>OX101816.2:24827352-25297178 GCA_944452925.2 Chrysolina oricalcia
ATAACTATGACCTATCACGGAACGTTATCCAACACTTTTTCGATGTTGTTTTCCATATACGCAGGCTTCACAAAACTCGGTATTAACGACAAACTTCACATTGATTTCTCGTTCTTTCAAGAAGTTCTGTACATAACATTTATTTTGATGAGCTAAACGTTCAAGCCATATCTGTAAACTGTCTTTTGCCAAATCACTTCTCTAACTATGACTTTTTGTGATTTGACTCTCAAGAACATAAGGTACAGACCGTTTCTTATTTCTCCTCTTGCAACAGTTTTTCCGTTTTGTATTATGAGACATTCACAACTGTCTAAATTTGACGTCATGCCTTTGTCTAAAGCAGCAGCGATTGAAAATAAATTTCTACCAGCCTCTGGTGAATACCAAACATCTTTCAGGAAATTTTGGACCCATTTTCCATCTAGAAACATTTCAACGTTGATGTTTCCTTTTCCTACTGCACTCATGTACTGTTCATTGCCGACAAGAACATGTTGCTGTGTTGAAAAACTTTCGAATGTGAAAAACCATTCTCTTCTACTTGTCATATGTTGTGTTGCTACGGAATCGGCAATCGACATTTCTTTTTCGGGAAAGTGAGAAAATACATTCGAGTATCCAATGAAAGCAGCACCTGCTGGAGAGGTTTCTTTAGATTTTCTATTTGGACAATCTCGTTTCAGGTTTTTTTTTCAGTTCACAGCTGTAACAGGTGGATATACGTGAAGACTGATGCTTTTACTTCTTGGTACCATCGACTTTTGAAAATTTCGATCTGGACTTTCCTGAAATTTCCTCCTGTTCTTCATTTATTTCTAACAGTCTCAGCTCTACCATGCATAGTCTTTCGCGTAGCAATGTTAATTTTCGCTGTTCTTTTGGCACTGACTCCCAAGCATTATTCATGAACTCAAAGTATTCGTCCGGCAAGGTATTGAGAATTCAATTGATGAAGAGAGATTCTGGAATCTTCACTTTTTCTTCCCTTCAAGTTTCATCTTGCAGCTCACCCACAATTTTTCAAGCTTGGAAATATGTTTGGCAATACTATCATTTCAATCCTTTTCATGAATCCCAAAAAACTGATTGAATAGTCGGTCTTGACGCTGTTCAGTTCTTTCTCCCACATGTCTTATGCTGTACTACACATGTTGATCAACTGCCGAACTTGGTAACTCAGACTGGGTACTATGAAGTTATGTGCTGTATATTTCGTTTCATTCACCAGTGTGTAACTTTTTGCGTATTCTGCCTTTTGTGCCTCCGTTGCATCCTCTGGTAACTCCATTGGGTAGGTAAGAGGTATTTCTTCTGCTTGCATAACTCCATGACTTTGCATTGAAATTCTGATCTGAAATTTTCAGTCCACCCAGTTAGACTGCCCTTCAAGTACATCGATTACTGTCTTCAAAAACTCTATTTCACTAAAACAAAGTATCAGTGACAACAAAATCAATTATTTCAGCAGCAATACCATAAACTCCTGAATTACAAGTAGCGTTAAACTGGGTCCATTACCTTTTGAATTATATTGGTAATTCAGGAATGCAAACGAAAAAGGTTAACTTTATTTTCGTACAGTTAACAAAAGCAATTCATACATAACAACTAACTTTCATTTATGAAACACTGCGATCACTTGATAATAAATTAGGTTTAAACATGGTGATATTCAACAAATTCAAATAAAAGATGCTTGAATTATATCCTTTTTTACTTTCAACTCACAGTGTACTACTAACAGGTAGCACATTATTTATGTCAGCTGTCAACTTAGGTATTATATTTTTGTCGAGACTTAAAATCTTTTAAAAAAACATTTATTTCATAGTGCTAATGAAAAAATGTTTTTTATTTGAACAAAAAGTCACGACTGAAAGGGCTGGTTATATTGGTTCTCAAAAAATAACGAAGTAAAACTTCTTTTCGATATTTGAATACTAAATGAATTAGAAAACTTAACGATTTCTATATTAAATTTTGGTTTGCCATTCCTATACACATTCATGAAGTTGCGTTTTCTATTGTTATTTTTCATGCGAACTGGATGGAGATTGAGCGGGATTATTTACCAACAAAATTTTTCTATAAGCTATGGAATTTCTGAAGGTATTACCATTCGAATTCTTAAACAAATATCAATTCTATTTCTCAAGATTTCACAGAAAATGCATGCTCATCTATTTGGAAAAGCATAGTTATTACAGAACGTTCTGCCATTCGGAATTGAAAAAACGAAAGCAATTTACTCTGGACGTATAGGTGGATACAAATGTAAAATAAAAATGTAAATACGCGAAAAGAACTTTCCTCTCTTCTGAACCGAACTTAGGACGAAATTACCTATCGATTTCAAGACCTTTATTCTTGTTTTCTCTTTCAGTGTGCTGGGAAATTCATTTCTCCAGGAACTCCGCGAAACAGAGAGAAAAATCGTTTTTATTAAAAGCACTCTATAAGTCAAATGGTTTTGAAATGAAAAGCCATTTAAATGGGAAACTGCATGCATCATTAAAGTCCGTTCTTTCCGTTCACTAGAGATAGAAACAAGAGTTCTCAGTGGTTTTGTTTCCCATTACTGTTTGTCTCTGATGTTTCGGAGGCGTCTCTCTCGAATATGTGAGAGGTATAATCACAAAACTTGCCATGTCCATATTTTGTGAAAAATGCGTCCTTTAGCAAAAAGGGACATTTAAACATGTCAGATAGGCTGATTCGTCACAAAACCAGCCAGAACTCGTTTAATTTAATGTCAAAAAATTAGAATTAGTCACAAAAGTTGTTATGTCCATATTCGGGTACAAATGCCGCCATGTCCAGTTATTCTCAAAACTTGCCATAACCCATTTTGTTTTATCCAAGTCGAATTCCCTTGTTTTCAAAACTGTCCATGTCCACCTAGATATGTTTTCAAGTTTGCTGGTTGGTATTCACTCATTTTCGATCTCTCGCGATCGAACTGATAGTACTTCGCTGTTTTTCGTTTATAGTATCCATAGTAAAAAACATTTCAATAGTGAAAAAACAGGTAAGAAAGACAATAGAAACAAATGCAGGTATTCGCTATGATCTTTAGATTCCGAAAAATTTAAAAATCATCACAAGAGCCATATCGAGACAAAGTGAATGAAAATTTTCTCAAATGAAAAAAAATTTCTGAATTATAATTATGTTTGAGAAAATTTATAATATAAACGCTCAATTTTCGATTCTAATCTATATATATACGCGTTTTTTTCTATACAATGTTTTATTAAAAAAGAAAAATAAATTATATCATTATAAAGTTCAGATTTCCAACTTAAAAATAGAGTATTTGAAATTCCACTTTGATATCTCGTAAGTACGTTTCAGATTATGATGTAATACGCCCGCTTCTAAAAAAATAGGTCCTAACAAAAAAAATGCAATCAATCTTTTTGGTAGAAAAACACCTTTTCTACAAGATGGTATTCTTTATTTTGCATTTTATTCAACCCAGCCCAAAATATTCTATGATTTTGAAAATAAAAATATTTTTCGAAATTTTTTTTTGAAATCGATTTACTAGTAAACTTTTCCTTATATTAACCAATATACTATAAACAGATTATTTTGAGAAATCGGCGAGATTGCTAATTAATTGTGCTTTCAGTGTCAAATTTATTCTACCAACTGGGCTAACTGGTCAATATTACAAAAATGGAAAGTCGCCATTTCCATTAGTCGGTAACAAAACCTGCCAACTACAACAAAGAATATTGAAAAATTGGCAGAATGAATGAGTCTTTTTTAATAAAATCTGTATGGTGGAGTTTGTATACAGTGCGGTCCAAAGGTATGGAATAAATTCATTTTTAGCGTTATTATGTATTTTATGAAAAAATCCTGAAACAGGTCAATTTTTATTGGCAATTTGACAATTTACAGTATGAAAATATTACCCCCTTCTTGCACCCCCTCTGAATTATGAGCACCCCCTCAAAAATTTTAAATGAGGAGGGGGGTCGTGTGGCATCTTGTTCGAAAGGGATTTTCATTATCTGTTCAGCAATACTAAGTTTTTCATATTTGGTGCAACCATAACGAAGAAATTTTTTTATTAAAATTTAAAAATATTGACACTGTAAATTATGTATCCGTTGAAACAACCTGAAACAGGTCGATTTCTATTCTCAATTTGACAATTTATAGTATGAAAATATCACCCCCTTCTTGCACCCCTTCTGAATTATGAGTACCCCCTCAAAAAATTTGAATGAGAAAGGGGGTTGTGTTGCACCTTTTTCAAAAGGGATTTTCATTCTCTGTTCAGCAATAATGAGAAAATTTATTCTGAATATGTAAAATGTTGATAGACTGAAGGAAATAATGTAACATAATGTTTAGGAAGTATATTTCAATTTGTTTTACAGTTAAATTAAATGTTCAAAATGACCACCATTCACTTCTTGACAATAAGCAAGGCGATCTTGGAATTCTCGTAGAACATTTTGTAGGACCTCAGGGGTTATGTTGTTAATTTCTTCCGATATCCTAGTTTTTAAATCTGCAATATTGTCTGGTCTATTGAAATATACTTTTGATTTTAAATAACCCCATAAAAAGTAATCGAGAGGAGTCAAATCGGGGGATCTAGGCGGCCATTCAATCGTTCCACGTCTGCCAATTCACCTATTGGGAAAAACTTCTGTTAAATAATCTCGAACAATACGTGTGTAATGCGGTGGAGCTCCGTCTTGTTGATACCAAATTGATCTATCTATTCCATTTGGATCATTAACATCGGGAAAAAGTCTTTTTAATGTAGGCACTAAAAAGTTCATCAAAAAACCTAGATAAACCTCACCATTAATTGTGCCTTCAAAAAAATAGGGGCCAATAATTTTGTTTTTAATGATACCAGCCCAAACGTTCACTTTTTTGGGATATTGTGTGTGAGCCTCACACATCCAATGAGGATTTTCTCTGCTCCAATATCTACAGTTTTGTCTATTATCCGTTCCATTTAAATAAAAAGTAGCTTCATCAGAAAACACAATTTTGTTTATGAACTGCAAATCTGCTTCGATTCTATCCATCATCAGTTCACAGAATTGTTGCCTTCTATCAGGGTCATCCTCATTTAACTCCTGAACCAACTGAACTTTATAAGGATGGTATTTTTCTTTATGTAAAGCTCTCAATATCGATGATTTACTTACATCATTGTCGGCGGCAAGTTGTCTACTTGTCATATGCGGATTTTCCTCAATCGCTAACAGTACATCTAACTTTTTCTCCTCATCCAATGCAGCATTTCGACCTGGTTTTTGACGAGTTTTTACATGTCCAGTTTCACGGTATTTTGTTTCTATTTTGCTAACTGTAGATTGTGATACGTGTTGACCAGGGTATTTATTATTGAACATTTCACAAACTTCCGTTTGAGTTCGTGTTTTATTACCGCATCCAAGCATAATTAAAATGTCTATTCTTTGAGTTTCGGATAAATGAGCCATAGATGAATCGAATACACACAAAAATATTTTTCAATACACCGACGTCTGCCAGCAACTCACAAATATCAAAATAACAGTAGTTTACTAGATTGACATTATATTATTTATGGGTTTTGTGAATAATTTTTTGGTGTCTTCAACGACTTTTTCCTGACTTTTTTAGCAAGACAGATAAGAAAGTATAAATTGTCAAATTGAGAATAGCAATCGACCTGTTTCAGGTTGTTTCAACGGATACATAATTTACAGTGTCAATATTTTTAAATTTTAATAAAAAATTTTCTTCGTTATGGTTGCACCAAATATGAAAAACTTAGTATTGCTGAACAGATAATGAAAATCCCTTTCGAACAAGATGCCACACGACCCCCCTTCTTATTTGAAATTTTTGAGGGGGTGCTCATAATTCAGAGGGGGTGCAAGAAGGGGGTAATATTTTCATACTGTAAATTGTCAAATTGCCAATAAAAATTGACCTGTTTCAGGATTTTTTCATAAAATACATAATAACGCTAAAAATGAATTTATTCCATACCTTTGGACCGCACTGTATGTATAGAGATCCCCTCAAATTTAACCAGATCAAAATAAATCAAATTACCTACTGTTGACAGTTTTTATTGGTTTACTGGATATCCATTATAAAGGACATGGCAAGTTTTATGATTATACCTCTCATGTATCTATGTACTCTGGTCTTCATTGATTCTATTAGGTCGTATATTTGAATAATAATACTCTTCAATTTATCAAATCTCATCGATAGATTCTGTTTATAGATGGAAAGAAAATCAAATGTGTTTCAGTGTAAAATTTCAACAGACTGCTTCTTGTGAGATGATATGACAGTTCACTCATCATTAAACTGATATCTCAAGGATGTAATTAAACACAATATACATCAATGATCAAGTTTGTTGTTCTAGTAACAACTATCCCAGGTAGCACATCTTATCGGCTGAATCTTGGTTTCATATTGGGCCAATATAGATATATTGTAAATGAAAAAATTATATTGGTCCAGTATGGGTGAATATTCAAAAAACAATATTATATTAATAATATTGGTTGAACCTGTTCTGTAATATTGAGTCAATATTGGTTGAATAATTTTCACCAATATCGATAATACAATATTGTCTACATATTGTTTTATACATCTAGATAAATATTGTAATCCCAATATTCCAGTCATATCGATGTCAGGGATAAAAAACTATATTGTATTTCCAAGTGTGATTGCACTATGGTAGAATATTATTTCGCCTACATTCAACAAATCTCATTAACTTATAATGGGTCAATATTGATTCAATGAACCATATTGAGATTGTATTATGTTCAAACCTGGATAAGAATCCGCTAGGTGGTTTTACATATAGAACGTCTTCTAACACCTAGGAAAATATATTAAGAGCAAACGCTACCTTGGTGAAACGAGAATCCGTTTTGAGCCCACAATTTTTGTTTGAGAATTTTTTAATTTTTTTGCATTACTCTATGGTTTTGTGAAACTTCCGGAACTTCAGTGATTTTTGGTTATGATAATTTCTAAAAAAAAAAAAAAATGACTTGATGAATTAAAAAAATTTGAGAGGTTCCGGAATTCTCATATTTTTTCCATGAAATCAATGGTTTTTGCAAGAAACCGATTCTAAGATCGGGAAATTCATATCCGATTGGCGCTGTAATCGGGAACGGACAGGTGCTGTGTTGCCAATATTAATCGAGTTCATTATCTTCACCATCATTCTTGATCAGTATGCCAACAAACCTTAGCTGAAAGGGATGAAGAAGAAATTTGACTTTTCAGTGACGGTGGCTCTTAAATACTTCAAATAACTTTTGCCGAAATTTTCCGAATATTGTAATATTTTGAGGCCAATATTGCCCCGAGAATGTTTTGCCAATATTATTCAACTAATATTGGACCAATGTCGCAAAATGTTCACATTTGTTTTCTCGCCAATATTGCATTTCAAATATGTTCACAATATTGTACCAATATTCTACAATGTAGGTGTGATACTTGAAATATTTTATTATTGAAGCTCTTTCAAATAACAACACACGCAAGTAAGGAATGGCAGGAGGTAGAAATGTTATACAGAGTGATTTACCACCACTTGCACAAAATTAAATGTGGTACTGATCTATCATGTGCGAAAGCACTTGTGGAATTTGAGAGCTATCAGTGATAATTCAACCTATTGTACGTTTACCGCATTGGATACGCCACTGCATCATTGAATTTTAGGACTCATCTGAGTGAAAGCAAATAATCGTGCTACTGTGAACGATGTTATGAGTACTGAACTCCAAGCAATAAAAGACATAGAGATGGCATTTCTATAATCACAACACACATTTGTTATGAAAGCTCCATAACACTATCCTTTGTTACGGTTTGTGGGTGAGGGGTAAAACTCCGAATTCGGAGGGGAAGATTTGTTATTGTTATGATATCCGGACGTAAGCGTAGAACCAGTGGCGTGCTAATACATTTTCTCATGTTTCATTTTTAATTAAAAATATGTATAATTAGACTCGGTCGGTTCAGAGGAATTTGTTCTCACATGTATTGGTATCGATAGGAGACCACATGCCTGGTTAGAAAGCACGTGTGTTATCCAGATGTCAATCCTGACGTCTAGCTTGGCGGAAGTGCTGTAGGTTTCCCTAAGTTAAAAAGTGAATGCGCTACCAATAATTTCTAAGTCATCCTGGAGCGCCACGGCAAATAATAACCGCCATGTACCCTCACAGGCTATGACTTTGAGTACACTCTACGAGTGTTGTCAGTAGAGAGTAACATATTTCATTACGATGAATAGGTACAAAAATAAGTGACAATTGTAAATGACATAAGAATTGTTGGAACGCCATGTGTACTACCATGGCATACACTATTTTTTCTACAATCTTTTAAAAATTGACCTTTATTCGTCAATTGTGAACGCAGAAAGATAGGGATTATTGCTATGTAGACATAGAAACTAAATTCAAAGTAATGAACACTTACTTTTGATGGTTCAATCAATTAAAAATACTGTATTGTGCGAAGAATTAGATTATTGCTGATAAAGCATAGAATAAGGTCATAAATACTGAAAAAATAAATGAAAGTGCTGTAGTAAAAAAGTCAAAATATTCAAATCTTTGAATCACATTAGTAAACTATACTACACACTTTTAATACGATATACATGAATTATAATACACATAAGAGTTTACGCATAAAATATAATAAGAGATTACATTCAAATTTATGATGAAAGTGTATCATAGAAATACGCATCCAAAGTGTAGTAAGCTAGTAGCTCTCTAACTCTTTTTCTGATGTTTTTTTCTGAATTTAGGTTATTGATATTCTGGGACATGATGAAAGTTGTCAAATAGTTATTTCTTAACATGTGTGGAGTTTGACATAGGGAGCGATCGATATTACAAGAATGTCGGTAGAAAATCGATAATTTCTTATGTAGTTGTTATTTAACTTCTTGCATCTCCAAAAGGATTGAAGAAATTCAATGAGGTATCTTCCCAAATTAGGAAAGGGTATGGGCTCCCTCAAGAGATTAAAAATACTACTTAACCCATTGATTAGATTTCAAACCTAAGATGATTCACAGTGTTCCATTCACAGTGAAGAAGTTTATGTCCACGTCCGGTTTTACCATATGCGATTTGTCACTGACAACATTCCAGATCGATTATTCATATTGATATATGTGATATTCCGTATATATAACATTTTAGTCAAATGGGAATATCGACATCTTCTGATGAACAGATTACCTACGTAATGATCCCTGTATGTCAACAAAACATTCCAATGCCCATTAGATATAGCTAGTGGCTTATGATTTGAATTTGATTAATGAAGAGTTGAGTTTGCTTACTTACTCACTAACTTACTTTTTAGTATACCTACATTGCATTTTTTCCTAATTATTGATAGGTGATCGTTCAGTCGATTTACATATAGTAACATAGTTTTTTACAGCTATTTCAACAAATAGTGTATTTTTGTCCCAAAATCGGGATGAAAATGATCAAATTCAATAAAAATCAACTCAATACCAATGAAAATGTCAACTATGGTTTATGCCATGATTACCATGCTGCGACGCCCATGGTTTGATTTGACAAGACGACAAATAAGTAGTAAATGGACGTGAACAAACATGATCGCCAAGTTAAGAGTGAAGTTAAGACTGAAACATTTATTGCTCCTTGAAACCAGGACTGTTTTACAGTCACTGAAACATTTATTGCTCCTTGAAACAAGTATTCAGCATATACCATTTCGCATCCGAAATGTCCTTCTGGAGCGCTCTCTAATCTGTTGCCGTGGTGGATACTGTAAGCGATTGCAGTGTTCATCCCGGCGAACGATGACGGGCACCGGGCACCCGCATGTATACAACCGTGATAACCAGGACTGCACTGATGAGGGACTTCATCCCGAAACCGGTCTGCAGTTGGTTCCTCGTTTGGATCAGGCGGTGTCCTGCTGTCTGTCTCTGAGAGCTCTTGCAAAGTTGTTCCTTCAAAGTAAGGATCTTTGCACATATGTCTGACAGATATAATTCAATATCTGTCGAGGTATTAGCCAGAGAAGTAGTTGTTTTCTGTCGGACATATGCCATACAATCTATACAAAGGTATAGTGAGTTCCTAAAGGATTGTTTTCGACTGTTTTACAGTCACTGGAACATTTATTGCTCCTTGAAACAAGTATTCAGCATATATATATATATATATATATATTAAAAGAGTACACGTTTTGCTTGCTGCTATACCCAAAAAAAAAAAAATTTCCTGCTTTATATATATATATATATATATATATATATATATATATATATATATATATATATATATATATATATATATATATATATATATATATATATATATATATATATATGCTGAATACTTGTTTCAAGGAGCAATAAATGTTCCAGTGACTGTAAAACAGTCGAAAACAATCCTTTATATATATCCTTTATATATATATATATATATATATATATATATATATATATATATATATATATATATATATATATATATATATATACATCCAGCTATCTTCCAGGCGTCCTTTCACAACTCTTTCTCTGAGCGTCCGTCGAGTGGATATCATAAGTCTCTTGTTCTGCATCAGTATATTTTTAAGATTTGAACATCAGGGGTCATAAAGGAGTGATCAAGCTTTCCTTTTCGACGATAAAAATTTGAAAGTTTCATTACACCTATTTCGTGGCGTCCTTTCATGTACCCGTCTCTGAGCGTCCAATATATTCACGAATTCACGCTACTTAGCGTCCGGTTTGTATAGTTTACTTTCATCCTGTAGATTAGTGAGCGTCCAGCAATGATGCCAGATTTAACCATCGCCTTTAGCGGCGGTAATCGAATTAGGGCAACGACACTGTGAATTTTCCGGATGCCACTCATGGGTTGAATTTCACATATTATCTGATTAGAGCTTATGCGGCCTCAGCCAAAAGCAGAACGCGGCGCTACGATACTTGTACGGTATAGACGAGACACCGGTGCTCAGGGGGATATTGAGTCCGTTGTGGAGAATGAGAAGTGCTGAATCTATTGACATTACTCATTCCCCACCCTCAGGCAAATACAAGCCAATAAGCCTGATGTCCACCTCGACCACCAAATAAAACGATTTTTGTCATGGAGTTTTTCGCTACAGGTGTAATGAATATCGTTCGGAGAGAGGAGGAAAAACGGACAAAATATCGAGATATTATCTTTGAACTCCGCAGGTTGTATCCAAACCATTCTGTCAAAATGGTGGTTTTGATCATAGGTGTCCTTGGTGGAATGATGAACATACTGTTCTCAAATTTGAAGATGATACCGGCTTGCCTTGATATGACAGAGATCTTAGCGACACGAATGCAGAAGGCCGTCATCCTTGGTTCACTTCGTCTGCTCAGAACACATGAATCTCGGACCCAATAGTCACGTAGGAAGTGGTTATTAGGGTAAACGACACCAGCTCTTCCTTCGGATGGGTCGGAGCTCTGGAGATAGAGCCTGACTGGTACATTCCTAAAATAATGATAATAATAATAATTATTACTGTCAATATTATTATTGGGGTAAACGACACCAGCGCGCCCTCTGGATTGGTCGGAGCTTTGGAGACAGGGACTGACTGGTACATTTCCAACAAAAATAATGATAATGATAAAAATAATAATAGGTCCTTACTTTTCAAATATAAGTACGTACAATATAAGAGCGTATCTGAAAAAATATAACAAACAAAAATCACTATGTTTATAATTATTCTGCCGCTCCTTAATTCTATATTTACCTACCTGTGAATAGCCATAAAAAAAAGAAAAACTATTCCATAGACTCATGCATTCATTTGTTCCGTGATGATATATTCTTTTATACGTTTTTAAATGAATTCATATTTAATTTCTTCATGTTTGTTGGACCATAGTTTTAAATGAGAGGTATAAGAGAAAAACCACCTGAAGGTTTCAGTTCTATGAATCGGTGCAGTAATAGTTCCCTTGTAGCGTATGTTTAAATTGTGAACATCTTCAAGAAATTAAATTTTCTTCCATAAGTATGAGGGTGTTCGAATAGTGATTACTTTATGGAAAAAACAAGTCGCATAGAGAAGTTGTTTACGCTGCATACTGAGCCATCCTATTTCATTCAATTTATGGGAGATGCAGCACCCCCTACTGCCTCTTGTCCTCATCAACCAGACATGGACTATAAACTGAGTCACGGTAGTTGAATTTGGAGAGTACTAGTAAGTCACAGAGCACGGCCTCAACCTTCTGATTCAAGTACCTCCTGTTGCCATAAATGAATTCCAGATTCCTGAACGCCAGGCCACGAATATTTCGTATGTGCGATTTGAACCTGAGATCATCATCGACTGATAAACCCAGATTCTTCATGTTTTTGACAGGTTTTATTACTTGGTTTTCATCATTGATCTGGATTTAGTTTTAAAGGAGACGTCTGTGATGCCGTGTTCCAAATAGCATTACCGATTTTCCAACTGCATTATTTTTGAGCACAGGACCAGCATCAGAAGGGGAAAAAAACTCACCAATAGTATTCTTTTTATGTATTGGATGTACAACTGACTTTTTTCAAATTTGGAGATAAACATTTGGGTGAGACCAAAATTCGAGATATGATTTATAAATGGTATCAAATAAGGGTAAGACATAAGTAGGAGTTTCAAATTGATACCATCCCACCCTTGAGCATTAGATAACAAGTTATATAGGACATGGGTTCCATGTTGGGTTCCATTTTGGGTTCCATCTGAACTGAAAATGGCCTGCTTTCTCATGAATACTATTGGAGTGGAATTCAATCAGATTTTGATCTGCAGCGACCGCTGCAATACCTTTCACGAAGTACTGATTCAATTCCTTCACATCAAACAATTGATCCGAAATGGTGGTCGATCTTTTTTAAGTGATGTAGATCCTTCCATATCTTGCTTACCCCGCTGTCTAAAAATATATTGAAAATATGCCTTCTTTCCATTTTGACAAGCCAGGGTTGTGGAGCTTCGGAATGTCTTATAATATTCATAGTGACCTGGAGATTCTGTTTTTTGCCACCTAGAACGGGCTTTATTTCGCTATGACATCAATAATTTATTATTATCTGTGATACATGGTGCATAACGTTCGGTTATTCTAATCAGTTGAACTGGAGCATGCAGATTGAATTATGACATAATGTTTTTATTATGAAATTTAATTTTTTCGTCAATATTATCTGTCACATAAATATTTTCGAACGGGATTGATATATCTTCGTAAAATCATTCCTTATCAAAATTTCTAAAGTCTCCAATCATTCTATATGTCGGTGAGTAGGAACTATCACCAAGATTATTTTTTTATACTATCAACTCTTGATATGAAATACCTGGTACCACTTCGATATTCTTGGAAATATCATCACTGTTATTTGTAATGATCAAATCTATTAGTGAAAGCGATGAAACGGTCACTCATGTGGGTCTATCAACTAGTTGAACGAGTCCCGATCCCTCCAACATATTATTCAGCCTGATAGCAGCCCTAGACTCATTTTTCAACAAATCAATATTGAGATCACCCAGAATGAATACATCATCATATTTGGGAATTAAAGATGGTATACCATTCTCTAGTGAACTGAGGAAATCAGTTTCGGAATAGTTTGAAGGCTTGTAGACAACTCCAACAGCCACGTTAAATTACATGGAAATTTATTGTCAACACACATACCAACGCCCCCTCCTCTACTTTTCAGACGATGTCTTCTGAAGGAAACATAATCATTCACATGACATACATTACTATAAATTCGATCGGACAGCTGAGTTTCACTTAGGCATAGGATAGATTTTTCTGTAAAGTATTGAGATCTTTCGAAGATGATAAGTTTGGTAACAGCGATGTAATATTCAGGTGGCTAAATCTCTGTGAATGTGACATTTTATCTGAAACAAAACATGAGTGAAAATCAAAATACGGAAACACAATTGAAATAAATAAAGAAAAACAAATGTGATGAAAAATGAGAGATATAGGAAAAAAATCTATTTTGGAATCTTAAATGAAGATCTCGAAAGTTCGAGCTGATTTATTTACTCTAGGTCTGTCGGCATGTTCCAATTCTCCTGCTGTTCATTTCTTCGGGTTTTCTTCTTCATCTTTGATTGATTTACTTGCAGTCGTATCTGTTGAGTTTTCTGCTGCCAACTTGCTCTCTATATAGTTCTTCGTAAGTATGGCTGATTCTATTCACTATCAGAGAGGTTCCTTTATTTTTGCTTCACGACCGTTTTCTTCTGCAGCCTTTTGTTGTGACAATAATAATGTTTTGATCTGATATAGTCTTCCGGTATAATATCTCAGACCTCAGTCTATTAGTCAAGCACTCAATTACAATGGGGCGAGTTTTATTATTTTCATTCTAAATTCATCCCTTATTTCTATATCTTTCTCATCAATCCCCAATTTGAGTTGAAATAATCAGGTTATACTTCTTCAGTCTCCTTTCAGTGGATTCAATCCGTTGAGATGTTGAGATAATTGTTTATTATCTTCCTTCAATATAATATTTTCCTGTTTGATTTCGTTCATGTCAGTTAACGTCAGCGATTAAAAAAAAAGTTTTTCTCTGTAAATTTAAAATAATATTTTCAAAAAGGCAAATTTGAGAATACGATGAGTTTACGAAAAAATGAAACAATTTTTTTCAATACGACAGTCTTTCGAAGGCAGTAACTTTTCGGGTAAATTGATTCGTTGCCCTTCTACACTTTTATAAATTTTCGTGAATTAACAAATTTTCATTTTCAGACTGTGGAACGTTGATATTCCAACAAGCTGTCAAGAGATACTTTTTATTATTAATTTTTTTGTGTTATTTCTGTCATGCCAATTTGAAACTATCATAAATCTAGTGGCGTGGTGGAATTTTGTTTTAAAAAAAATGATTTTTCGATTTTTGTCTCTGAACAAAATTATGAATTTAATTTATAAAATATAGTTATAGTAGAGACAACTTGTAAAAAATGCATTGAGGTACCCACATTCAAATGGGTTACTCTATAGATATTCAAAAGATAGATCTGTAACAGGTAAAGGTTGTCAGGCAAATGAAGGGAGAACAGTATATATTAGGTTTATTGAAAATCAATAACAGAGTCTACCATTAGATCATCGGTCAGCAAGAAAGTATAGCTGTATTTCCAAAAAAACAGATATTCCAAATAAAATTAATTCATTGATATGGAATTAACAAAATATTCCTACAAAAAATAACATAAAACATATTCATGTCACTATTGAAATAGAATAAATTCAAAAGAAATATCGATATTGTCTGTGTTTGCCCATTAGGAATTCATTTGAAGCAATTCATAGTACATTTCTTGAATCAGGTCAGCTCGTTGAATCTCAAAGGAAAAAACACTGGTTGTAGACTTGAAGAAATTTTCGGTGACACCATTACTTGAAGATGGTTCACCCGTCAAACGATAAACTTTTTATTTGTGATTTTATGAATTTTCTTTGAAGAGTTCTGCTTTCTAAGAAATTATCAAAATTAGACAAGTGATTTGCAGAGTGGTGAAAATACGCAATTGACGGGCAAAACTTGAAACATGAAAAAATGTTGCGAATAATGAAAAATAATTCACAACGAACAATTTTTAACAGAGTCATTTCTAAAATTACTTTGAATTTTGCATATACTCTAACAATATTGAATAAATTGAAATGGATTTCATCAGTTCTTCTTTTACGCGAAACGACAAATAATAATATCGGGCCTCTACCCACACATGCAGTGTGTTTGGGTACATTCTACGACTGTTTCAAAGAAAGTGTCATCATTATTATTGAAATTTCGCCTCTTCATGATCACATTCTCTTTGCATAAAAATAGCTGTCCTTGTAGAAAATTTTCCTAATACATTCATTAGAACGTCTGGAGTTACATTTTTTGCTCTCAAATTGTTTTTTACGAATCCCTCAGTTTTTTGATGAAGAGCATTAGAAGCTCATTCCTTAAAAAATATTATCATTACATCTCTTGTACTACTGTGCCATCTATAAATTTAAACAATGAGATTTCTTAAGAAAAAATAATTTTGTTATACCATTTTGCTCGACAATCATAAGTTTATTTTCCACCACTGTACATGACAAGTCAATATTTGATACTTGAATATTATTTACTTTAGGCTGCAGAACTCTTTAGAAAAAATCAGATTTTTATTAAAATCAATGCCTTTTCAAAAGTGTTTTTTCCTTTTCAAAAATGTTTTTTCCTAACAAAACTTGTATTTACAAAATAATTCAACTAGGATTTGTGTGATTATCATTTTGAACTTATACAGGGTGACCCAGGGTTAAACTGCCAAACGTTCAGGATCGTTTGTTTAGGTGAAAAGGAAACTTTTTTTCCTATAACAATGTGTCCTAACTTGCTTTGTTTTGGAAATACAGAGTGTTCAACGTTTTTACAAAATATCAGTTTTTCATCATATTATTTGAAAACCTTCTAGCTGATTTCAATAAAATCTGTCATGCTAATTTGCGGTAATAAGGGTTTTCTTTTAATTTACTTATGGCAACATTATTATTTCCAGTGGCGTCCCAAGGGCTAATCTCATTAATGTTAGAACGAATCATTGTACAAAACTGTTTTTTGCATGTTCAGTTTTTTTTCTGGATTAAGCCAATAAAAATACAATTTTTTTTGTTTATTTCAGTATCTTCCTTCATTTTTGAGAAATAATTTAAAAACCGATTTCATGTAACAAGAAAAAAAACTTCCTGAGAAATTGATATTAGGACAAACGTATTCATTGTATTTTATTAGTAGGTAAATTATAACTTATAACCACTTGTACCAGTTGGGCCGTGATGGTGATGGTTCGCTTCTCTATCATAGGGGCGTGGGTGCAATTGTCGTACGTCTTCTATAGCTAGCACAAGTCTTACGAAGAATACTTCTGAGGGCTGTGGTGAGGGTGCAGCAGGTTGAAAGAAAAAACAATTTTTGTAGTTTTTATTTGAATGGGGTGAAAAACTTCTAGAGTTTGATGTAATTTTGGAATATTCAACTTTTTAATGACTTAGTTTTCCACTGATATGGACTGCAACACAATCCTATGAACTCTTTTGGAAAACAACACATATAAATTTGTCAAGATCAGAAATGAAAATGACTCTCAAAACTGACAAGGATTTTCACATAATTAGCTGTTTAATTTCCAAAACCTTTGTCGCAGATATGCATTTGGATTTGCTCGTCCATAAACTCAAGCTGAAATAATGAACAAGTACAATGATAAATATTACTGTGAGTCCATTCTTCATTTATTCTCCAACTTACTTTACTATCAGCACACCAAATATCATTCACGATTACTAACGAATACCGCAAATAACGATTTTCAAACAATGCTTATTGAAATTCTTCAGCGTTGCCGTATTCACCACAACTTGAAGGACGCTTGGAAATCGGCAGTCTAAAAGTAAATCATACTCCGAGAAATATACAGACGGTGCTCTTTGCGCCGCTAGCGGTAAACCCGGTGAACTAATAATATACAAAAGTATACGAAAAAGGAGGTCCCACTATTAGGACGGCGTCCAGCAAATTTTTAAATCTGTAAACTACTATGAAGATTTGAGCACATTTTCTATAGGAAATCAACAGAGCGTCCGTATACGGACGCTTGGAAGATAGTAATTTGTCAATGTACGGATGCCCTGAAGATAGTGGGATATATATATATATATATATATATATATATATATATATATATATATATATATATACATATACATATACATATATATATATATATATATATATATATATATATATATATATATATATATATATATATATATATATATATACATATACATATACATATACATATACATATACATATATATATATATATATATAGTGAACGCCAAAATGTATGTACCATATGGGAAAAATTTTTATTATTGGAGTATTGGAAAAAAATATTCTGGGGAAAAGTTTGTGCATGTCCGATAACCTAAAAATCGATTTTGACACATGTCACGTGATCGCTAGAAAGGCGGCAAAATGAAAAAAATTGCAATGCAAGGGCAAAAAAGGGGTAAGATGGCAAGATATCAAAAAAAGTTATTTGGAAAAGTCACTTAGAATTCAATTTATTTATAAAAAAATTGAAAATAGCAATTTTTTAAAAATATTTTTCCATCTATTTAAAAAAATTGACTATACTGAAACATTTGCATTTTAATGATAATGACAAAACTTTCTCATTTTCTCCACACCAGAAGGCTCTAAATTAAAAAAATTGGTTTTTGCCAGAACCCTCGCTGTTACATTGGTTCTTATCTAACAGTTATATCAGAATTCCAAGACTATTGTGTTGATATGGCAATCTAGAAACACCTTGTTTACTGATTTCAATCAAGTTCCAATAATAATGCTGTATGAGCGTTTTACTTTGCACATAAACTTTAAGAATCTTTAATTTGACGCACTATTTTCAAGTTTATGTGCGAAGTGAAACGCTCATGCACGATTATCATCGGAACTTGATTATAATCTGGAAATTACCATGTTTTTGGAGTGTCATGTCATCACAATGGTCGTGGAATTCGGATATAACTGTTAGATACGAACCGATGTAACATCAAGGGTTCTGACAAATTCCCATTTTTTCAATTTAGTGCCCTCTAGTGTGGAGAAAATGAGAAAGTTTTGTCATTATCATTAGAATGCAAATGTTTCAGTATAGTCAAGCTATTCATGAGAAAAAAAAATAATTTTTAAATATATGGGAAAATATTTTTAAAAAATTGCTATTTTAATTTTTTTTGAATTATCTCTTGAAACTTTGTTTATGTGTATAAAATTGAATGCTAAGTGACTTTTTCAAATAACTTTTTTTGATATCTTGCCATCTTACCCCTTTTTTGCCTTTGCATTACAATTTTTTTCATGTTGCCGCCATTCTAGCGATCACGTGACATGTGTCAAAATCGATTTTTAGGTTATTTGCTCAATTCGGGTCGCCAAAGTGAACATGAACTCGTCTCTCTCTCTCTGCAGGGTGGTTCTAGTGAAGTTCGGTGCTGTTCTTGATGTCAATTTTATGTAAAAAGAAAGATTCAAATAAATTTTTCAAATTTGTACCAAAGTTTTAGAATTTATTAATTGTCAAATGTCAAAATCAAATATCAATCATAATAGAAAAAACTTCTTATTCATAGGTTTCTTCCTACCTCTAGGAGAGACCTACCTCAAGTCTAGAGCACAACTTGCTTTAAATACTACTTATATTGATAAATAAAACGTTCCGTGTAGTTCCAAAACGGTTCTGATTTGAATTATGTTCTGTGGAACGTACCACGCTTGCACTCAATGAAAATAGTTTTTGGGGGTTATGGGTTATGTTGTAAAAAGTCAATGAATCATTCTAATTATCAAAGTTCGTGTGGATTGTAATTTTTGAAGCACTATGATTTTGAGTAAAGTTAAAAAAAGTTCACAGGGTTGCTATTTTGGATTTTTAAATACCTTTGTTGGCTGGCTGTTGATTTGGAAGTCTCGTCGAACTTCTTCTTGTCAGGTACGTAATGTTTTCTTGAAGTCTGCTCACACTGCTTTCTCTTAATGTTCTCATGAAGTCTGCTCACACTGCTTTCTCTTTACTTTTCATAAATTTCACCTTCGTCTCGTTGCAAAAAAAATTCTTGGCTTCCTTTCCATCTCGTTGTTATCCTCTCCGTTGTCCTAGCTACCACCCTGTCACTACCGAATTTCACTTTTGTCACAGGTCACTTTTATTAGTTTTTAATTACTTTAATTTCTACTGTACAAATGTCTTATAAACTATTCCCTAGTCATAAGAAATTCTCATTTTTATTTCTGTAATGATTGATAGTTTTCATGTAGGGTAGTTGTGGGAGTGATGGACACCCAAGACAAAATTCTCGATTAAATGTTTTGTTTTTGAGTGACTATTTGATTTATCGAAACTTTAAAAATGTCAAAAGCTGCATTAACTTATGTATTTTGTGATCGACCATAGACCTTTCAATATTTTACGAAGGTATGTGCCTACTGCAAGAACTGAAAAATATATGCTATATGCAGCAGTAATGGACACCTCTGATGATCATTAATTTATTTCCAAATTTTATCATTTCTGGTACAGTATAATGACCTCTATTGTTTTTTGCTTTTGGTTTTTCTATGATACACATTATATCATCCTTGAAGTAGTAAAGAAAGTCTTCTTTCATAGGCCACTTCCAGGCACCTACGCCTGCACTGACCATCGATCGTATTTCTGCTCCTTCATGATCATTTTTCAAGATGACTCCTGCAATGTAAGTAAAAGTAATCAATTATAACATGTATAGATATGTTTATGTATGTGTAATGCGTTTTGTGATTGTAAGTGCGTTACTCACCAGGATAATATTCTTCTTCGTATTTTACAATAACGTACTTTCCCTCTTTCAAATCCAGGTCTTCGATATCACATATCCATGTCTTCATCAACAAATGGAATCTCAGGATCCGATCCCGAGTCAGAAGAAATGTAATTTTTAGGGATAGGTTCTTTTTTTTCGTTTTTGTTTGAATACCAGCTTTTTTTGTTGTTCATTCTCATAAAAATTTCTATATTTTTCACTAGAAACAACAGCGGGAAAAATAGCACGTTTTCTTTTAGGAGGAGTTTTATTTTCTACAGCATGAGGAAACAGTAGACATTTCTTAAATGGTGTTGGTACTTTGTAACCTTCACTCTCTTTCTTTTCGTAAGTAAGAACGTTATCTCGATCAGGTGTCTGCCATATTGTGGTTGTAGATTGGTGCTTTGCCGGGGAATCATGAGTTCTAGTAGCACTTGTTGATGCAATTGGTGATAACTCACGAACCACTGTTGTGTCGTTCACGTTCCCCTTGTCTATGGGACTATTTTGTGAGGTTGCTAATGATTCTGGCAGAACATTTTCATCTTCAGCTGTACACGGACGTTTTGGGTGACTATCGTCTTTTAAGGATGCCCAAACTTTATATAAATTCAAAGATTCGTTTCTGCCCGACCAATTTGATTTATTGGCATTTGTCCGCAAAAATAGGTTAAGATCTTTTCTTTCAATTTTTCTTTCAATTGCCTCGAGCCCTTTTATGCTAGCTGTTTTGATTTCTTTAGCAAATTGAATTGGTCTATTGGGAATACATTCTGAATAATCCACATTTTTTTCATCAAAAGGGTATAATCCACTTTTCCTGAAACCATTTTGAATTGTTTTGGCTGTGGCAAACGTATCGAAGACTTCCTTAATTATGCATCCAAATGTATATCTTGTTACATCTTTAGGAAAATTTTCAAACTTCCAGTTTCGAACGGCAGTTTTCCATCCGGTTTTCAAAGGTTTGAAAACTGACACATCGGCAGGCTGCATGATATGGGTGGTATTAGGAAAGAGGGATATTAAAATTATCCCATTATCATCGCACAGCTTACTAGTTTGTTGAGTAAGATGTGATCTATGCCCATCCACAAAGAGCACAATAGGTTTAATAATATTACTTGATTTCAAATAAGGAAGAAAGTGATTAGCGATGTATTCGAAAAAAACTTCTGAATTCATCCACCCAGAATCGGAACGACCAAGAGCCCAATTTTCTGGAATAGATTCTACTATTGTTCTAGGCATTTTTTTATACGGGAATATTAACATCGGTGGTACCACTTTTCCATCTGCTGAAAATGTTCCCATAACTGTGATCTGTTCTTTTTCATTGGAGACCCTTTCATAAAAGTCTTCTTTGGTGTGTGTTGGTCCCAAAACTTTTCCTGTTTGGGACACAATGCGAAACCAGATTCATCCCCGTTGAAAATTCTGCTGGGATCAAGAAGTACGTCTTCCAACTTCTTCTCTTTGAAGTATTCCAACACCTCATTAAACCAGCCCCGGATTCTGTCTTCTGCAGCACGTGCTTTGCTGACAGACTCCGCGTGTTTTTCTTTTATATTTGGGTATCTTTTGACAAATCCTTCAAACCATGCTCTCCCCGGAGATAGGGATTCGTTTAGGTATCGAACGTTTTTTCCGTTTTCCACCAAGTATTTTTTCACTGACTGAAGCAGATTCACCTTATGAACTGGAAATCCCTTCTTTGCCATTGCAAGTATCCATTCAACTAATATATTTTCTTCCTGTTAATTCCTGATAATTCAGATGAAGGACCCATTTTTCTTCGAAGAGGAACATGTCCCGAAAGTTTTCTCAGAAGCGTACTTCGTGGAACGCTATATTCCATTGCCGCCTTCTTTTTAGTCATACCATTTTTCACAGCTTATATTGCTTTTTGCATATCCTCCTTAGAATAAGCAAAGAATTGTCTTTTCGTTGGTTTGATTTTTCCCATCGTTACCTGCACAGAAAGACATCCTAAATACAAACAAATCAATGAGCCCATGGCTGACGCCCATCAATTAACACCTACAATCTTTCAAGGGTTTAAATAGTATTATATGAGGCATTTCAACCACTAGCAACCAAGCAACCAGAATTTGAATACTTTTTACAAGGGTGCCCACTACTGAAATTCATGTGGTTAGTAGTGGACACCATGAGTGTCTATTACTGGTGATTTATTGAAATTTTTTGTGCAGTAATGGTCACCACCCATAAAAATGATCTAATTTGAAAAATTGCCATTTTTATTCAAAATATATCATTTTCAACATACCTTATAACACCTGATCACATATAACACAAATAATTTACAAATCCAGCGTGATTTATGTACAATTCACAAAACTTGGGATAAACTTCTAACGAACGTTCAACAGCTGTTCTGGCAATTGCCATACTGAATAAAATTCGTAGTTGGCAGAACTGTGAAGTTGGCGGATTGAATGAAAAAGTGGCGGTGTATAATTGACTATTGTACACAGGAACTACAAAATACCCTATGTTCAACAGGTCATTACAAAGTTATTGATTTTTGAATAGCAAAGGTGTCCATTACTGATGCAGGGTCCATTACTCCCACAATTACCCTAATTTGTATTATTTGATTCCTCCTTTTTCGTTCTTTGTATTCCCTCTGTCCCCAAATGCCATTGATTGTGTTTTGTCTTCAGTCTAGTTTGTGAATGTTGTTATACAGGGTGTGGATATGTTAGTGTAGATTCCTGTTGAAGTCTTTAGTAGAGTTTTTACTTAAAAATTGTTTTTGGGTTTGTTTTCATATCAGTGTGTCATTGTAATGTTTTAATATTTGTTCTTGTATTTTGTAGGGATGTTTCTGTGTGTGGTCTGGTTGTCCTGTTCGTTACGCTGCAGTTTAGAACAACCTTGCAGGTGGCAAAGTATAGGATGGCCTATGAGCTGATATTCACCTGGTTATCGACCTGAGCTGGTTGAGTAAGCTACACAGATAAGGTAATGTACAACTATTATATATATTTATTTTTTTTTTTTTTTTATTTTGACCACAGTATCATTTCATAACAATATATACAGGGTGTTAATTAAGTACGTTGACAAACTTCGGGAGGTGATTCTTTGAAGGTTTTCAGGACGAAAAGTTCATATAAACATATGTCCCAAACGGCTTGGTTTTCGAGATACAGGGCGATAAAAATACATTTTTTTCAAGATTTTTTAGAGTTAACTTCGACATTTTCGACAATAATCAGTTCAAATTAGGCAAGTACAATCCATTCAATAGGGCGCTCGATAAAAACTAATGCATTTCTTAAATAATTCACAGGGTCCTCCTTTTTTCAGAGTCAAGCTTTGTTCAACCCTTCAGAATTTTTTTTTCCGCCGCCACTGACATATTATGAGAGAGGAGTAATCAATGTTGTTTCATTTAACATCTTTTTGAACTCTTGCATTTTTTCATTTACTTGTACGGTTCAGGGGCTATAATGAAAATATTAATTTAAACATTTTCCAGTGTGGCATAACATTAGAAAATTTGAAAATTAAACATTTTCAATTATTGTAAATTGATGGAAATATTTTTTCAGAATTAGAAAAATCTACGATGAATAAAAATTATACAATAAAAAATATAAAAACAAGCTTTTATACAAATGCACTGAAAATGAAAAACATAATTTGTTTCATTTTTTGTAGGTTATTCTGTGAGTATCAAAATCTTTCTGTACAAGATTACCTAGATCAAACAATGAAATGAATTATTTTTTCCTTTTCCGTGTATTGTATAAAAACTTTAAAATGTTTTCTTTTTATAATTTTCATTTTTAACATTTTATTTTATTTTTTATGTGAAACTGAAAATCTCCAACCCAAAAACCATCACATACCAATTTTGAACAGAATCGGATCATAATCACAAAACTCGTCCGCCATATTGGAGCCGCCATTTTGTTTTTTAACAAACATTTTTTTAATTCATCGTCACCGGAATTACGGAAACCTGCTAAATTTCAAATTAATCGGAGTATTAGAAGTGGGTCAAATTCAACTTTTATTAAATTGTTAGTTAGTTACAAGTGAAGCTAAATAAAAGCTTGTTATTGTAAAGATGTGATTTCTTTTTGTGATATCTAACAGAAAACTACTATCTCCCCGTCACTGCGGTACGCTGGATATTAAACTAGATCTGACAGATATTGGGAAAACCTTAACTTTCAAACTGAAGATTCTGATTGAACGTTTCCTTTTCCGAAAGGTAATCCTGTAATGGAAGATAGTTAATAGGGTTTATCTAATAGTCGCAGATCATTACACATTTGATTTTCATTTATGAATCTCTGGTCATAACTCCGAAAAACTAAATCAAACAAATTTTTGTTTCCGTACGGAGTACATTATTTTATCAGAAATTTCGGTTTGTTTTTTCTTCTGCAGTAACGCAGAAATTTTGTAATCAATTTGAATTCATAAAAATAGCAAAGTGGGCTTTGATATTAATTCATTTATTTAAATATCAACAACTTGACAGTTCATTAGTGCAAGCTATAAAGCAGATTCATTCAATATTCCTTTGGATAAAATGGTTGAATATACAAATTCAGAAATGGCAGACATGCACTTAATGTATGGAATGGCTGATGGTAACGCTCGTGCCGCCAGACGAATGTATCTAGAAAGATTTCCACAACGTCATATTCCCAGCACACAAATGTTCATCAATATTCACTCCCGTCTTCGTGAAACGGGTACTTTCAAGAGGTCTGCTGTTCTCATAGAAAGACCCAGGAGAGTTAGAACAGTTCAGATAGAAGAAGCTGTACTTAACGAAATTGAGCAGCATCCAGACACCAGTACAAGACAAATTGCGGCACAGTTTAACGTAACCCATGTATTGGTATGGCAAATTTTAAAAGAGCAACAACTTTATCCCTATCACATACAGCGTGTTCAAGCTCCTCTGCCAAGGGATTTTCCAAAGAGATTAACTTTTTGCACTTGGATTCGAAATAAATTGTTGGAAAATCCATGGTTTTTATCTCAAGTGTTATTCACCGATGAGGCATGCTTTTCCCGTAAAGCCATTATTAATTTTCACAACAATCATATGTGGGCTGATGAAAACCCACACGCCGTGATTAAAAACCATTTTCAAGAGACGTTTGCTGTGAATGTTTGGGTTGGAATTGTAGGGAATTTCCTTATCGGGCCACATTTTCTGCCTCATAGACTCAATGGTGACCATTATCGACATTTTCTTGAATTCATCTTACCTGGACTCCTAGAAGAGATCCCACTGAGGGAAAGAAATGGAATTTGGTTTATGCATGATGGTGCTCCAGTACACTTCAGATTGGTTTGCACGCCAATATTTAGATGAGAATTATTCTGATCGCTGGATTGGGCGTGGTGGGCCACAACTTTGGCCACCAAGGTCACCCGATATGAATCCACTTGATTTTTTTCTCTGGGGTCACCTTAAATCATTAGTGTACCGAACTCCAGTTCAAAGTGAAGAAGAACTGAGGAATCGCATACAGGAGTCATGCGGAATTATAAGAAACAGTCCTGGTATTTTTGAGCGTGTCCGCCAGTCTATGGTTAGGCGCATAAACGCATGCATTGAAGTTGGCGGTGGCCATTTCCAGCAGCTGCTCTGACATATCAATTTCAGTAATGGTCCTTTTCTGAACTTAATTTTATTCCTAGAGAATTTATGTTACTTTGCTCTAGTATTTGATAATAAAGTTATTCACTATTGAAAATGTCCAAAATTATTTTGCCATAATTAACTTTGTGCAATACATATTCAATAACCTAAATCACGTAACTTCGGGTCGAAAAATAAATATGGAATAGACATTTTGCGGTTTATTAATTATGTAGGTAAGCAATATATGAGCAATATTATGAGGGTCAACTATTCTCATTTTACGAATACAAAAATGCAAAATAAAATTGAGGTTTTCAAAAAAAAAAAATTTTACCACACCTCTGCATTAACAAAATTATCAATTGGTTATTCGTTCTTCCAAATATTGTTGAAATATGCCAGTGAATAAAAAGTTACAAAGGTATAAAATTTGTAAATATGCCGTTTATATAACTCACCACTTCAATTTCAGAATTTTGATGAAGATTTCAACTACACCACTGGATTCAGAAAGTCTTGAGATATCACTGATCAGAATTTCTTCAAAATTTGTTGATCAATGAAAATATTACAAAAGGAATTAGGTACAATTTAAAAAATAGCTCCTGAGAGGATAGAAATTGAGAAACATGTCGTTCAGTAATATTTCAAGACTTCCAGAATGCACCTTTTGATTGATGGATGAATTTCAACTTACTTTTGACATTCCTCATTTGAAAGTTTCGTGGATCACTTATAGTTTTTTTAGATTTCCGTTCTTGAAAAATAAGAATAGTTCGTGAAAATGAACTCTTTCATGAAATTTGGAGTAATAGTAGCCTTCTCCAATGTGTCATAAGAGTGCTTCTATTTTAAATCAGTCACTCATCACATTGGCCGGCTGCTCAGCGGTGTTCGATTTGTCAGACGTTTCTAGCATCTAACCTGGTTCAATTCCGGAGTGTGAGAGAACTTTTCCCAAGTGCATCGGTGTCGATAGGCAACTGCATTTCTTGTTGTGAAGCAAGTGCGATGTGAGTTTTCTAGTTGCCAATCCCGAAGTCTGAAGAGTCCACCATACCCGGAGTGGTGCTATATGTTTTCTGGGCTTTTCTGCAGCTGAAAAGTGACTACGCCACCAAAAATCAGTAAGTCACTTAGGAGTGTCACTGCAAATAATAATAACAGCCGTCCTCTACCCGATCAGGTTATGCGTTTGGAATCTTCAAGTATTTATGAGGGAGAATTACTGTGCGACAAATAAAATTGTTACCCTTCATTGACGTTAATAGACCAGGGCTGAAGCCTTTGAAAATAGTAAAAAGTGAGACAAAATAATAGTAGGATGAAACCCTTTAGAAAAGAAAAGGAATATAATAAAAATAGAAGGAAAAATAAATTACGAGTGATCTGACTTCTGGAAGTGGGAGGGGGTGAGTTTTAGAGGGAAAAAATGGTTTATCTCGATTTCTGGCAAAACTACCCTATGATAAAAGTTGAATGGAAGAAGTTGTAGGTAATGAAAAGTTCTACACCTTTTGTGTCCAATGAAAAAAATTAAATGGAAAAGTTGTAGGTAATAAAAAGATCTACAACTATTGTTCCTACAGTTTTTTCACATAACCTCAAAATTTGTGTAAAAAATTTTAAAAAAATAAAAAAAAATGTTTTTGGTTTTTTATTTTGATCTTTTTAAAAAAAAAAATTTTTTGAGTTATTTTGTTGAAACTCACCTTTTTATATCCCAAATATACTGTAATTTATTTGATGTGAAATATTTATTTTTTCACCTTATTTAGACGTAATATCAAAAAAGCACCCTAATTTTCAATCGAACATTCTCGCGTCAAAATATAAGCTTTCTACAAACAGTCGGTGAGCTTTTTGTTCGTTGAAATCTCTACTTTCTGATGGTGTAAAAAAATACTAAAGTAAATTTTCTCTTAAAATGCAAATAATCGAAAAAACTCGAATTTTTTTTTTATTCACAATGTACAATTTCATCAAAAAATTATGATTGCTGCGAAGTTTTCAGTTAAAAAGTTAATTTATAATATTATTATTAAATATAAATAGACATGTGAATCGTACTATTGAATTTAGATAATTCATTCTGATTTCGTTATTCATTACAATATTCTTAAATACTGTTGTATATTCAAAGTCTACTTCACTCAAAAATAATTTATTTTACGAAATACAATGATTCCATAACACAATACTCTAATTTACAAAACACCACTGAATGATTTATATTCGACTTTCACTTCACTGACTCCCCGACTGTCTGTGTGGTTCTGTTTATATACACGATTCATCTTCCTAGAAATTTCGAGTAATTCTCGAATCGTCCAGATTCTTTTCGGTGCAAGCGCATCGACAGTCATTCGCGGTCATTCGCTGATTACGTGATTGATCAGGTCCGGCATCGCCCGCAGCTTCGCCACAATACGTTAATCTTGTTATTTATAAATTCCTTATCTTGAATTCTAATCACTAATCCATTAGTTTTTGTCTCCTTGATGGCATTTCTTCATCGCTAGATTCGACAAACTTTTCCAATTCTAGTTGATATTCGAAATCTTCAAGACCATCACTTTCTTCGTCTCCAATATTATTTCCAGTCTACATTGGTTCTTCATACACAATTCCATCTGAATCATTAACTTCCTCGTAGGTTTTTTCTACCATATCGGAGCAATTTTCAAAACCATGAGAAATTGAGCATAAATTTGTGCATTTCAAACCATGTATTCGGCAGCCACATTTTAAAATGTTACATCCAGTTTCACAGCTGCAGCAAATAGTTTTGAGCCATATTTCCGGAATTAATGCCTTTTCTGTAAATTTGGGCATAATGCCACGTTGATGTTGCTTCCAGCCCCAATCTGTTGCTGTCAGTTCGTTACCCAACCAAGTTTGGAGCTGATAATATGCCCTGTAACAATGTTGTTCTGCTGTTCCTTCTGTGGGTGGGAGGTTTGCATAAATGAAATATGATTTAAATTTTGCCAATTGATACTTTTGATATCTTAATTGATTCAGTGTATTTTTTCATTTTCACATTTATAAATAGATTTGATTGATTGTAATCCATTTTTTATATTTTCTTCACTTGCATCTTTCTCACAAAAAACATTGGCCAAATGACAAATTTTTAGCGTCTAATAATGATTTCACGATACTTTTCATTCCTTTCTTGGCAAATCCAGATGTTGTATCACAACCAGAAAAACAATACTGAAATGCAACAAGTTTTTTGAAGGATTCATGTTTGAAATTATTAGACGTGAAAAATAGATCTTTAACATTTCCAGGACCTGGTTTGAGAAAATAAATTTCATGTTTATTTGAATTTAATTGATTTGAAAGGACCAAAAGATCAATATCTTGAACCACAGCAATGACAGTTTTATTAGTATATCTGATAATTTCTATCGAGGTCTAAATTGTGTCAGCATCTTCTTCTACTTGTTTACAGGAAATTCCTTGTGACTGTAATCTTTCCATTGAAGTTTTTATTATTATGTCCTTGTTTTTCTCGTTAGATGAAAATTTTTCTTGCAAAAATGGTATTTTTGTATGCTTTTGATAATCGAAATCTGGACTATTTATTGTCTGAGGTTTTTCTACGACTACGTTCTCTTCTTTCAGTTGAAGTAGCTGCTGGTACTGTTGTGACAGTAACTCATTCTTCAATTTCGGGGTACCCATCAAAGACAATATAGCTCAGATCACTGGTATATAAATTATTTCGAAATTGCAATAAATAGGCATCTACAAATATAATTTAAAGAAGATTTTACAACTTTGTAAAAATATTGTAGATGTTTTATTAAATATTAACTTTATTAACTTATTTGTTTATTAATTATAGTAGTATATTTCGATTTGCAATTTTTTTGTTTATCAATGTAATATAGAATCATACGTTTTTTGAGTAATTGAAGTGTAAATTTTGATAAATAGCTCAAAATTGTACATAATGATTTAAAAAAATATTCGAATTCGACTTTTTTTTCGATTTCTTGCATTTTCTGAGAACATTTACTATAGTAATGTATATTTTTCATTACACCATTAGAAAGTAGAGATTTCAACAAACAAAAACCACACCGACTTATTGAAAAAAAAAAAACTGATATTTTGACGCGAGAATTTTCGATTGAAAATTAGGGTGCTTTTTCAATATTAAGTCAAAATAAGGAGAAAAAGTAAATATTTCAAATCAAATAAATAACAGTATATTTGGCACATGAAAAGGTGAGTTTCCACCAGATTTCGTAATTTTTATTTTTTTTGAAAAAGATAAAAATAAAAAACCAAAAACTTGGTTATTTTAATTTTACACAAAAATTTTGGGGTTATTTGGAAAAATTTTGCACACAAAAGGTGTAGAACTTTTCATTACCTACAACTTCTTCCATTCAACTTTTATCATAGGGTAGTTTTGCCAGAAATCGAGATAAACCATTTTTTCCCTCTAAAACTCACCCCCTCCCACTTCCAGAAGTCAGATCACCCGTAATTTATTTTTCCTTCTATTTTTATTATATTCCTTTTCTTTTCTAAAGGGTTTCATCCTACTATTATTTTGTCTCACTTTTTACTATTTTTAAAGGCTTCAGCCCTGGTCTATTAACGTCAATGAAGGGTAACAATTTTATTTGTCGCACAGTAATTCTCCCTCATAAATACTTGAAGATTCCAAACGCATAGCCTGATCGGGTAGAGGACGGCTGTTATTATTATTTGCAGTGACACTCCTAAGTGACTTACTGATTTTTGGTGGCGTAGTCACTTTTCAGCTGCAGAAAAGCCCAGAAAACATATAGCACCACTCCGGGTATGGTGGACTCTTCAGACTTCGGGATTGGCAACTAGAAAACTCACATCGCACTTGCTTCACAACAAGAAATGCAGTCGCCTATCGACACCGATGCACTTGGGAAAAGTTCTCTCACACTCCGGAATTGAACCAGGTTAGATGCTAGAAACGTCTGACAAATCGAACACCGCTGAGCAGCCGGCCAATGTGATGAGTGACTGATTTAAAATAGAAGCACTCTTATGACACATTGGAGAAGGCTACTATTACTCCAAATTTCATGAAAGAGTTCATTTTCACGAACTATTCTTATTTTTCAAGAACGGAAATCTAAAAAAACTATAAGTGATCCACGAAACTTTCAAATGAGGAATGTCAAAAGTAAGTTGAAATTCATCCATCAATCAAAAGGTGCATTCTGGAAGTCTTGAAATATTACTGAACGACATGTTTCTCAATTTCTATCCTCTCAGGAGCTATTTTTTAAATTGTACCTAATTCCTTTTGTAATATTTTCATTGATCAACAAATTTTGAAGAAATTCTGATCAGTGATATCTCAAGACTTTCTGAATCCAGTGGTGTAGTTGAAATCTTCATCAAAATTCTGAAATTGAAGTGGTGAGTTATATAAACGGCATATTTACAAATTTTATACCTTTGTAACTTTTTATTCACTGGCATATTTCAACAATATTTGGAAGAACAAATAACCAATTGATAATTTTGTTAATGCAGAGGTGTGGTAAAATTTTTTTTTTTTTGAAAACCTCAATTTTATTTTGCATTTTTGTATTCGTAAAATGAGAATAGTTGACCCTCATAATATTGCTCATATATTGCTTACCTACATAATTAATAAACCGCAAAATGTCTATTCCATATTTATTTTTCGACCCGAAGTTACGTGATTTAGGTTATTGAATATGTATTGCACAAAGTTAATTATGGCAAAATAATTTTGGACATTTTCAATAGTGAATAACTTTATTATCAAATACTAGAGCAAAGTAACATAAATTCCCTAGGAATAAAATTAAGTTCAGAAAAGGACCATTACTGAAATTGATATGTCAGAGCAGCTGCTGGAAATGGCCACCGCCAACTTCAATGCATGCGTTTATGCGCCTAACCATAGACTGGCGGACACGCTCAAAAATACCAGGACTGTTTCTTATAATTCCGCATGACTCCTGTATGCGATTCCTCAGTTCTTCTTCACTTTGAACTGGAGTTCGGTACACTAATGATTTAAGGTGACCCCAGAGAAAAAAATCAAGTGGATTCATATCGGGTGACCTTGGTGGCCAAAGTTGTGGCCCACCACGCCCAATCCAGCGATCAGAATAATTCTCATCTAAATATTGGCGTGCAAACCAATCTGAAGTGTACTGGAGCACCATCATGCATAAACCAAATTCCATTTCTTTCCTTCAGTGGGATCTCTTCTAGGAGTCCAGGTAAGATGAATTCAAGAAAATGTCGATAATGGTCACCATTGAGTCTATGAGGCAGAAAATGTGGCCCGATAAGGAAATTCCCTACAATTCCAACCCAAACATTCACAGCAAACGTCTCTTGAAAATGGTTTTTAATCACGGCGTGTGGGTTTTCATCAGCCCACATATGATTGTTGTGAAAATTAATAATGGCTTTACGGGAAAAGCATGCCTCATCGGTGAATAACACTTGAGATAAAAACCATGGATTTTCCAACAATTTATTTTGAAGAAATTCTGATCAGTGATATCTCAAGACTTTTTGAATCCAGTGGTGTAGTTGAAATCTTCATCAAAATTCTGAAATTGAAGTGGTGAGTTATATAAACGGCATATTTACAAATTTTATACCTTTGTAACTTTTTATTCACTGGCATATTTCAACAATATTTGGAAGAACGAATAACCAATTGATAATTTTGTTAATGCAGAGGTGTGGTAAAATTATTTTTTTTTGAAAACCTCAATTTTATTTTGCATTTTTGTATTCGTAAAATGAGAATAGTTGACCCTCATAATATTGCTCATATATTGCTTACCTACATAATTAATAAACCGCAAAATGTCTATTCCATATTTATTTTTCGACCCGAAGTTACGTGATTTAGGTTATTGAAGCTTTCTCTTCAATCATCTTAGAAATTGATATATGGGGTCCTCGTTGGATTCAACACATTTTCTCGATGAAATGTTTTGAAATTTGTCACTTTGACAAACTTTTTGGCACCAGAGTCATCTTTGAAACAAGTCTAAACGGATTTTCAGTTGTCAGACATGCAGAAACGAACCGCCATAGGAGTTTTTCAGAAAAATCAAATACAATTTTCTGCCAAATGTAGCCAACTTTATGTTGAGCAGATCTATCGAAGAGACGGTAAATTTTTGTTTCTTATGAATATTTTGTGTCACCCTCGGATCCAATTTCCGTCCAGTGGTGACAGGGTTAGCAAAACATTCTGAGTCGACTTGAAGTATATCGAAGAAAGCTCCTTGTATAACTCATGAAGAGGAGCAGCTATTATATACCATTTGAACATTATAGACGGCAAATTTCTTTCCTTATGAATATTTTGTGTCACCCTCGGATCCAATTTCCGTCCAGTGGTGACAGGGTTAGCAAAACATTCTGAGTCGACTTGAAGTATATCGAAGAAAGCTCCTTGTATAACTCATGAAGAGGAGCAGCTATCATATAACATTTGAAAATTAAAACTCGAGTTTAGCAGCCCCCAGCAGCCGGAATATTCTCGAAAAATTATTATATATGTAAGATATGAAATTTTATGGATCATGTACAGTGCTTTCATTTTAATTTGTTTCAAAGGGCTGTAAAATAATTATGTTTTGATGAAAATAGTTATTTTTTATCCAGTGCGTAAAATAAATGTTTTTTCAATAGCACATAGAAGTGTTGATTTTTGGGTTGTCAATACTTCCAATACAATTTCACAGCATGCAGTGGTCTTTCGTTATCGTTACTATAGAAACAGTTTGTTGGCACGCCGCGTGTTTGACTGTTTGACTGTGTTTGCTCATAGTTGCTTCAATTTCAAGTTATTTTTAAGAAAGTGGATGTTGATTATGATAGTAGTAGTGAAACTCCATCAGATATAACTGAGAAGGCAAATGCAATGATATTTAATATGTTACCGGTCAAATCCAATTTAGTATATGAGAAAACATATCACCAATTTCGTGAATGGTTCGACCAGAAACATGTTATGTACGTTTCTGAAAATGTGTCTGTATGCTATTTTGAAAAAAAAAATCTGAAATTATAAAACCTCCTACGTTATGGAGTGTCTACTCAATGTTGAAAAATACATTGAATGTCAAGGAAAATATTGATATCAGGAAGTTTTCAAAATTGGTACCGCTCATTAAGAACAAAAGTGTCGGATACAGAGGAAAGAAATCTAAAATTTTATCAAGGGATGATTTCAATAAATTTATTCAAGATGCTGATAATAATCATAATTTTGTGAGATTAGTAGTAAATTCAATATTTTTTATTTGTAGGTTATCCTAATTTTGGGTATCAGTGGTGCTTTTCGCCGTGAAGAATTATCACATATAACTATTGATGCCATTGAAGATGATGGATCTACATTGATTGCCTATTGCGAGAGAGCGTTCACTGTTTCAAATTCTGATTATATTGAGATAAAGAGCACTACGGGAGGAAAATGTATCAAACGACATGTGGAGATGCATTCAAAATCAATTCTCAAAAATTTTTGAATAAGTTTACTGTCAAAGATTGACAAAATATCTAGAATTCTTCAACCTGCTTCCCGATACACAGCATGGATTTAGGAAACTAAAGTCTACTACAACTGCAATTCAAGATACGTTGGAATGTTTATACAACTCTCTTAATAATAAAGAAAACTCACTCTATTCTACGATCCAAGCCGCGCTTTCGACACAATAGATAGGAATTTATTGATTCATAAGCTAGAGGCTGTAGGTGTCCGTGGGGTATCCCTTGATTGGGCAAAATTATATCTGTCCAACCGTACACAAGTATCAATGTTCAATAACATTAAATCACAATCAAGAGACACCAGTCTAGGAGTGCACCAAGGATCAATTTTAGGTCCTTTTTTCTTCATTATTTTCACATCAGATATAAAAAAATGTTGCGACTCTCCTGATCAAATAGTACTGTATGCTGATGATATAAATATTCTGATGTCCCATAAGGATTTCGACCAACTAGTGGCAAACATCAATGCCGCTTCTAATGAATTTCATGAGTATTGCTCTCAGAATGGACTCAAACTGAATGTTATGAAAACATACTTCATGCGATTTATACCAAGAAATATATCTCCTGACTATGATCTCTATTTACATATTCAAGGAAAATCAATTCAAACTACAGACACAATAGAATTTTTGGGTGTAACACTTGACCCAAAACTAACCTGGGAACCTCACATAAAAATTGTATGCACTAAGTTAAGCATATGCTCATACATGATAAGGAATCTGAGAGAAACAGTGTCTTCAGATGTATTGAGATTGTTGTATTTCGGTCTCGTGCAGTCAATTCTACAGTATGGTCTGATATTCTGGGGATCATCGGCACACTTTGAAAAGGCGTTTATAGCCCAAAAAAAAATACTAAGAACCATGTTCAATGTTCAGCCAATAACTACCTGTAAAAATTTGTTTATCAGAGCACAAATAATGACATTACCCAGCCTATATACCTATCGACTAATCCTATACATTCAATCCGACGAACATACGTTTGAGAAGAACGAGGACGTGCACTTTCACAACACCAGACGAAAAAATGATATTCATCAACCTCATTCCCGATTAAAAATATGTCAAAATTCACCCTAAGTATATCAGAACCAAATTGTATAATAAAGTCAAACTAATGTACAAGAACGATAAACATTATAATGAGTCATTTGAGACTAAATTAAAAAAAATTTCTAACAGAAAATGCATTCAAATTGAACAAATTTTACAATTTTGAACAAAAAATTATCTTTTTCATCTGTAATATACCTCCTACATTTTAGTCTGTTTGTTTGCATAGTCATGTGTGTTATGAATGTATATATTGCAATGTGATTCAAATTATAATTGTATTTAATATTTAAATTTTACTTTATTTTTCTGACTAGTCCAATAAGTATGAGTTTGACTTTGGTGTAGACCAAATTCACATGTATATTTCTGTGATGAAAAAATTGATTTTGATTTTTGATGAATAGAATAGCAAAATGGCTTGGAAAATACATATAAGAGCCACACAGGTCACTTTTTCAGGAGAAGCTTTGTAACTCTTCTGGCTATTGCAGTGGGCAAGATTACATCTATAAAACGTCATGGTGGCTGGAAATCTGCCTCCGTAGCAGAAGCATATATGGAAGAATGTTTGAATAACAAAATTGAGATTTCTATTGAAATATTGAATTGTCCATCTTCTTCCAAACAAATTAAAATATCTGATAAAATTGTGGAATCAACTCTTCAAGAAATATCTCACGTTTCTGAGCAGCAGCAACATGGAACATCTTCGGGAATTTATGTTGAAAGCAATTGTTCAAACTTTACTATCAATCATTATTCCAATAATTGAAATTGTTTTATGATGAATAATCAATTAATAATTGACTCTGTGTTAAAAATAAATCCTTCAAAAAGTAATATTTGATGTTTATTTTGTGAATTATTTTGGCAGTGGAAGAGTATTTTTTTCACGTTGAAAAAAAATTAACATTCACGCATCTAAGAGATGCAGAAATGTCAAGTTTTTTTGATAGTTGTACAAAAAAGAGATTGCATTGGTTTTTGTTAGGTTTGGTGCTGTTGCATCAAAAATTTTATGAACCGTTTTTTTTATCTACTACATTTACTACGATGTCATGCATTTTCCTCAGTTCACCAGTGAACTTTTGAGGTTTAAACTATCATCGAATCATAGTTTGAGTGTAGGAATTTTATGAAGATAATATGGATTGATTTTATGGACACCTTTACTGTAGAAAATGGACTAATGCAATAATAAAGAACGTAATATAGGAATGTTTTAATGAAATTTTCAAGATACTTTCTTTGACAATAGTAATGACTTATTAAAATTGTATGTCATTACAAGAACAAAAAATCTCTCCGGTCGGCAGGATACGTATAGGGATATTCCCATTTCCAACATCCTCCCACCTTTTGCAATGGGACTTTGCAAAACAAAAGAAAATCTCAGGGTTTGAAACGTTCTGGACATTTCACCTCTCGACCACTTCTTGTCTTCTCAATATTCTTCTCTTCTTCTTGATGTCGAGTATTCTCGTCTCTAATCTTGTTATCATCGGCTTTCACATATCTATGAATATTCTCCATCTCATTGACTTCTCCTGTTGATATTTCCAAAGGATATATTCTCTTTATTGGACGTATCAGTTCCCTTTTATTAACCCTCAGTCGCACAACTCTGGTTACTTGATCTCTACCAGGAAAGAGTTCCAAGACTTTTGCCAAGGGCCAATTCACCCTTTTTTTGTCGTCTTATTCTAGGAGAACAATACCATCCACTTTAACATTCGACTCCTGTCTTGAACCGAAATCAACTAGGTTTGCCAGATACTCGCTCCTGAAGCGTATTCTATAGTTTTCTCGTAGTCTCTGTAAATATCTCTGTCTCTTCACCAAATGATTCCTATCGATGATGTCTAAGTCGGGTACTTCACCACTGGGTAACGTTTGTAAAAAACATGACGGAGTGAGAGCATTCAAATCATCCTCTGATACATACGTGAGTGGTCTTGCATTAATAACGGACTCACAGTCACAGTAAAGTTGAAAGTTCTTCATAATTGACAACAGCTTTACCTAAGTTTTTTCTAATAAGTTCCTTCGCCATCCTAACGATGCGCTCCCACCATCCACCCCACCATCCACCCCACCAAGCGGCAGTGGGTGGATTGAAAATCCAACGAATTCTTCTCATGGATGAAAATTGTTTCACTTGATTCCAATCAATATTCCTCAATAGATTATTGCAACCAACAAAATTTGTTCCATTATCGGAATACATTGTTGAAATTCTTCCTCTTCTTGCAATAAACCTCCGAAAGGCAAGTATAAATACATCTGTTGACAATGATGTGACTAGTTCGAAGTGAACCGCCCTGTAAACGGCACAAGTGAATAAAACCAACCATGCTTTGCTTCCACCTCTTAGAAACAAAAGGCCAGCATAGTCCACGCCTGTGACTTCGAATGCTGCCGTGTTGCCAATTCGATTCTCTGGAAGCGGGGCAATTGGACTCTCACAAGCCTTTTGATTATTTTTCTTGCAGACTAAACATTTTGATAAAATATGCTTGATTGTTTTTCGTGCTTTTGTTATCCAGAATCTTTCTCTTAACATACTGAGTAGAGTTTTGACTCCAGCATGACATAAGAGAACATGTTGATGGAAAATCAATATATGAATGATTTCATCATCCCCGGGTAATAAAATTGGATATTTGAAGTCTACAGTATCATTTAAGAAACAGAGTCTAGTTTTTACTCTCAAAAGTCCCTGTTCATCCTGATAAAACTGTTAATTATGTTTCATTTTGAAATCGACTTTGATTCCACTTTCATTCTGAATTATTTTCAATAAACTTATCTCAGCTTTTTCTATTTCTGCATATGTTAATTCACCCTGTAATTTGATTTCGTGTGATGAATTAAATTTGAATCTGAACATCGATTACCCTACATATTTTCTAATACTTAGAGAAATAATAAAATCTGTGACTGAATCGCAACTTCTCGGTCACCGATGTAATTGTAATTTGTTTAGTTTCTTCAATACCTTCATGAGATGAAATTTCCGTATTTGGCCATAATTCTTTTTTTGTTTTGAGCCAATTCGGTCCCTCCCACCATTTACTTTCTAATAACTGCTTTCCATCGCATCCTCTGGAAGGGAAGTCTGCAGGATTCAAATTACCTGGAATGTGAAACCATTCATCCGGATTACTAGCAGAACGAATTTCCTTCACCCTATTATCGACAAAAGTATTCCAGTCTCCCTTGGTTTTTATCCAAATCAATGTAACCATTGAGTCAGACCAAAAGTAGGTTTTCATTTTCTCGAAAAATTTGACCTTTTTCACCGCTTGACAAACTCGTGTTCCTATAACTGCAGTTATCAACTCTAATCTTGGAAGTGTTAATTCTTTCAAAGGGGCGATCCTAGATTTAGCTTGTACCAGCTGGACATGTACACGATCTTGTAATTCTGTCCGAATGAAAATACAAGTTGCATATGCCGTTTTACTGGCATCGGAAAAGACATGAAGAGTATTCTCAGATGCATGTAATGAAAAATGACTCAACCTCCTCGGAATTGTGAAGACACCAAGCCAAGTTATTTGCTTGAGCCATGCTCGAAATGGTTTGATTATGTCACTTGGTAATTCCTTGTCCCATCCTAATTTCAATTTCCATGATTGTTGTAGAACCAATTTTGGCAAAAAGGTTACGGGACATGTAAATCCTATTGGGTCAAACAATCTCTGAGCCACAGATAAAATACCTCTTCTGGTTATTGTGATTTCCGACAATTTATCGAGAGTTTGAATATCGCAAAATAAAGTGTCCTCTTTAAAATTCCAAGATAATCCTAAGACAGGTGAAATATTATCGTTGCATACCACATCTGGATTGATATCGCCAAATGAATGAAGCCATCCCCTCAAATCAAACTGCGCTGAAGACATCATAGATTTAGATTCTTCAATGAACACTTTCAGATCAGCTTCATTTTCGACACTCGTAACACAATTGTCAACGTAAAACGAAGATTTCAATTTTTCTGCAGTATCTGCCAAAGTACCAGAAACATTTTCCAGATGATGACCAATTGTCGCTGACAATAAGAAAGGACTACAGGACACACCAAATACGATCCTGCAATGTCTATAGATTTTAATTTTTCTATTTGCGTAGTCTCTCCACCACAAAAATCTCAAGAAATCTTTATCCTTTGATGCTAAGCTTATTTGGAGAAAAGCTTTCTTTATATCTGCCACGACATCAATACAACCCAATCTGAATTGTAATAAAACGAAAGGAATCAATTCGATGAGATTAGGACCCTTTTCCAGACATTGATTCAAAGAAAGGCCCTTTCTATCTTTGGCAGACGCATCGAACACTGGACGGATTTTTGTGGTTGCACTAGAATCTTTAAATACAGCATGATGGGGTGAATAATGTGCAGGAACATGCCATTCGCTTTCCGGAACTTCCTCGATGATTCCCAACTGCTCCCATTCTGAAAATACTTTTTCATAATCAGATATTCGATTATTATCAGTGAGTTTCTTGCTCAAGGAAAATAACCTCTTTTCGGAAAGCTCTTTGTTACTCAAAAGCTCAGGATGACCTAACGACCAAGGTAAATGAACTTCATATCTGCTATCATCATTCAGCCTCACAGTCTCTGCAAAAAATTTCAACACCTCTATCTGCCTATCTTCTTTACATTTTGTTTGTGTAGGATCCATTATCCCCAAAACCTCTAAACTCCAAAGATCGGATATGTTGACCTGTGTCTAATACGAAAGAGAATCTGCTCCAATTGATTTGATGTCTACCCATTATAGTCCATCCCAATCGTGTTTCCATTGCAACTAATCCCTTTTTACAATTTTCTATGGACCCAGTAAATAAAACCAATAACATCGGCGCCTTGTAAAATAGAAATTTCAGATATATCAGCACGGAAATCCGAAATGGTGATATTTTTGTCCTTTAAATCATTTTAGCAAATTTTATCTTTCAGTTTTGGAATGAAGTTACAAATTTTCGGTTGATCTAGCATATTGACATCAAATTCTAACGTTTTATCCAAATTTTGTATGGACACCTTATAAAGAAAATGTATTTTGGATGAAAATTCCGCTCCCCCAAAAAACACTCTGTATTATTGATTCTTCACCAACCTTTGAGAAACCCATCTCTTTAGCGCAATCAGACGTGATATATGACCTTTGAGAGGCAGAGTCCAAAAGTGCTCTTAACAGCTTACTTCTATTGCCATTGATAAGACGAACTATTAATGTTTGCAATAAAGTTTCAGGATGGCTATGAACATTAATACTAGTAAGAACATTTTCAATATTACTCTTTGAACAGCTGCTAATATCATCTTTATTCGGAAAAACTACCTCTCCTTCGTCTTTTGTTATAGGTTTCTTTATATGCAGATCGGGACACATGATAGGAAAATGTTTTCTATTACATATAAGAGATCGGATGAAAATTTTACATCTTTTTATTGTATGATTCGCTTTAAGACATCCCAAACAACAGTTTTTCTTAAGAACCATATTCTTTTTCTCATCGTATGTCAGTTTTTGTGCTTTCACGCAATCCTGACTTTGATGAGCATTATTACAGAAAATACATGTAAAATTAAATCTCTTACCATCTTTTAGCTTGTCGGACGACAAAAAAGTTGCTGTGGAACATGGATCAGACTCACCACCTAGCTGGTTCTTATATTTACTGGTGCATTGTATCTTTCTACCTTCTTTTCCTGACAAAAAACTTTTCTGGGCTAAATTTATGCGTTCTTCACTCTCCACCTCCATTTTCAGAAAATCTAGTAACAAATTGAGATGATTAGTAGAGTTTACATTTGATGAGCTGTCACTGGTTGACTTGGAATGCAAAGAGATCGAATTGGAGTTGCGTTTTCTCTCCCATACCCTCAAAATATCTTCAGGTAAAGCAGACTCCACTAAAGGATACAACATTGCCGCATACTTGTCAGATGTGACACCTAATGTTTCGAGTGCCCTCAATTGGGTTTCCAACTTATCAAACAAACTGGACAGAGACATACCTGCATTAGTTTTCGTTGCTTGCTTCAGTACAAGATTCAGAAGCTCCCTTACGTACACTTCTATCAGGAACTCATCCCTGGCAAACCTAGTTTTCAGTTGCTTGACTGCTTTCTCGTAATTATCTCCCGATGGTGGATAGCTTTCAATTAATTCTTTCGCTTTGGAACCTGCTTCCATTGACTGCAGTAGATACTGGAACTTGTCTTCCCTGGAAATGCTCTCGTCTTCATCAATTTTCTTAAATTGGCCCCAGAAGCCAATCCAGTTCTTCACATCTCCGTCGAATTTCTTTATCTCTAGTTTTGGTAGCTGGAAATTTCTCTTTGTCTCGCTACTGGTACTCATTGTATTTGGATGGGCTTGTAGTGTATTGAGTATAAAGTAACTATCTGACTTGATCTGGTTTAACTTTGTGCGATATAATTCTGAAGAAACCAGCTCTTGTTCGAATGCTTCGTCGTCTATGTCCTTGCTAAATAGTATTGACTGGATATTCTCATCTAATAGCATGATTCTTCTTCCTTTATCTTCTATCTGATCGAGTAATTTCAAAATTTCTTTCTTCTGGATAGTTTCTGCCTTCAATAATTGTTCCAGATCGTTCGTATCCTTCTCAAACATCCGTCTCAGGAGAGTTCTATTATTTTGCTTAACTTTTAATTCTTCCATTCTCTGTCCTGTCATGGTCGCCAATAATGTAGAAAATGTAGAAAATGGACTAATGCAATAATAAAGAACGTAATATAAGAATGTTTTAATGAAATTTTCCAGATACTTTCTTTGACAATAGTAATGACTTATTAAAATTGTATGTCATTACAAGAACAAAAAATCTCTCCGGTCGGCAGGATACGTATAGGGATATTCCCATTTCCAACATTTACATTAAATTTGCAGAGATTTCTTACAGTAAAACTACAAATAAAATAAGGAATAAGACAAGAATGTTCAACACAGATAATACAATGGAAACGTTAACACACTAACTACAATAATATAAGAAATAAGCAACTTCCAACTTCTCATTTTTTTAGCGTAGAGATAAAAATGCGCATGTGCCGATTGAATCATTGACAGCACTGACAGCAGACTTGTAAAAAAAGCCGTGATTTTATTATTCAGTGTTTTCATCTTATTTAATTCAAGTTATCTGTATAAATAGGTCTATCTTTGTCTTGTTCCTCAACCTTTTCTTATTTTATGATAGTTTCTGTATGTGTTGTTTTCGCGGAATGGATTTCCTAGTATTCCTTTCTATTCGAAATGAAAAATATGCAGTTTCATCGAAGTCAATTGATGAAGGTTTGTTTTAGCCGTCTACTAGTGAAAACTAATTTTAATTCTGAATTCCCAAATGGAAATGAATTTTTTTCCATCGACTCGCTCATCAGGTTGCTCCTCCCACACGGTTGGTGAGGAAAAAAATCATATAACCAGTGTGAAATCTGGAATAAAGTCGGATCGGATATGGGACATAATAAAACTTATTCTAGTAAAACAAAACTTTAATATATTGTAATTTTCACTATTACTAGCTTTATTAACTGCTTTTTCCGAACTTCTCTGTGTGTGTGGGTGTGTTCATGGTTGCGCGTGAACAGCTTTATGTCAAATCTTGCGAGTCCCCTATCTTCCAATGTGAAGTTGGTTGCCAAAGCTGGCTGCAAAATTTGCCGAACATTTCCGATTGATCAGTGGCATGTTTACCCCCGTTTTGGGTACTGTTAATTCTTGAATGATTCCGAAATTTGTGAAATGAAACAGCTGCTGGATAATACATGAAATATATTCATTATTTCAAAGTTAAACAATACCAGAAAGCGACTGAAAATCATAAAATTGAACTGGTGGGTTTAGCCCGTCAGCCCGCTGCCAAAATGTGTAATGATATTATTACGTATGGCCTTTAGGGTTTTATAAATGAAGTGATCAAATGAAAAACAAAAGTACTCCTATTATTATTATTATCTTCAACAGAATAGCGCTAATTTCTCATGTTCATTGATCATTATATTTATAACTACCAAAACCCTGAAAGGCATGCGTTGTAATATCATTTAACATTTTGGCAGAGGTCTAGTTGTAAAAGGATGAAAATGAGGAATATCTTTCATGCCCTCATGGTTGTATACGGATCGAAAGAAAATGTTGAAGAAAAATAACATTCAGAGTTACATTGTGTAGAAACAATTATTTTTTGTGGATTTCGTCCGTGGCTTACACACTGAAAAATTGAATATGTAGGAAAAAATTTTTCGACCACTTCTCCAAAGACTGCCTAGACGCTTTCGGATCAGGAGTTTACCTTTTCTCCTGTACAACTGCTTGCAAAGGACCTCGCACACACCTTATGGAAGAAAGTCTTTCAGTGAAAATGTCTGAATTTGATACGTTGTAGCTGGAGCCTTTCTGAATGAAAGTGTCCATTGGCCCAACTCGTTCACATGGTTAGGTTCGGTGCCAGAGGGCGCCAAATCATTTATTTTGTGATTTTTGGAGAAATTGGAAAATATCAATATCTCATTTGTATACAACATTCTATGCGACTGAGCATTCGTAAAACGTTCGAGATATATTTTTCCATAATACAGAATGAAAAAACGCCACTGTTTTTCAACAGAGTTGTCAATAATATACCCTTTTCTTCGGTGAATGAATTCGCCTACGAGGTAATAAAATTGATTAAGTTCATCATTGAGGAACAATCAGAATGGTTTGTGGAACGACCAATATACAGGGTGTATCTTAAGTAAGTGTAGAAACTTTAGGAGCATGTTGCTGACGTCGAAACAAGAAAAAAGTTCCCATAAAAACATTTCCGCAAGTTATTCGTTTCTAAGATACAGAGTATCAAAGTTTAATTCTTATATTTGCTTTTTGAGAATAAATTCCAAAATATTTTTGATATTCGCGTAAAGTTTGATATCTGGGATGATTTTTCAATGTCATAATCAAATTTTATGTTAATTATGAAAAAACTAATTACTAATTGAATTTATTTTAAATTTAAAAATCTTGTTATTCAAAATCACTTGCATCGATTATTTTAAATCTCATTAACTAGAAAAAAGTTGCTCGCAGTGACCCCAACCAAGAATTTATTTTTTACGCAAACTAAATAATAAATATTCCCAGATACCAAACTTTACCCAAATATCAAAATTATTTTGAAATTATTCACAAAAAATAAAAATAAGAATTCAACTTTGACACTGTATCTCAGAAACGAATAACTTGCGAACATATGTTTATAGAAACTTTTCTTCTTATTTTGATGTCAGCAATACGCTTCTGAATTTTCTACACGTACTTAAGAAACACCCTGTATAATGAAGCTATGAATACAGAGTATTTGGAATGAGAAATTTATTCATATTTGATATACATGTGATTACTCCAAATCACAAATTTTACTATTTTTTAGTGAATTCGGATAAATGAGAAACATTCATATTACATTATTTTCAATAATATAATAATAATAATAATTCTTTTGTGAAACAAAAAAAATCTACAGATTAAATTGTGAAAGGCTTTCGCGGCCATCGTCACTTACATGGTGGTTTTTCGGGTTGTAAGGCCAACGTATGTTTAGAGAGGATCTCGACGTTTCGCCAACACGGGTGGTTAGCATTTTCAAGAGATATTTTCGAAATTTATGAATTCTTAAGCATTTGACAGAGACTTAAGAAACCAGAAACTTAGAAAATATCTCTCGAAAATGCTAACCACTCGTGTTGGCGAAACGTCGAGATCTTCTCTAAACATACGTCGGTCTTACAACCCGAAGAACCACCATGTAAATCTACAGGGTAGTTTCCAATATAGTCAACTTTTAGGTAAAAGAATGCGTCTTCGAAACTATGAGTTGATTAAGTAAATTTTATCATAGATGATCGATCGGAATGGATGCTGATATTTCAAAAACAAAAATGAAAATACATAGTGTTTCATGCAAGAGAGGCTCCTTTCAATTTGAACAATATATTGCTCTTCTCGAGGATTCAATCATGACTTCGTTCTCTAAAGAGAGCTGAAGTCATCTATTAGCGTAACTATGTCATAGTAATCAAAAGTTCGGCGATATAGAGAGTGCCAAATAATTATTCTTGTATTTCTGTAGGATTCAGCAAGCTATAAAAAATGAATATATCTGATGTTCTGAGGTTATTGAGTATATTTCCGTCGACTATATATTCGAACAGAGTTTACCCAACTGAATTCAAAGAGAATTCAATCATAGGCACGTAGTTATTAATCTAGCTCTTGAATAAAAAACTTGGTATGGGGAAGACCGGGGCATAGCGGCCCTTCTAAGACTAGAACCTCGATATTATTTATATTTTCAGTTTTCTCTCTTTTCTTGTTGATCCAAAATGAAGATGCATGTTTTGGTATTAACTTATATTTATTGCAGAATTCTCATGTGAACTACGTTACTTTTAGAAGATATTATATAATTTGGTGCATTATGAACACTTTACCCCGGTATCTGGGGCGAAGTGGTCCCTCATTTGTGGCAAAGTGGTCCCTTGTTTGGGGTAAAGTGGTCCCTTGTAGACTGTTCAAAATTCTTAGTGAAACTTCAAACAAAAGAAGGTAATCAGTAAAACTATGACGTAAGCAGTACCGTACAAACATTATTTATGGAAATCTACTAAGTAAAAAGCATTATAGACATTTTTCACATACAAAGTCCAGTTCCCCATCATCAACGCCCGCGCATTCATCGTGGGCCCAGCTTTTACATTGAGAACATAAGTATCGCCACAATAAAAACATTCTGGGTTTTCATTTTCATCTTCAGATGAGCTACCTTCACTACTTGTAGTAACTTTCTGTTTCTTTGATTTTCTACTTGGTTTCTGCTGGATCCGTCTCTTCATTGAATTCGTTTCATCCTCAAATACATCTATTACTGAGGATTGATTTTATTTTTTTTATTTTTCTCTTTTTCCTCCTTTTCTTGAAGTTCCCGTTCTAGTTCATTCTTATATGGGCTAATAGTTAAGATAGCAGTTGTTCCACACTTTCTTCTTTTTGGTTGTGTGAATCGTTTTGTTGGTAATGGTCTTATTTTTCTAGGACTCATTTCAAATGTTCTCATGGAAGGGGAATGGAAAGTTATTGTTTTTGAAGAACCTGGTTGTTCATCTAAAATGTTCTGTTGGGTCCGCTGCTTATCTTGAGCAAGTATCGTTTTTGAAGAACATGGTTGTTCATCTAAAATGTTCTGTTGGGTCCGCTGCTTATCTTGAGCAAGTATCGTTTTTGAAGAACATGGTTGTTCATCTAAAATGTTCTGTTGGGTCCGCTGGTTATCTTGAGCAAGTATTGTTTTTGATGAACGTGGTTGTACATCCAAAATATGAGTTTCTGGAATCTGTTGCTCATCAGCAGAAGTGCCATCTTGCGGTGAGCATGCGTTTGTTATTTCATCTGGGTCTAATACTTCAGCATTTCTCTCCAAAGAGCCAGTTTCAGCATCAACATGGAGCATGTCAGTCGTCAATGAGGAAGCAAACTGGGTTTTATGAAAAATTTCCATATCACATGGATATATACCACTTCTCCTAAATCCATTTATTGCAGTTTTTGGCGATGACGATTGAAAATAAGCTTCCCCAAACAGTCGGCTAACTTGAAACTGCGTAATAACGCGCTCAGGATTCTGTCGCAGAAACTTCTCTATACTCTGGACATGATAAGTGTTTAGAGGAAAATTAAACGATACTTCTAGGGGCTGCAGTTTGTGGCTGCAAGGTGGAGGCAGGCACAGTATATCCACATTATTTTCTCGTGCTTTTTTATTGCAGCCAAATTTTTTGTGTGGGTATTATGACCATTGAGTATTAGAAGTACTGGGTCTTCCTTTGTCGGTTTCTCGAAACTAATGAAGTGATCAAACCATTGTTCAAAAATGTGTAGCTTCATCCAACCAGAATCACTACAAGCAAATGTGTAACTAGGTGGTGCTCCTCCAGTCAATTCAATTTTCATCCTTTTCCTTGGAAAAATTACCATGGGCGGCACAAAATTTCCACATGCAGCCATGTAAATAACAGCCGTGCATAGAACACCTCTCTCAGCTGATGATTTAGCGCCAACTTGCCTTCTTGCTCTCAACGCAAGAACCATACTATTTTTAGCCTGAGTAGTTGTAACAGCTGTTTCATCAACATTAAATATTCTATGTGGCGGATAATTGTTCTTATACATCAGGTTCTCTAACAGATCAAAGAATAATGATATCATAACTTTATTAAAACCCTGAGCTCTTGCGATTGAAGTTGATTCGAAAGTTCTTAGAGACAGCTGAGGGTACCTTCTGCGGAAGCCTACCAGCCAGTCTTCATCTGCCATTTGCTGTTCTTTATTAAAGGGATGAGATATTTTGTTTTTCTCAGACAACTCAAAGGATAGTATCCTAACATCTCTACTGGTAAACCCATTAAACCTTTGCTCCAAATCTAAGATTAGCTAAAGTATTTCTTCTTCTTGATCTTTGTTAAATACTGGCCTATAAGCACCTAACATGTTTTTAGTACATACAGCATTTAAAACCCTTCGTTTTAGTGTAGTACGTGGTACGTTGTAGTTTCTACTAGCTATTTTAAAACACATCCCATGATTTTTTACTGCATCTATAGCTCTGAGCATATTCTCAGCACTCCATGTCTGCTGTGTAGTAGATCGTTGCCTTTTTCGAATCATTGCCAAATCCCACTGTGTGACCGGTTTACCCCGAATGACATAGTTTTATAAAAAAATATATACAAAAAAATATCATAGGTTACATTTATTTATAATAGTTAATGACCAACCAAATTTCCTGTTCAACCCTTTATCAATCGTTTGTTCAACGTGAATATTGCAGAGAATTAATTGAAATGAATAAGAGAGTCACCTTAGATGAGAGATGGTTAAAAACAGTAAAATGTCGATAAATTTATACCACACCGAAAAATCCCACCTTACCCTTCCGTGACAATTACTAGACTGAATAGGGAATCGAATTTTGCGTTAAAACTTTTCCCAGTCCCCACTCACGTCCTATTGGGAGGAGGTGACCGCAATGCCCCTTGTGACCACTTTGCCCCAGCCTCCCCGTATGTTGTTCATAATTTGTGCATAACACGAATACTTCTGCCAGAATTCTATTCACGAAGTATTTTTGGGTCTGTTTTCAGAAGAATTTTTTTTATTTCAGCAATATCTTAACAACGCCGCAAAATTTTCGAAAAAAGAAAATACTTCCGTATGTAAAATGTTTTGCTTAGTCCATTAGTCCATTCACAGGGTTGTCCATTTCAAAAATTGGTGTTTTATTGTGTTGACCCGCTTTGAAGAAACAGTGTATATTTCGAAATATTCGTATAACAAGCAACAAAATAATTTATATAACTTTTATCTGAATTTTTTTTCATACTCTTCATGACAGGTGAGATAGTGTACTTCCTTATACTAATGGGCCACCCTGTATATAATATGGACCCTTCCTTATTTCATACACTCTTTATTAATAGCTTCATTATATTTTGGTCGATCAACACATCATTCTGATTGATCCTCAATGATAAACAGTGGCGTTTGTTTCTATACTATGAAAAAGTATTTTTCGAAGATTTCAGGAATGTCCAGTGGCACATAATATTGAATTTAAATGAGATATTTTTTTATCAAGCTGAATTTCTCCAAAAATCACAAAATTAATGAATTGGCGCTCTCTAGCGCCGAATCTGTTCATACAATTGAGTGGGCCTATGGCGAATTTTGCTCAGGGTGGCTGCAGCTACAACATATCAAATCCAACCGTTTTTACCGAAAGACATTTACGCATAAAATATGTGCGTGGTCCTTTGGTCTCTGATGTTTCATAAGGGTGTTGTGCAAAAAATTCGAAATTAATTATTGTCTACCCCTAAAAAACAATTTTGTGCTACTTTCAGGTCGAATGTATTGCATTTGATATGTAGAATCTCGCTGTGATAAAATTTTTTCTTGCGAAAATGGTCTGAGGGGTCATAAGGGTGTTGGAAAAAAATTTCAAAATTAATTTTTGGCTAACCCTGGAACAACTACCATTTGTTAGCTGCTTCTGAGTCGAATGCATTGCATTCAATGAGTAGGATCACGCTATGATGAAATTATCCCTTGCGAAATTGGTCATATGGGTCAAATTTATAAAATACTGTTTATCAAACCCTGGAACAATTTTTTTCAGCTGCTTCTGGGTCGAATGTATTAAATTTGATGAGTAGAGTCTCGCTATGATGAAATTATTTCTTGCAGAATTGGTCTGATGAGTCAGACGGGGGTTGAGAGATCTCTAAAATACTGTTTTTGAACCCCTGGAATAACAGACCCATCAGACTAATACTGCAAGGAATAATTTCATCACAGCGTGATTCTACTCATTGGATGCAATATATTCGACCCACAAGCTGATAAAAAAAATTTGTTCCTGTGGTTGAAAAACATTTTTTTAGAAATTTTCTCTCAACCTCCGTATGACCCATCAGAATAATTTCGCAAGGACTGATTCTACTCATCAAATGCATTGCATTCGACTCGAAAGCAGTTAAAAAATTGTTGTTCCAGGTGTAGTTGTTGATTAATTTCCAATTTTTTGTACAAAACCCGTATGAACCATCAGAGACCAAACTCGCAAGGAGTTGTTGTACAGGAGAAAATCCGAAAGCGTTTCGGCAGTCTTTGGAGAAATGGTCGAAAATTGTTTTTCTAGATATTTTATTCTTCAGTGTGGAAGCCACAAACGAATTCCACAAAGAATAATAATTGCTTCCACACAACGTGATTCTAGATGTAATTTTTCTTCAACATGATCTTTCAATCTGTATACGACCATCGGGACATAAATACATATTCATTGTCATCCTTTCACATCCCACCAGTTCAATTTCATCTTTTTAAATCACTTTCGATTAAAGTTCAACTTTGAAATATTAAAAATCATTTATGTTCAATCCAGCAGCTGTTAACTATCATAAATTTCGGAATTATTAAAGAAATTACAGTACCTGAAACGGGGGAAATCACGACACTCATGTTCGGATAATTTGGCAGGTAGCTTTGGCAGCCAACTTCACATTGGTCTAGTCACTCAGACCAGTGAATTTGTACCCTTAGAGATGGTTTCGCATAATTCTGACTCACCTTGTCGGAATTACCTAATTCCGACTCACTATCTCGGAATTACTCTAATTTCGACATAGTGAGTCGGAATTGGTCTAATTCCAAATGAGTGAGTCAGAATTGGTCTAATTCTCCTAGCAATAAAAGATGAAGAGAAGGCTTTTTTACTTCGGAACAAGGGTTGTTGGACCTGTAAAGCCAATTGGATCAAAAACCTCCTGCGCTATTGATAATAAGCCTCTCTTTGTCGCAGGTATCTTATTCAAGTCATCAGTTGACCCTATATCACAATGGAGAGTATCAAGATCGTAATCTCACTGCAATCCTAAAACGGAAACAACATTCTCATCGCTTTCAGGATGATTGATGATACTTTCATTTTCCGCAGAATTATATCTTCATTATCTTAAGTTGAAATTTGCCAAAGAAAGAAGATCTTTAGATTGCCTGATTTACTTCGAAGACTTGTTATGCAATTGTCCATATAAAACAAATTTTTCAGCTTATCTGCACTCTCCCTGAATTCATCCGGAGCCGTATCTAAATGAAGTCCTTAAGTTGCTGCTAACAAAAATGGATTAGACTTGACTCAAAATACCACTCTACAATGCATATAAAATTTTAATTCATGTGACAACAAATTATTCCACCACAAGAACCTGATATAGTCTCTGTCATTGGAATTGACACTTTTTTGTATAAAGACCTTCTCTATATCTGCAGTAACTCCTAACACACCCATCCGAAATTTTAGGAGTAATGAAGGGATCAACTCAATCAAGTTGGGACCTTTTTCCAAACAGCTATTCAGACATATACCTTTCACGTCTTTACACGAAGCATCAAAGAGGGGTCGTATTTTTGTGGTAAGGCTGTTCTCTTCAATAACTGCATGATGTGGTGAATAAATCACAGATCAGAATTTTTTTCTACCTCTTCTATAATCTCTAATTGTTCCCACTCTAGTAATACATTCTAATATTCATTAAATTTTCCAATGTTTACCAATTTATGTGTGTTAGAAAGTAATCGTTTATGTGCTATATTAAAATTATTCTCAATCCACGGAAGATTAACTTCATATCTGATTCCTTGTTTAAATTAGTGGTGTTTCTGAAAAACTTCATTATGTGTTCTCCAAAAATACCCTTCTCTTCAGTATATGCTGGCTCGTTTATACCTATCCTATCAATTTCCCACAAATCAGGAATGGAGAAATCAGTGAATCCCGAAAGAATGTGAGAATTATTATTTTTGTTGTATTTCCCCATTATTGTCCATCCTAGATGAGTTTTTTTTGCCACCAAACCATTGTCTACACATTCTGAATTACCAGTGAGTAATCTACCAAAGACATCGGCTCCTAACAATAATTCAATTTCCAATGGAGCGTCAATGCAAGAATCTGTGATGAATATGCCTTTTGAATTGAGATTATTGATTATATTTAAATCATCAAGCTTTGGAATGAAATTACAAATTCTGGTTCAATCTAAAACTGATATTTCACATTCAAACTGCTTGTTTAAAATTTGAATATTTATATAATAAATGTTATGGATACTTGGAGCTGACTAATGCCCCCCAAAAACACCCTGAATAATGTTTTCAGGAGAAATCTTTGTAAAACTCAATTCTCTAGCACAGTTTGTTGAAATGTACGACCTCTGCGATCCAGAATCTAACAGCCGTATGCATAGTCAATTCCAGCGACTCGCCAGAGTTTCGCCGCTTGCTACACAAGAACTATAATACACAGTTGAGCTCCAAAAAGTGGTACATCGCCAGCGTTTCGCCAAAATGTGACTTATCGCGTGGTTGTCACTTTTTTGGAGCTCGACTGTGCATTATAATCCTTGTGTAGCGAACGGCGAAACTCTGGCGAGTCGCTGGCGATTGACTATGCATACGGCTGTAAGAGTGCACGAATAACCTTTTTCTTATCATTATTGAAAAGTTGTATAATGAGAGTTTGGCAATAAAATTTGAGACGAATTGTTGCTGGTCAAACTCTGCTCTACTTTTCTTTCATCTTCTCCATTAGTATAATGATTGACTGCTTTTCACAGGCAAGTCAGGACAGAGTAAAGGATGGTGTTTTCTTGTGTAAATCAAACATCTTATGAAGTTCATAATACTAGATATTTATTTATATTATTTAAGATGAATTTACGATACGAATATAGTACATTATTTTTCCTACTACCAATAACGTTTATTCTTTACTCAAAATAATTCAATATTCCTGAAATTAATGATATTAGAATCATTTAACCAGCAAGCCGTGGGCCGTGGGCCGTGGTGGTCGGCTGATAAAGCGTTCGCCTCGCAAGCGTGGGGTTTTGGGTTCGATCAACCGATTCACCGGTCTCGTGCATGGCATCACACGTTAAAAGGTGAGGGCTGCGTCTTTCCTAGTTCACACAAGTTTCTCGAAGACTTCCGAGGGTTGCGCGTAGGGGTGCAATCGGTTGACGGAAATAACAATTTTAACAATTTAACAACAAAAAAAAATTAATTTTAACAATTTTCAAAGAGTTGCGCCCGTTGTTGCTTTATTTTCCGAACTGTCAATTTTGACGCGTTCACTTCAGTTTGGTATAATTGTATCGACATGAGTTCCGAATATGAAAATGTTGATTCTGATATTGTACGCAATACAAACCCTAGTACCCGCTAAATCCCGCAATAGATGCTAAAAAGAATATAAGTGTTTTGAAGACTGCTGCAGTTCAAAAAGCGTTGCGGTAAAGTATCTCATTACGAATCTCATATCAGTATCGTAATGTTTGATATTACATATTGGTAGTAGGTGAAAAAATTTATACCATGTCCTTGCTTTAGACTTGCAAAACAAGCCTTTTTATCATTAATTCGTTTCTTTCTATCTTCTAATGATAAGTTTTGAGACAGTCCTGACTGGCATCTGATTTATTGCAAAATATACAAATTGGAAATTTCTTACTCTTAGAACCTTCTCTACTACTTGTGGAGTAAAGTAATGCAGCTGTGTACATTTCCAACCTGTTCATTACCTTTTCTGTAGCTTTTTTGAGCCAATTGTATCCTCTCTTCCGATTCTACTTCTCCTCGCAAAAATTCTAATAACAAAGACAAATAATAATTATTTCCAAAATCAACTTTTTTAGTACCGTGTATATTTTGATTTTTGACTGTATTTCGATGTCTTTTCTAAACTTTGAGCAAATCTTCCGGAAGTGCAGACTCTACCAGTGGAAAAAGCATAGCTGCATACTTATCCTGGGAACACCAACCAATTCTTTACATCTCCATCAAATTTCTTCAATTCGAGCTTTGGTAGCCGGAACTTCCTTTTATTTCTATCACCACAGGAACTGTGCGATGAATTTTGAGATGAACAATTTTTGGCCTCTTCTATGAAATTGTGTTTTTTCAAAAGGGTTTCACATCTGGAACGGCAGCGAGTGAGTAATATTTTCCCTGTATTTCTCCATACTGTCGAACTCTTTCTCAACATCTTCTTGACTGAGCTTTGTATTGAATAGGGCTTGTCCAATGTTTTCGTCAATACTGAAAAGCCTATCACCTTTTTCTTCTAAAACCTTGAGTTTTGTCGACGTGCTTTCTGAGTTAGTGAGGTCCAATCTGATAGATTTTCATTTCCACTGTTCACGGTAGCCAAATATTGAAACTGGATTGTATCGATTCCCAGAAATCTATCGCTACTATTATTTTACTTGACTTGTATAGTTATAATTAATAAAATCGAGTAGAACTTTTACGATTTAAAGATTTATTTTTGTTCTAATTTCATTCATTTCTCAAACATATGTAACCATGCAACCAATTGCCAAAATGTCCCTACTTTCTATACAATGTGAAATATCATTCCCAACACCCGACGTTGTTTACAAACATCAATGCCCGAGTCGTGTTGAAAAAGGGCATTGTCGAATATTTCCGTTTGTACTCGTTGATCAGGTTGGTTTTCCGTACTACATTTAGGTACTCTTAACTTGGCGATCGTGTTCGTTTACGTCCGTTTACGACTTATTTATGGCCTTATCAAATCAAACCAAATACATTATTTATTGAAATAGCTGTAAAAATATGTTACTATGTAAGTCAACTTTAAAAACGATTACATAGGTATAAACAATTAGGAAAAACTTGCAGTGTAGGCACACTAAAAAGTATGTAAGAAAGTAAGCAAACTCAACTATTCAGATACAAATTCAAATCACAAGCCACTAGCTATTATAGAATAGATCTGATGGGTACTGGATCAAGCACAGGAATTATCGGGGGTAATACCAGGAGTGCTCGCAATACTATCGATAGGAATTCTGTCAGAAATCAATGCGATCAAATTGCTTGGTCCTTTAGCACGAGTGTTGTTACCTCAAAGCAATTAGATCAAGTTTAATTTTTCTGACAGAATTATCCATAATATTGTGTAACACCAAAAACACTTTTTAGATAGTTACTTGCTCAATGTATACAGCAGTGCCTGTGAGCTGCTCAGATTGGTACGGGAGGTCGTGGATTGCCTTATCTGCCAGTTTAGTAGATAGATCCTTTGACAAAAATTAGATACTGGAAATTAAAAAAATAAAGATACAATATATGGGCACCATGTTCGTTTTTTATGAAAATACCAAAAACACGGATTTTGTCAAAAGATGTACTTTGTGCTTCTCAGCAGTAAAACAAATAAAATATGAAAACACTATATTCACGATAATTCTTGTTTATAAATTTGGAGATACAATAAAAAATATATATATAATTGATAAATTGTGAAAGGCTTTTGCGGCCATCGTCACTTACATGGTAGTTCTTCGGGTTGTAAGGCCAACGAGTGTTCAGAGAAGAACTTGACGTTTCGCCAACACGAGTGGTTAGCATTTTCAAGAATTATTTTAAAAATTTTCGCTTTCTGTAGTCGCTGTCAAATGCTTGACATTTGTTATACGTTGTCTCAATAAATACCTGTGATTTGACGTTCTTACATCTGATTGTTCCATAACGTTAGCAGACATCATAGAATCGTTCGTACCGTTATTTTGTGGGTAGGGAGCTAATTGAGAATTTTTGAGAACTGGAAGCCAAACCTTGTTCAATTGTAGTTCTCCTTCGGTTCTGTTGAAGTTGCTGTAGTGTTTCTGGATTTCAATTGCTTCCCGGAAGAGTCTTGGGTAATACGCAGATGTTGAAGAGATGACTTGGGTTTCTTCAAATTTCACTCTATGGTTATCGTTGTTGAGAGTATGTTCTGCGACAGCGGATTTCTGTGTGTGCCCTAACCGACAGCAAGCCTTGTGCTCTTTGATTCTTGTTTTAACGGAGCGTTTCGTGGTTCCGATATAAACGCTGCCACAGGAACATGGAATGCGATAAACCCCAGAAGAACATAGTACGTCTCGTTTGTCCTTCGCTGATCTAAAGTGGTCTTTCAGTTTCTTTGAAGGTTTATAAACGGTTTTAATCTCACATTTTCTTAGAATACGGCCGATACGATCTGTAACTCTGGGAACATATGGTAAGAATGCTTTTCTTTTTTCGGTGTTGGTTTGACTACTACTTGGTTCACTGGATGGACAGTCATTTGGTCTACTATTGATTCTTCCGTCTCTGATTTCTCTTCTATTTTTCATACACCTCTCAATATCTCTTTCTTTGTATCTATTAGAAAGAAGAGCGTTTTTTAGATGTTTCAGTTCAGCTTCCAGGTATTCAGGTTCGCAAATTCTTCTAGCTCGATCAACTAATGTCTTGATTACACCTTGTTTTTGGCACGGATGATGGTTTGAGGTATTGTGGAGATATCGATCAGTGTGTGTTGGGTTTCAATATACTGTATGCCCCAAACGTCTTTCTTTTCAAGGAATGAGAACGTCTAAGAATGCCAGTTTCTTCTCATTTTCAATTTCCATGGTAAATTGAATATTCGGGTGTATGTCATTGATATGGTTAAGGAATTCATTGAGTTTTTCTGGTCCATGGCTCCAAATTATTAACGTATCGTCTACATATCGTAACCATACCTTGGGTTTTAAATTTGCAGTTTCAATTGCCTTTTCTTCTAGTTTTTCCATAAAGAAATTAGCAATAACTGGGCTAAGTGGGCTTCCCATTGAAACACCATCTAATTGCTCATATATTTTGTTATTGAAAATGAAATATGAAGATGTTATGCATATTTTGAAGAGATTGGATATATCACTTGGGAAAAAGGAGTTCAATTTCCCTCACCTGAATACCTGGAAGCTGAACTGAAACATCTAAAAAACGCTCTCCTTTCTAATGGATACAAAGAAAGAGATATCGAGAGGTGTATGAAAAATAGAAGAGAAATCAGAGACGGAAGAATCAATAGTAGACCAAATGACTGTCCATCCAGTGAACCAAGTAGTAGTCAAACCAACACCGAAAAAAGAAAAGCATTCTTACCATATGTTCCCAGAGTTACAGATCGTATCGGCCGTATTCTGAGAAAATATGAGATTAAAACCGTTTATAAACCTCAACGTCACCTCAACGTCAAATCACAGGTATTTATTGAGACAACGTATAACAAATGTCAAGCATTTGACAGCAACTACAGAAGGCGAAAATTTTTAAAATAACTCTTGAAAATGCTAACCACTCGTGTTGGCGAAACGTTGAGTTCTTCTCTGAACACACGTCGGCCTTACAACCCGAAGAACCACCATGTAAATATATAATTGATGTTGAGATTACTTTTGTACGAAGATGGAGTTGGATTTAAATAAAGTTCAAATTGTTGTACAGGCGAATGTTTTTATTATATTGAATTTCTTGACGGATTTACAGACATAAAAAATCACGAAAACTTGAAAAAGTGAAAGTCACTAGGATAAAAAGTCACTAGAATAACTAACTAGTTTTGGCGCTAGATTTGATTGTTTAACTTAACACCCCCTTTCAATCAAAACCCTAAATTCAAATGAATTAACAGAATAACACAACACTAATTGTTAATTAGTAAACCTAAATTGATCCTGTGTTTAATGAATAATTCACCTGCAAGATTCTTGGTTAAAATATCTGCAAGTTGTTCTAACTAAATCTTTAATAAAATAAAATTTCACATCAATGTGCTTTAGCCTTTTATGTTTCCACTTTTGGGTAAGTTTAATACATGACTGATTGTCCTCATAAATTGTAAAAGAAGTCTTTGCAAAACCAAGATCATACAACAAATTCGACAACCATATCCCTTCTTTAGCGGATTCTGCGAGAGCCACATATTCAGCCTCTGTTGACAACATGGCTACTGTACTTTGCTTTTTAGTGCTCCAACAAATTGTGCACCCAAAAACTTTGAATATGCAGCCAGTAGTTGATTTTCTGTCTTCTCAATCTGCATCTGCAAATCTAACCAGTTTTAGATCACAATTTTTGGGATAGAACAGTACATAGATTGCAGTTCCCTTGAGATACCTTAATATGCGTTAAATGTTTTTCCACAAATTTTCTGACGGTTTGCTCTGGTATCTACTACAAATATTAACTGATGTGCTTAAATCGGGTCGAGTTGCCAACATAGGGTACATAAGACTTCCTATTAACTCACGAATGGGTTTGTTTTCAGTTTTTGCAGTGACTATTATATCTCATGTGTTCATTGGTGCAGTTTCCATTGGTGTTTTCATTTCCTTGCAATCACTCATTTGAAAACGACGAAACAAATCAAAAATGTAATTTCTTTGGCTCGAATACATACCATCTTCAGTTTGTCTTTTATTTATTCCTAGAAAAGTTTTTATTGTTCCAAGATCTTGCATCTCAAATTCTTTTCCTAGTTTTAACTTCAGACTCTGAATTTCACTTCCTTGACTACTGACTAAAAGTATGTCATCCGCATACAGTAACAAGTACGTTATATTATTTTTATTTGACTTTATGTACAAATATGGGTCACATTGAGATTTTCTAAGGTATTCCTTCTGCGCAAACTCGTCAAATCTCTTATTCCAGCAGTAGGGGGCTTGCTTAAGCCCATATAATGCTTTGTTTATTTTGTTTAGTTTGCCTTCTGGTATTACCATGTAAATATTTTCATCTATTTTTGCAAATAAGAATGCGGACTTGACGTCCATTTGCTGTACTTTTAGGTTATGTAAATTAGCAACTGCTAACAGGGTTCTCACGGTCGTTAGCTTTGCAACAGGAGCATTTATTTCTTTAAAATCCAGTCCCTCCTTCTGCATGAATCCTTTTGCCACCAGTCGTGTTTTGTATTTAACAATTTCACCGGAATCACCCACTTTTACTCGAAAAACCCATTTGCTTCTTATTGGCTTAGCTACCTGTGGGTTTTCTACAAGTGTCCAAGTATTATTCTTTTCTAGTGAATTGATTTCCTCCTTCACAGCATTTTCCTACATTTTGAAATCAGGTCATGTTTTTGCATCCTTGAGAGTTCCAGGTACTTCCTCAACAAAAGACGCAGTATTTAATGCGAGATGCTCCATTTCAGCCTCGTCCACATAATCATCAAGATATACAGGCTTTTTTCTTGTTCTAGTGCTTCGTCTTATGTTAAAGTCTTGTTCATTTTCGCTTTCTGCATCCGAGGTTTCATTATTCTTCTCATATTGATTTTCCTCTTCAATTTCGTAATTTTCCAGGACATTTTCTCCATCTGGGTTCTCATTGTTAACAATAAGAGGTTTAATATCGTTTTCAGTCTCTCTATCTTCAATCATGGTAACATTTGTGTTTAAATTACTGATACTTTTAGTTTCATCAAAAATTACATTCCTTGCTAATACCAATTTATCTTTAAAAAGATCCTACAGCCTATATCCACCGTTTGTGTAACCAACCATGATGTTTATTTTTCCTTTAGAATGAAACTTCTCTTTTTGCTTTTCCTTTGGTATGTGGCTGTAAATAAAACTCCCAAAAACTTTTATATTTTTCAAGTTTGGTTTCTTCTTATAAAACATTTCGGCTGGGGTAAGATCAACTTTCAGAGCAGCTGTAGGACTTCTTCGGTTCAGTAGGTACGTAGCACAGAGTACGGCCTCGCCCCACAAAAATTTTGGCAACTTTGAATGCAACAACATTGCTCGTCCTTTTTCAATCAGGGTTCTGTTTAATCGTTCAGCAGACCCATTCATTTCAGGATTATAGGCAACAGTATATCGAATCTGTATTCCCTTGGCTTTGCAAAAACTGGTAAAATTATTTGAATAATACTCTCGTCCATTATCACAACAAAGAGAACCAATCCTGTAACCAAACTGATTAGAAACATAGGCTTCATGATTTTTAAAACTTTCAAAAACTTCGCTTTTATTTTCTAGCAAGTAAACAACTGAAAAGTGACTATAGTCATCAAGAATGGTTAAAAAGTATTTCTTGTTAACATATGTTGAGGGTGTAATTGTCCCACAGAATGGTTGAAAAGTATTTCTTGTTATCATATGTTGAGGGTGTAATTGGCCCACAGATGTCGCTGTGAACCAGTTCCAGCGGTCTTTCGGCTGTCTTTTTCCTAACTTTAGCAAATGGTAGGCGTTTAATCTTTGACTGTGCATGAATTGAACAAACTCCAGTACTTTTAGCATCGGAATCATTAATATTTTTCTGACAATTTTGACAAATTTTGATTACCAAAATGACCTAATCTATTGTGCCATACCCTTTGACTTGCCTTCTCACACAAATTCACTTGAGATTTTTTAACCAAGTCGAATTAAATCACAGAAAGATTATTTGCTCTTTTCCTTGAGCTATTATTTTGTTATTTTTGGAAATAAACACAGAACCAGAACAAAAAATAGTTTTTAAACCATCCTTCTTTAGCTTTTGTACAGATAACAAATTATGCCTTAAATTTCTAACAAACAATACATCTTTGATCTCTGCCGGGCAAGTGCCGCCGCCTACATTAAGCATAACATCAATATTACCTACTTTTGTGGCTTTTAATTATTCATTTGCCTTGGCAACAGCAACAGGTATTGGATTATCAAGATTACTTACGGTACTAAAATACAGTTAGTTATTCACCATGTGATCCGTTGCTCCGGAGTCGACCAAACATGTTACAACATTATCCTTGCTCCCAATTTCACATTCCATAGCTGTGGCTACAAAAACGAGTAGGCTTGATTCTTGAGATTGCTCTTCTGCTTCAGCTTGGTGCGCATGCGTTTCATTAAACCAGTAGTTCTTCCGCATGTGCCCCAATTCGTTACAGTTATGGCACTTAATTACTTGGTTACTTGGTCTAGGATTCGACTGATTTGCTGCCCCATCATTGGTATCGTTAAATGGCTTATTGAACGATTTTCCTCTTCAATTTCGTAATTTTCCAGGACATTTTCTCCATCTGGGTTCTCATTGTTAACAATAAGAGGTTTAATATCGTTTTCAGTCTCTCTATCTTCAATCATGGTAACATTTGTGTGTAAATTACTGATACTTTTAGTTTCATCAAAAATTACATTCCTTGCTAATACCAATTTTTCTTTAAAAAGATCCTACAGCCTATATCCACCGTTTGTGTAACCAACCATGATGTTTATTTTTCCTTTAGAATGAAACTTCTCTTTTTGCTTTTCCTTTGGTATGTGGCTGTAAATAAAACTCCCAAAAACTTTTATATTTTTCAAGTTTGGTTTCTTCTTATAAAACATTTCGGCTGGGGTAAGATCAACTTTCAGAGCAGCTGTAGGACTTCTTCGGTTCAGTAGGTACGTAGCACAGAGTACGGCCTCGCCCCACAAAAATTTTGGCAACTTTGAATGCAACAACATTGCTCGTCCTTTTTCAATCAGGGTTCTGTTTAATCGTTCAGCAGACCCATTCATTTCAGGATTATAGGCAACAGTATATCGAATCTGTATTCCCTTGGCTTTGCAAAAACTGGTAAAATTATTTGAATAATACTCTCGTCCATTATCACAACAAAGAGAACCAATCCTGTAACCAAACTGATTAGAAACATAGGCTTCATGATTTTTAAAACTTTCAAAAACTTCGCTTTTATTTTCTAGCAAGTAAACAACTGAAAAGTGACTATAGTCATCAATAATGGTTAAAAAGTATTTCTTGTTATCATATGTTGAGGGTGTAATTGGCCCACAGAATGGTTAAAAAGTATTTCTTGTTATCATATGTTGAGGGTGTAATTGGCCCACAGATGTCGCTGTGAACCAGTTCCAGCGGTCTTTTGGCTGTCTTTTTCCTAACTTTAGCAAATGGTAGGCGTTTAATCTTTGACTGTGCATGAATTGAACAAACTTCAGTACTTTTAGCATTGGAATCATTAATATTTTTCTGACAATTTTGACAAATTTTGATTACCAAAATGACCTAATCTATTGTGCCATACCCTTTGACTTGCCTTCTCACACAAATTCACTTGAGATTTTTTAACCAAGTCGAATTAAATCCTAGAAAGATTATTTGCTCTTTTCCTTGAGCTATTATTTTGTTATTTTTGGAAATAAACACAGAACCAGAACAAAAAATAGTTTTTAAACCATCCTTCTTTAGCTTTTGTACAGATAACAAATTATGCCTTAAATTTCTAACAAACAATACATCTTTGATCTCTGCCGGGCAAGTGCCGCCGCCTACATTAAGCATAACATCAATATTACCTACTTTTGTGGCTTTTAATTATTCATTTGCCTTGGCAACAGCAACAGGTATTGGATTATCAAGATTACTTACGGTACTAAAATACAGTTAGTTATTCACCATGTGATCCGTTGCTCCGGAGTCGACCAAACATGTTACAACATTATCCTTGCTCCCAATTTCACATTCCATAGCTGTGGCTACAAAAACGAGTAGGCTTGATTCTTGAGATTGCTCTTCTGCTTCAGCTTACTGCGCATGCGTTTCATTAAACCAGTAGTTCTTCCGCATGTGCCCCAATTCGTTACAGTTATGGCACTTAATTACTTGGTTACTTGGTCTAGGATTCGACTGATTTGCTGCCCCATTATTGGTATCGTTAAATGGCTTATTGAACGATTTTCCTCTTCAATTTCGTAATTTTCCAGGACATTTTCTCCATCTGGGTTCTCATTGTTAACAATAAGAGGTTTAATATCGTTTTCAGTCTCTCTATCTTCAATCATGGTAACATTTGTGTGTAAATTACTGATACTTTTAGTTTCATCAAAAATTACATTCCTTGCTAATACCAATTTTTCTTTAAAAAGATCCTACAGCCTATATCCACCGTTTGTGTAACCAACCATGATGTTTATTTTTCCTTTAGAATGAAACTTCTCTTTTTGCTTTTCCTTTGGTATGTGGCTGTAAATAAAACTCCCAAAAACTTTTATATTTTTCAAGTTTGGTTTCTTCTTATAAAACATTTCGGCTGGGGTAAGATCAACTTTCAGAGCAGCTGTAGGACTTCTTCGGTTCAGTAGGTACGTAGCACAGAGTACGGCCTCGCCCCACAAAAATTTTGGCAACTTTGAATGCAACAACATTGCTCGTCCTTTTTCAATCAGGGTTCTGTTTAATCGTTCAGCAGACCCATTCATTTCAGGATTATAGGCAACAGTATATCGAATCTGTATTCCCTTGGCTTTGCAAAAACTGGTAAAATTATTTGAATAATACTCTCGTCCATTATCACAACAAAGAGAACCAATCCTGTAACCAAACTGATTAGAAACATAGGCTTCATGATTTTTAAAACTTTCAAAAACTTCGCTTTTATTTTCTAGCAAGTAAACAACTGAAAAGTGACTATAGTCATCAAGAATGGTTAAAAAGTATTTCTTGTTATCATATGTTGAGGGTGTAATTGGCCCACAGAATGGTTAAAAAGTATTTCTTGTTATCATATGTTGAGGGTGTAATTGGCCCACAGATGTCGCTGTGAACCAGTTCCAGCGGTCTTTTGGCTGTCTTTTTCCTAACTTTAGCAAATGGTAGGCGTTTAATCTTTGACTGTGCATGAATTGAACAAACTTCAGTACTTTTAGCATCGGAATCATTAATATTTTTCTGACAATTTTGACAAATTTTGATTACCAAAATGACCTAATCTATTGTGCCATACCCTTTGACTTGCCTTCTCACACAAATTCACTTGAGATTTTTTAACCAAGTCGAATTAAATCACAGAAAGATTATTTGCTCTTTTCCTTGAGCTATTATTTTGTTATTTTTGGAAATAAACACAGAACCAGAACAAAAAATAGTTTTTAAACCATCCTTCTTTAGCTTTTGTACAGATAACAAATTATGCCTTAAATTTCTAACAAACAATACATCTTTGATCTCTGCCGGGCAAGTGCCGCCGCCTACATTAAGCATAACATCAATATTACCTACTTTTGTGGCTTTTAATTATTCATTTGCCTTGGCAACAGCAACAGGTATTGGATTATCAAGATTACTTACAGTACTAAAATACAGTTAGTTATTCACCATGTGATCCGTTGCTCCGGAGTCGACCAAACATGTTACAACATTATCCTTGCTCCCAATTTCACATTCCATAGCTGTGGCTACAAAAACGAGTAGGCTTGATTCTTGAGATTGCTCTTCTGCTTCAGCTTACTGCGCATGCGTTTCATTAAACCAGTAGTTCTTCCGCATGTGCCCCAATTCGTTACAGTTATGGCACTTAATTACTTGGTTACTTGGTCTAGGATTCGACTGATTTGCTGCCCCATTATTGGTATCGTTAAATGGCTTATTGAACGATTTTCCTCTTCAATTTCGTAATTTTCCAGGACATTTTCTCCATCTGGGTTCTCATTGTTAACAATAAGAGGTTTAATATCGTTTTCAGTCTCTCTATCTTCAATCATGGTAACATTTGTGTGTAAATTACTGATACTTTTAGTTTCATCAAAAATTACATTCCTTGCTAATACCAATTTTTCTTTAAAAAGATCCTACAGCCTATATCCACCGTTTGTGTAACCAACCATGATGTTTATTTTTCCTTTAGAATGAAACTTCTCTTTTTGCTTTTCCTTTGGTATGTGGCTGTAAATAAAACTCCCAAAAACTTTTATATTTTTCAAGTTTGGTTTCTTCTTATAAAACATTTCGGCTGGGGTAAGATCAACTTTCAGAGCAGCTGTAGGACTTCTTCGGTTCAGTAGGTACGTAGCACAGAGTACGGCCTCGCCCCACAAAAATTTTGGCAACTTTGAATGCAACAACATTGCTCGTCCTTTTTCAATCAGGGTTCTGTTTAATCGTTCAGCAGACCCATTCATTTCAGGATTATAGGCAACAGTATATCGAATCTGTATTCCCTTGGCTTTGCAAAAACTGGTAAAATTATCTGAATAATACTCTCGTCCATTATCACAACAAAGAGAACCAATCCTGTAACCAAACTGATTAGAAACATAGGCTTCATGATTTTTAAAACTTTCAAAAACTTCGCTTTTATTTTCTAGCAAGTAAACAACTGAAAAGTGACTATAGTCATCAAGAATGGTTAAAAAGTATTTCTTGTTATCATATGTTGAGGGTGTAATTGGCCCACAGAATGGTTAAAAAGTATTTCTTGTTATCATATGTTGAGGGTGTAATTGGCCCACAGATGTCGCTGTGAACCAGTTCCAGCGGTCTTTTGGCTGTCTTTTTCCTAACTTTAGCAAATGGTAGGCGTTTAATCTTTGACTGTGCATGAATTGAACAAACTTCAGTACTTTTAGCATCGGAATCATTAATATTTTTCTGACAATTTTGACAAATTTTGATTACCAAAATGACCTAATCTATTGTGCCATACCCTTTGACTTGCCTTCTCACACAAATTCACTTGAGATTTTTTAACCAAGTCGAATTAAATCACAGAAAGATTATTTGCTCTTTTCCTTGAGCTATTATTTTGTTATTTTTGGAAATAAACACAGAACCAGAACAAAAAATAGTTTTTAAACCATCCTTCTTTAGCTTTTGTACAGATAACAAATTATGCCTTAAATTTCTAACAAACAATACATCTTTGATCTCTGCCGGGCAAGTGCCGCCGCCTACATTAAGCATAACATCAATATTACCTACTTTTGTGGCTTTTAATTATTCATTTGCCTTGGCAACAGCAACAGGTATTGGATTATCAAGATTACTTACAGTACTAAAATACAGTTAGTTATTCACCATGTGATCCGTTGCTCCGGAGTCGACCAAACATGTTACAACATTATCCTTGCTCCCAATTTCACATTCCATAGCTGTGGCTACAAAAACGAGTAGGCTTGATTCTTGAGATTGCTCTTCTGCTTCAGCTTACTGCGCATGCGTTTCATTAAACCAGTAGTTCTTCCGCATGTGCCCCAATTCGTTACAGTTATGGCACTTAATTACTTGGTTACTTGGTCTAGGATTCGACTGATTTGCTGCCCCATTATTGGTATCGTTAAATGGCTTATTGAACGATTTTCCTCTTCAATTTCGTAATTTTCCAGGACATTTTCTCCATCTGGGTTCTCATTGTTAACAATAAGAGGTTTAATATCGTTTTCAGTCTCTCTATCTTCAATCATGGTAACATTTGTGTGTAAATTACTGATACTTTTAGTTTCATCAAAAATTACATTCCTTGCTAATACCAATTTTTCTTTAAAAAGATCCTACAGCCTATATCCACCGTTTGTGTAACCAACCATGATGTTTATTTTTCCTTTAGAATGAAACTTCTCTTTTTGCTTTTCCTTTGGTATGTGGCTGTAAATAAAACTCCCAAAAACTTTTATATTTTTCAAGTTTGGTTTCTTCTTATAAAACATTTCGGCTGGGGTAAGATCAACTTTCAGAGCAGCTGTAGGACTTCTTCGGTTCAGTAGGTACGTAGCACAGAGTACGGCCTCGCCCCACAAAAATTTTGGCAACTTTGAATGCAACAACATTGCTCGTCCTTTTTCAATCAGGGTTCTGTTTAATCGTTCAGCAGACCCATTCATTTCAGGATTATAGGCAACAGTATATCGAATCTGTATTCCCTTGGCTTTGCAAAAACTGGTAAAATTATTTGAATAATACTCTCGTCCATTATCACAACAAAGAGAACCAATCCTGTAACCAAACTGATTAGAAACATAGGCTTCATGATTTTTAAAACTTTCAAAAACTTCGCTTTTATTTTCTAGCAAGTAAACAACTGAAAAGTGACTATAGTCATCAAGAATGGTTAAAAAGTATTTCTTGTTATCATATGTTGAGGGTGTAATTGGCCCACAGAATGGTTGAAAAGTATTTCTTGTTATCATATGTTGAGGGTGTAATTGGCCCACAGATGTCGCTGTGAACCAGTTCCAGCGGTCTTTTGGCTGTCTTTTTCCTAACTTAAGCAAATGGTAGGCGTTTAATCTTTGACTGTGCATGAATTGAACAAACTTCAGTACTTTTAGCATCGGAATCATTAATATTTTTCTGACAATTTTGACAAATTTTGATTACCAAAATGACCTAATCTATTGTGCCATACCCTTTGACTTGCCTTCTCACACAAATTCACTTGAGATTTTTTAACCAAGTCGAATTAAATCACAGAAAGATTATTTGCTCTTTTCCTTGAGCTATTATTTTGTTATTTTTGGAAATAAACACAGAACCAGAACAAAAAATAGTTTTTAAACCATCCTTCTTTAGCTTTTGTACAGATAACAAATTATGCCTTAAATTTCTAACAAACAATACATCTTTGATCTCTGCCGGGCAAGTGCCGCCGCCTACATTAAGCATAACATCAATATTACCTACTTTTGTGGCTTTTAATTATTCATTTGCCTTGGCAACAGCAACAGGTATTGGATTATCAAGATTACTTACGGTACTAAAATACAGTTAGTTATTCACCATGTGATCCGTTGCTCCGGAGTCGACCAAACATGTTACAACATTATCCTTGCTCCCAATTTCACATTCCATAGCTGTGGCTACAAAAACGAGTAGGCTTGATTCTTGAGATTGCTCTTCTGCTTCAGCTTGCTGCGCATGCGTTTCATTAAACCAGTAGTTCTTCCGCATGTGCCCCAATTCGTTACAGTTATGGCACTTAATTACTTGGTTACTTGGTCTAGGATTCGACTGATTTGCTGCCCCATTATTGGTATCGTTAAATGGCTTATTGAACGATTTTCCTCTTCAATTTCGTAATTTTCCAGGACATTTTCTCCATCTGGGTTCTCATTGTTAACAATAAGAGGTTTAATATCGTTTTCAGTCTCTCTATCTTCAATCATGGTAACATTTGTGTGTAAATTACTGATACTTTTAGTTTCATCAAAAATTACATTCCTTGCTAATACCAATTTTTCTTTAAAAAGATCCTACAGCCTATATCCACCGTTTGTGTAACCAACCATGATGTTTATTTTTCCTTTAGAATGAAACTTCTCTTTTTGCTTTTCCTTTGGTATGTGGCTGTAAATGAAACTCCCAAAAACTTTTATATTTTTCAAGTTTGGTTTCTTCTTATAAAACATTTCGGCTGGGGTAAGATCAACTTTCAGAGCAGCTGTAGGACTTCTTTGGTTCAGTAGGTACGTAGCACAGAGTACGGCCTCGCCCCACAAAAATTTTGGCAACTTTGAATGCAACAACATTGCTCGTCCTTTTTCAATCAGGGTTCTGTTTAATCGTTCAGCAGACCCATTCATTTCAGGATTATAGGCAACAGTATATCGAATCTGTATTCCCTTGGCTTTGCAAAAACTGGTAAAATTATTTGAATAATACTCTCGTCCATTATCACAACAAAGAGAACCAATCCTGTAACCAAACTGATTAGAAACATAGGCTTCATGATTTTTAAAACTTTCAAAAACTTCGCTTTTATTTTCTAGCAAGTAAACAACTGAAAAGTGACTATAGTCATCAAGAATGGTTAAAAAGTATTTCTTGTTATCATATGTTGAGGGTGTAATTGGCCCACAGAATGGTTGAAAAGTATTTCTTGTTATCATATGTTGAGGGTGTAATTGGCCCACAGATGTCGCTGTGAACCAGTTCCAGCGGTCTTTTGGCTGTCTTTTTCCTAACTTTAGCAAATGGTAGGCGTTTAATCTTTGACTGTGCATGAATTGAACAAACTTCAGTACTTTTAGCATCGGAATCATTAATATTTTTCTGAAAATTTTGACAAATTTTGATTACCAAAATGACCTAATCTATTGTGCCATACCCTTTGACTTGCCTTCTCACACAAATTCACTTGAGATTTTTTAACCAAGTCGAATTAAATCACAGAAAGATTATTTGCTCTTTTCCTTGAGCTATTATTTTGTTATTTTTGGAAATAAACACACAACCAGAACAAAAAATAGTTTTTAAACCATCCTTCTTTAGCTTTTGTACAGATAACAAATTATGCCTTAAATTTCTAACAAACAATACATCTTTGATCTCTGCCGGGCAAGTGCCGCCGCCTACATTAAGCATAACATCAATATTACCTACTTTTGTGGCTTTTAATTATTCATTTGCCTTGGCAACAGCAACAGGTATTGGATTATCAAGATTACTTACAGTACTAAAATACAGTTAGTTATTCACCATGTGATCCGTTGCTCCGGAGTCGACCAAACATGTTACAACATTATCCTTGCTCCCAATTTCACATTCCATAGCTGTGGCTACAAAAACGAGTAGGCTTGATTCTTGAGATTGCTCTTCTGCTTCAGCTTGGTGCGCATGCGTTTCATTAAACCAGTAGTTCTTCCGCATGTGCCCCAATTCGTTACAGTTATGGCACTTAATTACTTGGTTACTTGGTCTAGGATTCGACTGATTTGCTGCCCCATTATTGGTATCGTTAAATGGCTTATTGAACGTTTTGCGAGGTTTATGTACTCCAAAACCACTGCTAAATGCAGCTGATGATGATCCACAAACATCAGTTTCTGTAGAGCTTTTCTTTATTTCCTGGTCCAACAGCTTGCCGTTTGCAAACTCAAGGGTTAATTTTTCCGGCTCTAAGGTTTCCAGAGCAGTCACCATCGCATCATACTGTTTTGGTAAAGTAAGATGTAAGTGACACACAACATCGAGCTCTTCCAAGGTAGCACCAACAGACTTCAGCTCTCGTTCTCACGTATAGCCTCCTCGAACTTTCTAAAGTGTACCTCAAGCGTTTCGCCCCTTTCGAGCTTCATGACTAACAGCTTCTTGCGTATATCCAACTGGCTAGCTACGCCTTTCCTTTGGAAAACTTTATTCAAGGCAGCCCACATTTGAAAAGCTGTAGACTTGTCTTTAATGTACTCAAGGTGGGTATTCGACACACACTGGACAATTATAGATTTGCACTTTTTGTCCTTTCTTGTGAACGCATCTGTGGGTGTGGTAGCCTCAGCTTCAATGCATTCCTTCACCTCTTGTTGATTAAGAACTATCTCTATTCGGAACATCCAATTATCAAAGTTCTTCCCATCAAATTGAACAATGCCGTATTTTTCCACTGTATTATGATCCATGTTCAAGTGTATATTTAACAAATACGTATATTACCGAAACATCACCAGAAACGGGGTGCTGGGCCCATTACTTGTTGAGATTACTTTTGTACGAATATGGAATTTGATTTAAATAAAGTTCAAATTGTTGTACAGATGAATGTTTTTATTATATTGAATTTCTTGACGGATTGACAGAAATAAAAATTTACGAAAACTTGAAAGAGAGAGAGTCACTAGGATGAAAAGTCACTAGAATAACTAACTAGTTTTGGCGCTAGTTTTGATTGTTCAACTTAACAATTGAGGTTTCAGATTCTAAATTTCTAGATAAATATTACGGTTGAAATGATTTGAGTTAACAAGTTTGGAAAGACTATGATGGCTTACGAGGATGTATTGATATCTAGTTAGCCTAGACCAGTTCCGTGCATAAACAAAATATTGCGTTACCATAGCAACGAACAATAACTTATTTGAAGTGTCAGTGTAAAGGTTGACGTCAAAAATGTAAACCAGAAGTACGCAATAAATTAAAAGAAAAAATGTGTCCACCGAAATTGTGAAAATCGGAAAATTGGAGTATCGAGCCATCATCAAGTACCTGTATTTAAAAGGGTTAAGAGGTAAGCAGATTCACGAAGATATGCTCAATACCCTAGGTGATCAATGTCCTTCGTATGCGACCGTGAAAAATTGGACTGCAGGCTTCAAAAGAGGTGAATTTTCCATTGAAGGTGATGACCGATCGGGAAGGCTAGTTTCTGTGGCAGTCCCCGAAAAAATCGATGCAATTCATGACATGATTTTAACAGACTGTCGAATTGGGCTAAAACGGATATCTGAAGCACTAAATATTTCATACGAACGCATTCATCATATAGTTCACGTCAATTTGGACATGAGAAAAATTGCTGCAAAATGGATCCTCAAATGATAGATAGATAGATAGATAATTTTTTTTATTGATGTTTTATCCATTGATGGTATTTACACAAGTCATGATAATATCGTACATCATAATTAAATGTAAGTACATACATACACATAATACACATATCAGAGATATATGATGAAGTCATAAAATTAAAACCAGTATCTACATATCAATTGTTAAATTAGTAAAATGATATTTTACATTGCATTTTGACTTATAATATATCTCATTATTGAAATAGGGTAAGGTTCTTCAATATAAAATATACAAATAATTAAAATCTATGTAGTTGAAAAGGTATCACATTGTAGGAATTGTTTAGTGCTATAGAAGGCTTTTTCTAACAATTTTTTTGTGTATTCTGGTTTTGAATACATTATGGTTTGTGGCAAATCATTGAAAAACTTCACAGCCCAAAAATTTGTATTTAAGTCATTTTTATGTCTAGTATCATGGTTATGTATATTCTCTGGACTTTCATAGTTGATAAGGTTATATTTTATACACATTAAATTCTCCATGATATAGAGGGAGGGAAAAGTTGGTATTTTTGTGTTACAAATGAGTCCCGGCAATGATCTCTATAATTGATACCATCCAGTATTCAAATGTTTGAATGTTGATCAAAAGCGTGCAACGGCAGTAGCATCGCGTTCGATCTGTGCTTGATTTGAAAACGATGTAGACTTCTTTAACCGAATTGTTACTATGGATGAGACTTGGGTTCATTTCTACGATCCAGTAACAAAGCAACAATCGATGGAATGGCGACACTCCGGTTCTCCAAGACCTAAGAAGTTTCGTGTTCATAAATATGCTGGAAAAGTTCTGGCTTCAGTTTTATGGGATTGCCATGGAGTAATCATGATTGAATTTTTGGATAAGGGTGGAACAATAACTGAAGATTACTATTCGACATTATTGACCACTCCACGAGAAAAAATTATAGAGAAAAGACGCGGAAAGCTATCCAAAGGTGTTTTCTATTTGCAGGACAACGCCCCTGCACACAAATCTCATGTTACCATGCAAAAAATTCGTGATTTAGGGTTTGAATTACTAGAATACCCCCCTTATTCACCAGATTTGGCTCCGTCCGTTTAAAAGATCGTAAATTTTTTTCCGAGGAAGTAAGAAAAGCTGTGGAGGTCTGGTTTGCAGAGCAAGAAGAAACATTTTTTTTTGAAAGGTCTAGAGACGTTGCAGGTTCGCTGTAATAAATGTGTAATATGTTGAGTAATAGAATATTTTGACATTGAAATTTTGTTTGGTTCTATAGTAGGCTAAGAATTTTTCAATATATCCTCGAACAAATGACTGGTTTGTTTATTTTTCATGATCAGTGTTTGCCATGGTGTAGGAAGACTTACTGCAGATATCTGCTTCAACGTTGGTTGTAGGAGCCTCGTTGGGTGTCTCGAGGCAGCGGCTGCTCTACTAGCTGGATAAAGTTCATAGTAGCTTATCTGGTATATTGGAGTATTTCCTAAAGCTTAGGTGTTTGAATGCTGAGGTTACACTATGGAAAATAAAAACAAACCAGTATCTTGTTTCAAATTGACAAGTGCGATAAAATTTTATATTTTTACAAAAATAACATTTGTCTAAAAAATAACATACTGAAGATTTGCTGGGTTAAACAATGTGTTAAAGATCAAAATTGTGTGAAGCACAAGAATTTACGATTAAGTTTGAATTTTTAATCTTCTCATACAAAATTAGAGAAGGCCAATCTCAAGCGAGCATGAAAAAAAAATCAAATTATTGACTTTTCTTATCGATAATGATAAATAATTATAAAATGTCTCCAAATTGAGGAGGAAGAGAAAGTGTAACGATATAGGAGAAAGATAAATTGTAACGAGAAAGAACCCCGCACCATTCTTATGGAAAATGGGTCCCAGTGAAATTCGATGAATTTTTGATATGATGTCGTTTAAGTCAAGCTGATCAAAAGTGTCTATGGCCCCAACTCAATCCTATGGCTAGTTTTCGAGATACAGGGCGTCAAAGTTGGTAAGTGGCCATTTCTTTAAAGTAGTATTGCTTTCAGGAAAACATCTAAAATAAAAATGTATTTCGCGACAGATATTGCTTACCCATACAGCAATACTTCTAGACTGGTTTTTGATAAAAAATATCGTTGGATACAGGGCGAGTCCAGCATTATTCAAAATGCAATTCTCAATCAACCCTACGAAGTGAAGATGTGACCAAACCAAGTATCACACTGATATGCTCATCATTCGAATATGTTAAAATTGATAAATTCAACATTTTGTACAGGGTGAGTCAAGATGTGACAGTTTTTATGGTGACATTTTGTATATTTTTATTTTATATTTTGAGCTTTAGGGATACTTGACCACCAACCATTCAACATATTTCTTGAACAAAATTAATATATAGTATGAGACAAACACTAGGTGATGACAAAAATTGAGAAAAGGAGATTTTTTAATAACTCATCCTGTAATTGATTGGCTGAATTTTTTATATGATGAAGTTCAAGTCAAGCTGATCAATAGTTTTCATGGGCCCAACCTTGAAAAATAAACAGTTTTTTTTCTCTCCAAGGTGTTGAAGGGTACCAAACACTTTGATCTATATTTGTCGATTCGTTTCATTTATATTAAAATATTTTTACATTTTCATTTCCAGCTTCTCACAAAAGGAAAATTCCTGTTACGTACACGGAACATCGTGTGAAGCAAAAAAAATCTTATTGATTTTTAATTTTTGAAATTTTCAATTCTCAGGGAACAAATATCTCGGTAAAGAATTCGAATGCTGGGTTGTTCAGTTCAAAAACAAAAAAATATATAAGAGAGAGCGAGAGCGAGAGAAAAAGAGAAGAGAGAGAGGGTGAAAGGGTGGTACTGTGGGTCTTCAGACTTCCAACAAAGTGGCGGGAAAAGTGTATTTTCCATGATTACTTATATTTCGTACGTCCATCATCTTAATGGTTGAAAGATTTCTATCTCTTTCAAATTTTTTTCACAACGTTCCAATTGCTTGAATCCGCAATCGTCTTCTGGTGTATTTTTCATATTATCGCAACGAAACTATCGATAGACGACCACATGCCTCGTTGAAAATCAAGTGTATTGTGAGTTGTCTAGATGCCAATTCCGTGTAGTGCTAGCTTGGAGTGCACACCGACCATTCGAGGTAGAGCTGTAGGTTTTCCGGGTTTTCCTTCAGCTGAAAAGTGAATAAGCCACCAAAAATCAGTAAGTCGTCCCGGAGCACCACGGCTAAAACAATAATAATAACCGTCCTCTGCCCGATCAGGGTACACTCTACGAGTGTTCATGAGGAAGTATTAATAATAATATCAGCAACGTCCGGGGAAATACCCATAGAATAGTAATAATAAAGGAAACCAACAATACGAGAATAACTTCTAACAATATTTTTTCAGTGTTGCAAGTGATCCACTTAAGGCTATGACAACTATGAAAACTTCGATTTCCGAAGAAAAAGTAGATATATTGAATCATTTGATACCGATTTCAGTAATAATCTCTTAATTATTCATATGTATGATTCTCAACATGTATCAATTTCATGGTATAGAGGTTTTTTTCTGCAAGTTGTTGAATGTCACTACGACATTTATTACTATTTCAGATATAATAAAAGTGTTTCATTGAACAATATCTTATTTTTATGGCAATTAGAGGATAAGTTCATAAACAATACCCACTAAAATAGTAAAAGAATATATGTCGAATTTCAGAACTAGCAATTTTAAATTAATTCATCGATTTCATGGGAATGGCATCTTGAACGCCATTGACTCTTGCGAGTTAGAGAAATTCCGCTTCAAACCTAAATATGAAATATTTTCTGTTGATCTTTAAACATGTTTCCATAATTTGAATTACAATGGTGGGTACAGCAAATAACGCAAATTCAAAACCCCTCCTTTGGTCAATACGGGTTATTACAAAAAGACAAGTCGGCTATGAATATGGAATTTCATTAAAAAATTCTATTGTCAAGTTGACAGATATTGAAAAGTGTATTCATTCATTAATGTCTGCATTCGAACGACATTTAAATTGAATATTGTATTGTTATCTGATCCGTGAACTCAATGGCTTTCAGAAACAGTATATCTTGTTTTGTTCTCGATAGACGATTAGCTCCACAACAAATGATCCGAATAGGTGAAGAAGAGAATGTTTTCAAAAGAGATGCGTTTTGTGGTTCCTGGGATATGCTCGACATGAGCAAAATATTCGCTTCCCCTCTACAAGACACAGATGTTATATCTGATGCTGCTAATAGACGTCAGCAAGTTAATCAATATAACCTACCGGAGCTCATTGATATCTAATTTACATTGTCATATTTAAACAGTTTGGATCCAACAATTGATCTCCCTGCTTCAGGTCTACTTTGCTTATTGTTATTTTTATTCTTTTTGTATATTCAGTGTTTCCTATTCTATTTTTCTTTCAAATATTCGTGGTGATGTTTTCTTTGGAATTGAAATGGTATTATAAATGTATGTCATGTTAGTATTTTCTTTTTTCTTAAATATTCCTGAATTGAAATATCAGTATAAATGCTTAAAATATATCAGATTTTTTAATATTCTTTGTACAACTTTTTTCAATTGATAATGATCGAAGGGTCAGTCGGTAAGTAAGTATATTTATCACAGAATATTATTTTAGATGGATCAGTTCAATAATGGTGTCTGGTTTTCGTCGTTATTTCAACATTGGTAATTGAAAATGATTCACCCTGTACATAATGAACATCCTTTACCAAACTCTTGAAGGGAGAATTGAAAACAAAAAATATGATAATTAGCTCGGTGGAATATGTGGATAACTGAGTTAGTCTTATCTATAAACCTTCAACACCTGGGAGAGAAAAAACTGTTTAGTTTTCAAGGTTGGGCCCATGAAAACTATTGATCAGCTTGACTTGAACTTCATCATATCAAAAATTCAGCAAATCAATTACAGGATGAGTTATAAAAAAATCTCCTTTTCGCAATTTTTGTCATCACCTAGTGTTTGTCTCATACTGTATATCAATTTTGTTCGAGAAATATGTTTAATGGTTGGTAGTCAAGTATCCCTAAAGCTCAAAATATAAAATAAAAATATACAAAATGTCACCATAAAAACTGTCACATCTTGACTCACCCTGTACAAAATGTTGAATTTCTCAATTTTAACATATTCAAATGATGAGCATATCAGTGTGATACTTGGTTTGGTCACATCTTAACTTCGTAGGGTTGATTGAGAATTGCATTTTGAATAATGCTAGACTCATCCTGTATCCAACGATATTTTTTATCAAAAACCAGTCTAGAAGTATTGCTGTATGGGTAAGCAATATCTGTCTGTTTTATTTTCGATGTTTTCCTGAAAGCAATACTACTTTGAAGAAATAGCCACTTACCAACTTTGACGCCATGTATCTCGAAAACTAGCCATAGGATTGAGTTGGGCCCATAGACACTTTTGATCAGTTTGACTTGAACGACATCATATCAAAAATTCATCGAATTTCACCGGGACCCATTTTCCATAAGAATGGTGCGGGGTTCTTTCCTCAACAAATATGAATCAAAGATATATCCTCAGACTGAGGGGAAAGAGAAATAATGGTCTGAGAATGTTCCTCGCAAACGAATTTGCAATGCAAGCAGATGGTTGTTTTGAGTTTATCTCCTGACTGAGGAGAAAGAGAGAGAGAGTACTGAAAGAGTACCTCGATATCAAATTTCACAAAGAAAATGAAAGGTTATTTATCTAAACGTGGCTGGTGAGTGATCCAGAATAGATCGAACCTAGAGTTCGGCGAATCATGAGTGAGTCTAGCTTCTACAGATTGTAATTGAATTAAATTAAAGCAATGACTCACCCACGAATTCCGTGCTCCTAGCTAACAGACCAGGTTCAGGAGGAGTGCCTTTAGCTCCTATTCACTGTTTACACTTCTAGCAGGTTGATATTTTCTGAGCGTTCCAGAAAAACTTGTGGAAAATCTTGTATCACTGAAAATCATAAAGCAGGAACAGAAACAGGTCTAATTGATATTCAAAGTCCAAAAATAATAGAATAAATCGAATTCATCAAAACATGACTATTGTGAATCATCACTTTTAGAGGTTATGTGTTATGACTAGTTAAATTTTGACATTTTCGGACCGACTAGACAAAAGACAATACGAAACGTTATTCAAATGTTAATAAGATATCAGGATTGCATTAAATTATTTAAGATTGAAATTTTTTTAAATATTTATGAGTGACGCTTATGTGGCCATCTTTGTTTCACCAGAGACGTGAAGCCAAGTCGCCAAAATGAATTTAATACATTTAAAGAAAAATCTGCCAAAGAGGATGTTGATATGTGGGTAGATCGGTTCGACCAAAGAAACGAAATCAAATTAATCATTATAAAATATACGACCTTTCAGTTCTTTGTTGTGGAAAATCAATACATTTCCCGAAGGGAAACTCAAAACAACCAAGCGCCTTGAATGCTCGCTTCAGAAAGGGACGATGAAGGGCCTCCAAGAAAGGATATACCTTTCCTCTCGCTCTTTCTATCTGCAGTGTTACCAGCAGTAATGTTGCATTTCACATCACAGAACAATAAGGTACATCGGAACGAACTATAATCGGAACAAACTATCCAAATTAGATGTTCGGAATGAACTATTCCAATCAGATGTGAAATCTATTTAATTAAAATATAGTTTCAGATGGAAGTTATAAAAGGAACGCAATGTTCTATATTTCGTTACAATTGTGAGCACGAGTAGTATTTATTGAGATAATTTCACTAACCAACAAAGAGAAAAATGTTCCATTGTCGTGAATTCTTCAATAGTTATAGATAATTCCTGATAGACATGAAGTCTGTCAGACTGACATTTTTATTAGTAGCAAAATGATATCATATTCTCCGTTGTTATTAGGATACGTGGTTGCCATGACAAAGGGGTATTGAAGGCTCGGAAAGAAGGAACTGCGTATTATCAATGCGTACCTCCCTTATTGGTAGTAATATTGCAGGAAAGGAAGGTTTCATACTGCGAGTGGAATAATTATTACCACAAGTGCTCGCAATACTATCGATAGTAATTCTGACAGAAATCAACGAGATCAAATTGCTTGGTAACACCACGAGTCCTTTAGGACGAGTGGTGTTACCTCAAAGCAGTTTGATCGAGTTTAAGATTGCTGACAAAATTATCGATAATTTTTCGATAATTTTTAAGTTTGAATTTGTTGGTCATGGAATTTACTTTACTGTTCTGCAACTATAACGATTTAATGATTTGGCAGTTATGTGTGTGTGTTTGAAATGCATGCTATTTTAAAGGAATTCGTGATTGTGAAACCTATGATATGGACTCAGATGATACCAGATAAAGTTGTTTAAAATTAGCAACGAGATCTATAATCCGTCAGATACAAAAAATAAATCTACTTCAGCAAAGGAATAGCAGAATGCAATCCAAAATTTTGATTTTTTTCAAGCTAGATATACGATTCAAATGAGCAAGTCACCGCTTCACCCTGTGAGCATATCAAGACTACATCAAAATAGAGCTGTTGTTTACTTCAGCACTTTCATTTAATTTTTTCAGTAATAATTACTTTATTCTATGCTTTGTCAGTAAGGATCTAATTCTTCGCACAATGAAGTATTTTTAATTGACATCTTGACAACACACGTGCTCTCCAACCAGGCATGTGGTCGTCTATAGATAAAAAATACCATGAAAAAAATTCATCAGCACGCCGCCACTGGTTCTAAGCTCACATCCGAAAATCATAACAATAACAAATCTTTCCCTCCGCAGTCGGAGGTTACCCCTCACCATCAAACTGTCACAAAGGATAGTGATATGCAGCTTTCATAATAACGTGTGTCGTGCACATAAAAAATTGCACCTCTATATCTTTTATTGCTCGGAGGTCTAATACCAAGATGGTAAGTTGGAATTACGTGATAGTAAATCAGAAATATAAAAATTATTACTGTGGACCTTCTACGCATTCCTAGGATACATTGGGAACTGTTTTTTAAATTTGACAATATAACTTCGTTTACTGGTGAAAGTGATTTAGGGACCACGCTATTCAACGCAAAACTCAGAGAAAGTCAGATAAGACTGGAATGTGGTTATTGTTCAGCAGCTTATACAGGTAACGAATAATAAAATAAACAAAAGTAACATGAAAATTTTTTATATTATGTGCAACAAAGGAAAATGTATGAACTTGTAAATTAATAGAAACCCGAATTTTTAAACCTTTAATGACAATTTTAGAATTATGTAACTCTCCTCTTGCTAATATAATGTGAGTTCTAATAATGGAAGATCTTCTCAGGTGATTTGCCAATTTGGTTCAGGTATTTGTCTAAATTTTTTCTGAATACCAGTTACGTACTTGATAAATTTTTGAATATGTTAAATTCACGAACCCAGTGTAATATGTTGTTACTTTACTAGTTGCTTAAGAATGGTGTAAGAGCAGAAACCAGTCATAATAAATAAAGTCTTTGTGGAAATTAAACAATAGTTAGTGTCTTTATCCTGTATTCCTTCATAAATAAATCATCAATCATACAAGTTATATTTTGTGATGGTCCACTGGATCGCAAACCTCTCGTTCCGACACTTTTTACCCATTGTTAAACTCAAGGTCCGAAACTTTATGTCCGAATCTGTATATGCAAGAGGACAGTCTTTCTAAACTCTGAACATTCCTTTCCACCATCGATTTCGATACAAACCATTCTTTAGAACGTGTGAAATTTACATTGAAATACAAATTAAAAAAGAAACTCATACCTATTTTACTTCTTATTGAAATTTTATATTTCAGCTGGAAGATATTGTTTTCTATTCAAGTACTTACAATAATATGCTTCAAGAAGAATATGTAATTTCAGATAACCGTGTAATATAACTTATTTTTGAAAAATTTGGGATTGCAAATTGCGTTATGAATTCTAGTTGAACTTTCATTATCTATTTTCGTATTAAGAAACAATAATAAGAAATAATAGTACAACATTTCCTCAGCTACCTTTCAGCATATACAGTGACCGCCAAAAAGTATGTACCATATGGTAAAAAAGTTAATTATTAGAGAAGGTACTGGAAAAATATTTCTTGGGAAAAGTTTGTGCATATCCGATAACCTAAAAATGGATTTTGACACATGTCACTTGACCACTACTATGGCGGCAAATTGGAAAAAAATACCATGAAGAGGCCAAAAGTGGCGTGAGATGGTGAGATATCGAAAATACTAAATTTAAAAAGTTGCTTGGAATTTAATTCCATACACAAACACAGAGTTTCGAGCAATTGATTGAAAAAAATTGATTGTAGTGGAATATTTGTATTTTGATAACAATGACAAAACTTTCTTATTTTCTTCGCCCCAGATGGCACTAAATTGAAAAATATGGTTTTTGCCATATGCCTCTCTGTTACATTGGCTATTGTGGTGTTATAGCAATCTAGAAACTTTCAGGTTTCCCGATTATAAACAAGTTTCGATGATAATATGAATGAGTGTTTCACTTTGCACATAACTTGAAAATAATGGGTCATATTAAAGAGGCTTAAAGTTTATGTGCAAAGTGGAACGCTCATGCAGCATAATCAATGAAACTTGATTATAATTAGGAAACATGATGTTTCTAGATTTCCATGTCATCACAACAGTCTTGAAAATCTGATATAACCGTTATAGACTGGTTCATATAATTTTTGTGAAAATTTGAAGTTTTGAGGTTCATCAAAGCATACAGTTTCGTAACAAATCGTTTCAAGTTTTCGGCACCTTTTATCACAACAATTCGGCGATGAGGATGAACAGTGACATCAATGTTTGAGAGCCAGAACTCTTTTCGTTGGCGTTTTCCAAGTCAATTTTTGAAAAATTTTTGATCCTGTTTTCAAGACATTCCACCGTTGTTATCATGGATGAGGACCAGTTCAGAAAATTCATGTCACTTTTCACAGCGGCTCTTGGAAATCAATCAATGCCAGCTCCACAGATCATACCATTTGAGAACTTAGATGCCAAAAATAAAAAAAATTTCATCTTATTTGGAAATGTTTAGCGATTATTGTGATCCCAAAAACGTCATTGATGACAAGAAAAATGCTTAACTCTTGTGTTCATCGATAGGTAAGGATCATTACATTAATCCAGCCGCACTGTTTGGTCCGGACAAGCCTATAAAGATAGATCACTCTACAAAAATGCTATTCCCTACAGTCTCTACCGTTGTTTCGCCACACTATCTTCTCAGTGTCACTCAATAGTCACACTAGTCCATTTCAAATTCTGTCTCATCATTAAAGGGGAATTTGAAAACCACCCTGCCACAAATGGCTTTGCAGAGCGCAGCATTCAAACCCTGAAGAGACGACTCCAAGCTGCCAAAGAACAGAACATAATGTTTCGCTACCGAGCAACAACATTAGCTTCGGTCCAGTCTCCTGCAGAACCATTCTTGAAGAGAAGGATTCGAATTCTTCTCGATGCTCTCCTTCCTAACAGCAGAGCGCTGGTTCCATCAACCCCAAACAACTCTCGTGTCAGAACTATTCAAGTGGGAGAGAGAGTCCAGGCTAAAGTACACCAGGGAAACCATGATGTCTGGCAGTTTGGTACCGTAACGAGGAAGCTTGGCCAATGTCATTACTTTGTTGAATTGGAGTCGAAGCACAGCTTGAAGCTCCACATCAACCAACTCGTCGCTACTGTGGTACGGAAGAAGCGAGTAACTTTTGCTCTGACTGAGGTTCGATATCGGGAATATGGAATCCCAGTTGAGGCCGATCACCTCTCGAATTGCTACCAGGGCGTCATCTCAATCCACTTCAGCGCCGAGTTACAGTTCATCAAGTGATTGGCACAGCCAGCATGAACCACCAATGAAGCAGTCCGATCAGCCAACTCTTTCGGACACAAGCAGGCCATCCAGACAGCGTATGATGCCATCTTACCTAAGGGGCTACATTCTCTAGCGTGTTTGCAGAGTTTTTCATCAAGTGGGAAAGAAAGTGGGTAGATATGAATGATAAAAATGGATGTATATCCACATTTTTTATGTTAAATGCAATATCTAAGAACATTTTTGAAATAATCAATCCAAAATTGAACCTTAAATATATTCTAACTATTCCGGGTATATTTGTCAATTCACATGGTACAGAGAATGAGGAAAGTGATTTAAATTCAGAGATTCAGGATGATCCGGCCGTAAATATGAGTAGACAAAATCCTTTTTTTCGTCGAAGAAAAAGCAAAAAGAAATATTCATGACCGTGTTGTTGCTTAATATTCATTCAGTGTGAAATAAATCAGATGAACTATATATATTTTTGAAAAGTTCAGCGTTTCCTAGTATAACTTTTTTAACAGAGCACTGGTTGAAAAATTATGAACCTTTATACATTCCAGGATATGCTGTGGTTTAAAAATTTTGTAGACTAAGTTCGAATCATGGTGGTACAATTATACGTATCAATAATTCGAAGGTGGACAGTTCACCGTTTCTCAATATTGATAAATTCAATGATCTTTTGATTGAAAAAGTTTATGAATTTTCCATATGTTTTTGTGAAAATCTTATCGTGTATATAATTTATCTGTACCGTTCTCCTGTATCCGATGTTTATTAATTTTTTAAAAATTTGGAGTTGCTACTATCTGGATTACCAGTCAACTCTTCAATTATCCTTACTGGTGATTTCAATATAAATTTTGATGAAAGTTCATATAACTGTCAGTTTCTCTCAAACATATTTATTTCTTTCAACTTAAAATGCACATTGAGTCAAATACTCGTATCAGTTGATTTTTTAGTTCTACTATTGATTATAATATGTGTAGTAATTTGGATTCGAAGAATATATTATCTTGTTCAGTTATCTCCGCAGTACGGTATCATTATGGCCGAATCTATACCAAGTTGAATTATGACAACTTTTATCCAGATGTTCTGAAATAAATTGGAAGTGTGTTATAATGTCTGTTGAACCTTTCCAAATGTTTTATAATAGTTTATGCAATGAGTTCAATTAAGCGTTTCCAATTCAGAGGATAAAAATTAAAGATAAAAATCAATGGGAACTCCTCAAAAAATTTACGTTCCTTGCATTATATCAGAGAGTTTACTAATATTGAATTATTTTATGATCACTTCAATAAATATCGCAGAATATATAAAAAATTGATAAAAACTGCAAAGGATAGTTATTATAAGAGAAGGATATCTGAAGCTAGAAATTCATCGAAGGAAAGTTGGAACATAGTAAATAATTTTAGAGGAAAAAACAATAGAAAACATATAGAGTCATCATTGAGTCCTAGTACTTTGAACGATTTTTATTGTTCCATTGCTGAGAAATTAACTAGTTCTATTGTTCCTGTCAATGATCCTTTGATTTATCTCCGGACTGTTAATATCAAGGAAGATCTGATCCTACGTGTTACGGATATAAATGAGATAATTGATGATATTAGGAGTATGAAAAATAAAAGAACAAGTGGTTCACATGAAATTTCCATTAACATTTTTCAAAATCTTTCAAAACAAGCTCTGAGTATTCTTATTATTTTAATAAATGATTCATTTCAGCTAGGCAGTTTTCCATCTTTTCTGAAAACGTCTCTGGTTATTCCAATTCATAAAGGTGGAGACTTTGATTATCCATCTAACTCTAGTCCTAATTCACTTACCCCAATTTTAGCAAAAATTGTTGAAACACTGATTCACTCGAGAATTATGGAATTTTTGAGAAGTTATAATTTAATTAATAACCTTCAATTTGTATTTCAGAAAAATAAAAATACAGGTGATGCAATGTTGTCCCTTCAATATGAGGTATATTCACGAATTAATGGTGGGGAAGTGGCGGGTGCAGTGTTTTGTGATTTTTCCAAAGCTTTTGATTGAGTGAATCATGAGATACTTTTGCTCAAACTTCATCATTATGGTTTCAGAAACATCACTCTCAAATGGTTTGAATCTTATTTGTACGAGCTAAATCAAATAGTAAGGAATTCTGGGTATTCAGAATCGAAGAAAATCAATCGTGTAGTACTTCAAGGTTCTATACTTGGACCAATTCTCTTTCTATTATACACAAATGACCTATTGAACATCCAGTTATCAGATTTTTTCACAGATTTTGCTGATGACAGTACTATATTTGGGCATCATAAAAACAAGCACGATCTTGACCAAATGATCCGTTTTGATCTGAAAAAAGTGAAAGATTGGTGTGATTCATCTTGAAAACATTCCGTTGGACAATAGCATCATTGAAAATAAAATTACATTAAAATACCTTGGACTTTATCTGCATAATTCGTTTAAATTTGAAAAGCATGTTGAAATTTTATGTAAAAAGTTCTCGTCGGGTTGCTGCGCATTGAGAGTTGTCTCGAATGAATTAGGATTTTCAGTTTAAAAACCAGTTTATCTTATTGAATCGCATCTAAGATATGGTACTACATTTTGGGGAGTTTGCTGTAGTCATAGTTTACAGATTGTCCTAATTTTGCAAAAGCGTGCCTTGCGGTATTTATGCAAAGCAAAATACAGGGATTCATGCCGATCTCTTGTTCTTAAACATGGAATTCTAACAGTTATTGCTATCTTCATACTTGAAACTGTTTGATACACAAACACAGAAAAAGTTCTCTATTGGAAACAGTTCTTCTGATCGTAGTACCAGGCAGAGATTTGAAACTTCCAATTCCAAAAAGTACTCAAAAACTCGATATTTTATAATGGATGTAAGATGTTTAATCACCTTCCAATGGATATAGAAAGTATCACATCACTCTTTCGTTTCAGAAGAGATGTGAAAAGTTTGTCATCAGAGAGAGTATATTATAGTCTGCAAGAGTTTTATGATGATAGTTTATAAATGTCATCATTTTGGATCATGAATCGAACTTAGCTAGAGTTTTAACATTTTTATAACATTCACACTTCGATCAACATTTTTTTTTCTGATTTCATGTGCATACTCCTCATCTGATGAAGAAATGGTGATCGGGCTGTAATAGCAGAGATGGAGAAGTCTTTGATGAACGAGCATGTATTTTGTTTAATTGTTGTATTGTTCTATTCCCTCATTCACCAACGACCAAATGGTGGTACTGTAGGTTTTTTCCGGGTTTTTCCCTGCAGTTGAAATAGCAAATGCAGCCCATTTTTCTTTTCTATTTGTTGAGTCACCCTAGTCACCATAGTGGTGGTATTTCCTCTCACCAGGAATGATGTGCCGATGGAAGGGGGTATCACCATTATACTTTTTGAGTATTAATTTAATTTTCATAAATCTTTCATCATTATCTTTAATGCAATGAAGCTTTGTCAATAAGTTTATCATTAACTTCCAACAATAAAGCATATTCTGACTTTGACTTCGAATGTACTGAAAGATCCATTCAGTATAATTTGTAATAGTTTACCTTTTATATATGTTTCATTTATCATTTCATTTTGACTCACTTCAGTACATGACATATTGTTGTGAGTCACGCATTTCAAGCATTTCATATTTTCACGTTCAGTAAAAGTGTTCATCAAAGCATACAGTTTCTTAAAAACTCGGTTCACGTATTCGGTCCCTTTTGTCACAACATCTATGTAACTTGGTGGTTTATTGATCGCTAAACCGCTTAAAATTGAGAAAACCCGACAACAATTCCCTCTGAATCATGATTTTCTCAATATATTCGATTATTTTCAATAGTTGTAGAAAAAAAGTAACAGGCAAGGACCAGAACAGGGATTCTCATCTTTTGATTCGACACGTATCGACTAGCTGTCACCTTTCGACAGTCTTCTCAACATAGGGAGAGGAGTGATTCTCAATACATGTCGGAAGGGCGAGAGGTCGAGAGGTAACATTTGTCTCAGCATATGCCGTCTTCTTAATTTGAATAATGACATTTCATTCTAACCTATTTTATGTGTTGGTTTCTATTGTATCCTGGAAATTATTAACAGAATTATACAATAAATATTGAGGAATAGTTTAGGAAATTAGACCTCGGCACGAATATTTACCATTTGGAAGGCGTCGACGACGAATGTGAAGAGAGTTCAGTGTCGTTGAAATTACAGAAGCCCGTTTTTAGAAATTATTTTGAATAAAAAAATATTTGTTGGCAATTTGTGCAATCTTTTGATACCGTATATTGCAGTATTGCAGAACCCAGGTATAGAATGGATCGAAACCGACATATCAGTCGTAAACAAAAAATACTGGTAGCTTTTCGCTTTTATGCGACTGGTTTGTTTTGGTGACATGGAAAAATCTATTGAGTTAACAAATATTTGTTGGAATATTCGACTTCTGAGATCAAAATGTGGTGCTCTCTTTACAAAGGCCAGAGAAGAGGCATACTCTACCTTCTTTTTTTGTTTCAAATTTGCAATCATTACTCCGTTTGGAGTACAAAATTTGTTATTTTTGGAAACAAGCTACGAAGGTCAAAAACCAAGAGTAAAAACGATTTTTAATTAATCAAATAAATACTGATTCTTTCATTCTTCTTCATTTTTTAGCAATAGCTCTTATATGACTTGGTGAAAATTACGAATATATAGTGAACCAAGGACTCTCTGAGGAACATTGCCAAAAACTAAGTTCTTACCAAAATGAACAGCTTGTTAAAATAAACAATTTGAACCGCTTCAATTATGCTACTTTATATTTTTAGTCTTTTATAAAGACTTTGATAGACTAGATGACATCCTTTTAACCTATGAAATCTTATCACACATTATCTGACAAAGTCTTTTCAATTGTGGACATATATTCGAATACTAGAAAACTGTAATACTTCTGAAGGAATATTTTTGAAATTTGCGTCTTTTGTCAGTAACTCGGTGGACTTTTTTAACCTTCCGCTTCACGCGTGACAATTTTCAACAAGAGTACACGCGCCGGACTGAGAGTCCGCAACTTGTGAAATAGTAGTATTTAAACCAATTAAACCTTATATGTGAATGGTCAAGAAAAAACAAGTATTATTGAACATTTTTATTTAATCAGTACCATTTTTAATACATTCCGAACATATAAAAGTACAATGTTCCAGACACATATATTTTTCACACCTCATGCAAGAGTATTTGGTAGGTCGATTTTTTTTTTCGGTCGCAAAAACCACAACGGCCTCGTCTAAGAACATTGTTTTCATTTACTACTGCTGGACGTTGTTTTGGTTCCTCATATTCAGTTATTTCTCTGATTCTTGATGGCAAGCAAGTCAGTTGAGCCCGTTGACGTAAATGATTGTCTACTAATTGAAAAGACAAATTTCGCAAAAACTATCTTCTTCTCTTATTATTGGGACTTTTAAACTTGTGAACCGCCATTGTATTGATGCCAACAACATTTAGAAAACAATAAAATACGACCATTGTCCATTTTCGGGTTTTTTGCACTATCATATGTAGCGCAAAGTTTGTCAACTGTATCGACGCCACCCTTAGTATTATTATAGTCCATAATCATTTTTGGCTTTCCTGTAATCGGGTCAATGTTGTCGTCATGATGTAGGCTGGATACTAATAATACATTCTTTTTGGGTTTGGGTTTGTAGGAAACCAGCGTTACATGTTAAAGAAAAGCAAACATACTAGATTGAACAGGTCGCGCTTTATCATGACTAGAAAATTCTATTGGTAACTCTCTTTTATTCTTGCGGATTGTACCCAGCAATGTTAGTTTCTTAGAGCGGAGCGACTCTAATAACGGTATACTGATAAACCAGTTGTCGGTTGTTATATTTCGTCCAGAGCCATTTATAAATTCACAGAGTCTCTCAACTACAGCTTTTGCAGCAGTGTCGACAGCATAAGGACCATCTGGCTGCGTCCCGACATAAACTTCCAGAATACACACAAAATAACACTTTGCGTCCACTACGGCAAAAATCTTTATACCATACTTGTTGGGCTTGCTGGGAATATATTGCCTAAAGCCACAGCGCCCTCGGAAGGCCGCCAATATTTCATCAATCGTAACATAATGGAAAGGTGTGTATGCCTCTTTGCATTTTTTGACAATAGCATCAAACACTTCTCTAATAGGAGCTAATTTATCTATTTTTTTCCGCTCATCCCGTGTTTGAATATCATCAAAACTCAGATGTTTCAGCAGGAATTGAAACCTGTTCACTGACATCACCAAACGAAATATCTCCACACCAGTGCCATTATTACTAAACAACTCTCTCACATGCAACTGACTAGATTTGAGAACTCCAGACATGTAGAGTAACCCAAATAATGCTTGAATCTCAGATACATTTGTAAGAGCAGCGTCTCTTTCTCGAGTATAATTTGCTGCAGTTGCACTAATGCGTTAATTCGTATGCTCCACAATGGTATTCAAAATTTCATCAGTAAAAAAGAATTTCCAGATCTCAAGTGGAACTGTTAAATTCTTGGTAATGCCTTTGGCCCGGGTAGCTGCTTTATCAAATTTTCAGCCCTTGTCCCAACATTTTTTGGCGGTTGGTGTTTTCTCCACTTAGTGGTTTTATCTTTTCCTATAAAAAATGGACCGTCTAATGATTCTGATGTTTCTTGTTCAGTGTCAGAAATTTCCTGCTCTGAATCTGAATTGTCCAATTGTTCTTTCAAATGATCTTCCTCTAAATCATCTTCCTCTAAATCATCTTCCTCATCATCGTACTCAATGTCTACATCATCATCCTCTAACATTGCATCTTCCAGTAATTTTTGTAAATATTTCTGCTCTTTTTCGTAAGACATCCTGAAAAAAAAAATTTTTATCCACAACGCAAAATTCTATGTAACCTTTTCTTCTAACCTGACCATATTTAGATTATGTACCTATGTGAAAAATACTAAAAATATTACTTTTTGCTGTTTTTAACTAAATAAAAGATTTCAAATTTTTGTAACGTATCTACACGCGCCGGACTCACAGTCCTCAATCACTGATTACTCCGTAACGTCTTCACGTTCCAAAGGCACACAGGAAACTAAGTCATGACAGCTCATGTTCGAAAGGTACTGAGAACGATGGCTGGCGGAAGCGGTGCATTTCGAGATGGCGGCAATATTCAAATTTAACCGGACTGAGAGTCCGCGCGCGTGTAACGGAATGTTAAATTGTTACATATGTGGAACATAAACTTAACGTCTTATGAATGATGGTCAACATCATCAATGTGTATCCATTATACGTATTTTCTGAGGCGATAAGTCCCAATTTTCAGCGTTGTATCAACGTCATACTTCAATGATAATATTTTCAGTTGTAATACCACAAGAGAGTGAGAATAAAGTGAAAATAATTCGACAGATTTTTCGAAAACTTGCCAGGCAATAGACATAAGAGCATATTATAACATATGTCAATTAACTGATTTAAAACTTACGTTTACAATACGACGGTCTTCTCTGAGGCGATAAGTCCCAACTTTCAGCGTTGTATCAACTTCATATTTCATTGATCTTATTTTTATCATCAAAATGACGTATTATGCAGAATGTCCAAAGAACATATCATAATATATGTCAAGTAAGTGATGCAAAAGTCATGTTCTCAATACTATGGTCCTTTTTGAGGCGGTATGTCCTAACTTTCAGCGTTGTATCGACGTCATACTTCATTGATCATATTTTCATTATCAAAATGACGTATCATGCACAATGTCCAAAGACCAAAAACGGTTGTCATGGTATATTGTAGGTACAAGATAAGATGCCTATTAGGCCTATGGTGCATGTCATCATGGTATCCCACGGGGTCCAATAACTAATGGACAATTTACAAAAGCTATTGATAGTATTCATATACTGTTACTGAGTTTGAGATGATGCTTCGTAACTTCAATAGCAGCGACACCTATCGTTGGGTAGAATCCTTCATATTGATTATATTGATCAATATCTAAACATATTTTTCAAGGTATTTAACCCTCAGGTCGTCGCGTTGGCGTATAGCGTACGCCACTTCTTCTGAAATTGCATTGATTTGGCAACGTCTCAAATTATCGCTTAGAGGTTCTTGTAGGTCCTACCATCGGAGTTCTATTTAGTATAATTTCTATCTCGCGATTGTGTAAGTGCTACTGTTTCGTTTCTACAGAACTTTTTCGATCACGGTGTTCTGGTTGGCGTACTCCGTACGCCGCTGCGACTACTTATGTAAATAATTTTGTTTTCTCGTTTGTCAGATTACAGGGATTTATTTATTTTGTAACGTCATATTTATACCCATTTTACATAAATCCAATAATTCGAATTTATTTCAGGTCCAGAAAACAAGATGTTGCTCTCATGAGCAGTGATGAACTATACCATCTCTTAGATGAAATTGATGAACCAATCGATATCGCTGGTGAATCCTCTGGATCAGATGAGGAAGAAATTGAAAATCATGACTATGAGTCAAATAGTGAAATTGAAGTGGAAGATATAGTGGAAGAATCGGTGGAACCGTTTGAGGACTTTGAAGAGAGCGATGATCGAAAATTCTACGTAAAAAAAATTTATAAGACAGAAAAGAAGGGCAAAACAGTAACAAAAAGTTTGATAGCAGAATACAAGTGGACTAAAAATCCAATAAAAAGTAAATTTGCAAAAACACTAAAGAAAAATTTGCTGAAAAAAAAATTTCCTACCCCCAAGTTTCAAAACATTCCTAATCACTTTGGTGCCTTTATAAAAATTATAGATATTGACATGATTGACGAAATAGTAAACTGCACCAATTTATACATATCTCAAAAAAGCGGTTATATAGCAGAGACAGAGATTGTCCAAATACTAACAGATCAGAGATTATGGCTTTCATCGGGCTTTTGATTTTGATTGGGACCAAAAAGATGAACAGAACAAACTTGTCTGAAATATTTGCTAGAGACTCCACAGGATTAGAAATAAGTAGGGGTGTGATGTCTTTGAGAAGATTGCTCTTTCTACTCACAGCAGTGAGACTAGATGATAAAAGTACTAGAGAGGAGAGGAAAAAAGTTGATAAACTTGCAGCGATAAGAAGTTTCTTTGAAAAATTTATAAATAATTGCAAAATCTCCTATTCACTAGGAGATTTTATGACTATTGACGAAAAATTGGAGGGTTACCGTGGAAGGTGTAGCCTTATCCAGTACATCCCCAACAAACCAGCCAAGAACGGGATTAAAATATACGCACTGGTTGATTCCAAAAGTTTTTATACATATAATTTAGGAATTTATTGCGGCGTACAACCTGATGGGCCATTTCTAATAAGTAACTCTGTTGAAGAATTAGTACACAGACTAATACGTGGGTTGGAAGGTAGCAATAGGAATTTGACCTGTGACAATTGGTATACCAGTTACTCATTAGCCAAGAACCTCTTAGAGAAAGGCATTACATTCATTGGCACTATGAAAAAAAACAAAAGAGAAATTCCGATAGAATTTTTACCCAATAAATCTAAAGCTATCGGTTCAAGTCTATTCGATTTTCAAAAGGATATGACATTGGTATCATACGTCCCTAGAATAAACAAAGTAGTTATTCTGCTTTCAACTATGCATGATGATGATGTTGTGGATTTGGAAACTGGAAAACCTGAAATCATACTAGAATACAATCGGACCAAAAGGGCTGTTGACAGTGTAGACCAAAAATTTAATATGTACTCTATATGTCGTAGAACGAAAAGATGGCCTTTTGCTGTTTTCATGGCACTTGTGAATGTAGCAGGAATCAACAGTTATATTTTACACTCTTACGGAAAACTAGATTTTGATCACCAACACAATCGTAAACTGTTCTTGAAAAATTTATCATTGGAGCTCAAGAAACATCATATGCAATCGAGACTTCAGATAAAATCTTTACCTTTGCATATTAAATCGATTTTGGAAAATGTTTGGGGAAAACAGCCTCTTCCAGAAGCAGAAAGGAAATCTACCGGTCATAAAGGTCGTTGCACGTTTTGTGGGCGCGCTAAAATTAACTATACGACCATCAAGTGTTCCAAATGTAAAAAATTTTGTTGCAAAAAACACAGTAAAACTGACGTTCAGTGTGGCACATGTGCTAAAGAAGAACAAATTTTCGATTCCGACTAAAAATTATATTTACTTTTTGGTTTGTGACTATTTTTCGAATATAAACCATGATTTTTGACAGAAAAAATGGATTAAATATAATTTTGTTTATTTTATATTATCATTTTTTGTTATTATCTTAAAGGAAATAAATATGTTTTGTGTTGATATTCAATATATCTTTCATGGCGTACTGCGTACGCCGCGCGACATTTTACGGTAAAATCTGAGCGCGACTAACCAAGGGTTAACTTACGTCAGGCAAAGTATGCAAAAATATATAATTATTGGATCGTAAAATGTATGAATTTGAATAATTCATTTTCATAACTATATATTAAGGAATGAAAAATATGCTTATTTTGTCTGATACCAGAAAAATATAAAGGGACAATTTTTGTAAACATATATAAATGATACACGTATGCCTTTGATTTTCAAAATGATCATCACTTAGGAGATATATAAGCGATATAATAGTTCATATTGATTATTTTGATCAATAAATGAACATATTACTTTAGATAATCAACTCACGTCAGGCAAAGTATGCAAAAAAGTATCCAAAGTTACATAGTTATTTGGTCATAAAATAGATAGATTCAAATATAATATTTTCATTACTTTATTACGAAATATGTAAAATATTCATATTTTGCCTGATGTCAGGAAAGATTTGGAAAGACAATGTTAGACAATGTTTGGAAACATAGTTATATCAATAATATGTTTATATGCGCTTTTCAAAATTACCATCACTCATGAGATATATTCATGATATAATAATTTTTATTGCTTATTTACATCAATAAGTGAACATATATTTTCGGGTATTCAAGTTACGTTGGAAAAAGTATGCAAAATCACATGGTTGTATTTGGTCAGAAAATTTGTTATTCTGAATGAAACATTTTTATTATTCTAATGTGGAAAACGAAAAATACACATATTTTGTCTGATATCGGGAAAACTTTGAAGACACAAGGATTGGAAACATATGTAAATATTCCATTTACATTCGATTTTCAAAATCGTCATCACTCAAGAGATATATCCACTATGAAACAGTTTATATCGATTATTTTGATCAATAAATGAATACATTCTTTTAGCTATTCAACTCAAGTCAGGCAAACTACGCAAAAATACTTAGTTATTTGGTTGTCAAATGTATCTAATCTAATATAATATTTTCATTGCTATATTAGGAAATATGTAAAATATTCATATTTTTCCTGTTGCCAAGAAAATTTTGGAGATACAATGTTTGAAAACATGTTATATAAATAATACGTTTTTAATCGATTTTCAAAATTACCATCGCTCGAGAAATATACAGTACGATACAAAAGTATGGAATAAATTCATTATTTCTGAATATAAACATACATTGGAAAATTCCTCGAACACGTCGATTTTCTTTTCCAATTGGCCAATTTTTGAACCTCACCCTGAATATATAGAGTTATCTGCATTCGAGTAAAAATTACTTTAGTGATTTTCCAAATGGGACACCCAGTGTATTTTTCCGTATTTGGTTAGGGATCGTCATTACAAATCCAGTCATACCAGGTTTGATGGGATTATGTCAAACGGGTGCGGAGATATGGGCAAAAAACTTCCTCGTATGTCCAATGAGTATGACTGAGACTTGACACGATTCGGAAGGTCAAAATTCTCTGTTTTAATCCATATGAGTACAAAACTTCTCCATATGCCCAATGAGTGCGACAGAGAATTTTGACCTTCCGAATCGTGTCAAGTCTCAGTCATACTCATTGGACATACGAGGAAGTTTTTTGCCCATATCTCCGCAGCCGTTTGACATAATCCCATCAAACCTGGTATCACTGGATTTGTAATGACGATCCATAACCAAATATGGAAAAATACACTGGATGTTCCCTTTAAAAATATCAATAAAGTAATTTTCACTCGAATGCGGATAACCCTATATATTCAGGGTGGGGATCAAAAATTGGCCAATCGGAAAAGAAAATCGACGTGTTCGAGGAATTTTCCAAAATATGTATATATTCTGAAACAATGAATTTATTCCATACATTTGCATCGTACTGTATAACTGATATAATATTTTTATTGATTATTTACATCATCAAGTGAATATATTTGTTCAGGAATTCAACTTCGTTGGTGAAAGTATGCAAAAATACATGGTTATTTGGTCAGAAAATGTATTAATCTGAATGAAACATTTTTATTAAGATATCATGGAAAACGAAAAGCACACATATCTTTTTCTGACACTAGGATAACTTTGTAACATATATACTGTTCAGGGAGTAAACCCTTCCAAAAATCCGCAACCCAAGATGTTAAGCGACCCGTGCCGAGGGGTGAATGGCCAAGCGATATACGGTCCTTAACGGAGCCTCTGGGGAACGGGCGAAACCCCAGAGTAAGTAGCCTTAGCCCTACACGGGGGGCACCGTAGGGCTGGACACAATATTTCCCCCATACTCGTGGGATGTATATGGATAAGATAGACCCCAAAGTTAAGAGGGATGGTGCTGGTGAGGACTCAGACTCATCAGCAAGCACCTCAACCACCACTACTATGGAGATGGACCACTGTAGTGACAGATCAACGGGTACGCAAGGTACCGACAATACAGTTTCAGAGGGAGTAAATAATCTGAAACTGCAGAGAAGACCCCCTGGAATGTCCGGCACCCAGTGGAGGAAAATGGTGAAGGCGGAAAAAATCGCGGCGGGAACGTGGACAATGGTGAAGCCACGGAGAGAAGCACGCGATACCCAACAACCTAAGGGCGACAAAAGAACCCAGGGTAAAAAGAGAACTCGGGACGAATCAAAGACGCCCGATAAAACGACCAAGAAGGCCAGGAAGGCCACCAAACCTTCTGGTAACTATAGTGAGGTCGCAAACAAACTCAGAATGGCGGTGATTGACAAACGCCATCCTGAGATTTCCCTGGACCAGAGGCAGGCGGACCTGATCCAAGAGAAAATAGTTGATTGAGGAAATGGATTCTTTGGGGAGCCAAGAACCGATCCAGTTCCTCAAAACAACGTTCAGCGGAGGGGCACTCTGGGTGACCTGCGCGAACGACAAAACAATAGACTGGCTCCGGGAAAAGGTAGGAGAGATGGGTCAGATCTGGGAGGATGTTGACATCACCGTTGTGGAGTCAAAGGACCTCCCAAGAAGACCCAGGGTCCTGGCTTTCTTCCCGGGACCAGAAAGCGATCAGGAGGAGACAGCAAGAACACGATAAGGGAAGCAAAACCCGAACCTCAAAGTGGGGAGCTGGCTACTCCTGAGCAGGAAGGCGAAGAAGGGGGGCCAGATACTGGCGTACTCCGTCGATGAGAAGTCCTTCGGGGCCTTGGAGCGAGACCAGTTCAAGGCCTACTATAGGATGAACAGGGTGACGTTCCGGGTCCTGAGGGGTCTCACGGGTGGGGACAATGGCGATGGTCAAGGTCCTTCAAACCAACCTGCATCATACCAAGGGAGCTTCGGCAGTCCTTGCTGCAATAAAAGGGGAATTTGATGTGGCCCTCATACAAGAACCTTGGATCAACAAGGGAAAAATCATGGGACTCGAAGGAATAGGTAGGATAATTTACTCATCTGCCTCACCGAGAACCTGCATATTAATTAGAAATAATATGCAGATACTAACGCTAGGGAATTTCTGTTCTAGGGACCTAACGGCAGTAAAACTGAAGATGGCAGGGGAGAAGGGGCCGAGGAAGATAGTGATATCGTCAGCCTACCTCCCATATGATGACCCGAACCCTCCACCTACCAATGACTTAAAGGAGCTGGTGTGTGAATGCAGAGCAGATGGATCTCATTTAATCATCGGCTGCGACTCTAATGCAGATCACGAGGCAGCGTGGGGAAGCACGAACACCAATGCCAGAGGTGAGTCTTTACTACAATTTATTATGACTAATAACTTAGATATACTAAATGTAGGCAATAAACCGACTTTCGTAACATCAATTAGGAAAGAGGTAATTGACATAACACTGGAAACGAGATTTATAAGCACCATCGTTAAAAATTGGCATGTGTCTGATGAGGTAAGCTGTTCAGACCACAGACACATCCGATTCGAACTGACGGGAAGTGAGACCGAAACAGAAACTTATCGTAATCCCCGCAAAACCAACTGGGATAGCTATTGTTAACAACTGTAGTAACTAAAACAATTTATTTATAATAAACACTTCCCGATAACAAAACCAAACATATGAAATACAAGAAATAAACAATAATCACGAGCAGGCGTTTATCACTCAGGCATCGAGGTAAAACTGGAACTGAAAAATGATGAATCCAGTGTCTCATGACTGATAGCGGCTCGTCATTCTTCTTTTATTTGCACTGTTGTCAGTTCGATTGCTAACACGCCCATCCTGACGAAATCTTCGTTCTCGAAGATTTTTTTTTTTTGATGACCTATTGATTGTCCAAAACAGAAACAGGCTCGGCTGAAACAAAAGATTATCTAAATCACTTCTCATAGCAACAATTCCAACTTTTCTTTTCATATTAGTGAGGCCGCAGCCATCACATCGGCTCTACCTCTAACGGGACAGAGGCCGTCTTCAAAAACATTCCATTTTATTAGTGAGGCCGCAGCCATCACATCGGCTCTACCTCTAACGGGACAGAGGCCGTCTTCAAAAACATTCAATTTTATTAGTGAGGCCGCAGCCATCACATCGGCTCTACCTCTAACGGGGCAGAGGCCGTCTTCAAAAACATTCAATTTTATTAGTGAGGCCGCAGCCATCACATCGGCTCTACCTCTAACGGGACAGAGGCCGTCTTCAAAAACATTCAATTTTATTAGTGAGGCCGCAGCCATCACATCGGCTCTACCTCTAACGGGACAGAGGCCGTCATCACTTCTCGAACGTCAAACTGAATTAGAAGGTATTTCATTTACTCACTTCCCGAGACACTCTCAGCAAGTGCATCATTTTCGAGGAACTCCAAAATTTCCTCCATGCCGCACGATAAGGCCCATTGAGTAGGCCAGGGCCTCAACTGCTCCTTTGCTGCTTTTGTAACGATGTCTGTGCCGACCTTTCGTATCTCAAACCGACCACGATCCAAACATTTAATCACTTCATATGGCCCAAGAAATTCATAATCAGATTTACTAATATGCATCTGAGAATCTCGATGCATCAACACAAAGTCACCAAGAGAATAATTCACAGTATCTCTCCGTTTCCTGTTTGCTTCTGACCTAGTTTGCACCAAAAGTTTTTTGGCCACTCTTTGTCGATCTAACTGTCGATCACGAATAGGTGTCAAATCCGGAGAAATATTTTTCTATAGTGCTTGTATTAGGGGGGTATGGTTCTGAATACCAAGTAAAAGTTGTAGAGGGGTGACACCAGTGCTTTTATGAACTGTCGTATTAAGTACTAACTGGATTTTCCACAAACCGCTCGACCATTCTGACTTTACTTGAGTTTCAATTCTCAGCAAGTTCCTAATAGTACGCATATACCTTTCAACTTGGCCATTTCCACGATGCACATCAGGGGTATCGTGATGATAATCAATATGCCACTGACTTAAAAATTTTGGAAATGTTGTATTTCTAAATGATGTCGCTGCATCAGTTATCAGCCTCTTCGGGGTGCCAAAGAGCGATATGATTGTTTCAAGTTTTTCACGTGCCTCAGACGTCGTGACAGACTTCATAGGCATTAGAAAGCAGTGTTTCGTGAAAGCATCAACGACCACTAGAATGTGCTTGTAACCCTCCGACAAAATTTGGAGAGGCCCCAAACAGTCCGCCTGCAGAGTATGGAAGGGCTCTGTAGGCGGTATCACTGGAAAAATATTCCCTTGCAATGGACCGGTTCTAGTTTTCTTCACAGCACAAATAACACAGTGTCGAACATAGTTACGAACAAAATTTCGCATACGAGGGAACCAAAAATGAACTGAAATGGATTCGTACATTTTATCTGTACCTACGTGGCACTGTTCGTCGTGAAATATGCGAAGGAGACCTAAACGGCTTTAACCTGTTTGTGAAAAAGTTGCCCATCCTTTTCGACATATAGATTCGAGTCCAGTTTGCCTTCTCGAAGTAACGTCATCAAATTTTGAATTTCCTCGTTTCCTTTCTGTTCAATATACGCCCAATTATTATGAGTAATACGGCGGATAACGGGGAGCGGATTTCTGCTCAGATAGTCTACATGAGGTAAGTTTTTTCCCTTTCGGTACACGATGTCAAAATCGAAATCTTGCATGTACACCCACCACCTTGCAACACGGGGAAGTAGATCTTTCTTTGTAGCCGTAGCTTTGATTGCATTACAGTCAGTAACTATAACGAATTTAATACCGAGCAAGTAGGTTCTGAAGTGCTTCAATGATTCAACCACTGCCAACGTTTCGAGTTCGTAAGAGTGAAACTTCGATTCAGGGTTGGTAGTTCGTTTACTGAAATATGCAACTACTCTAGGTTTTTCATCATGTTTCTGAATCAAAATACTGCCGTAACCCAAACTACTGGCATCTGTGTGCAATTCGGTAGGCTTATGAGGGTCATACACTACCAAAAGGGGCTTCGAAGTCAAATGGTCTATCACGTACAACCTAGCTTTTTCCTGATCCTTGTCCCATTTGAAGGGAACATTATTTTTTGTGAGCTTGGTGATACACGCAGTCTGGCGAGCAAAGTCCGGTACAAACTTCCGAAAATACCCGGCTGGACCCATGAACTGGCGTACTTGCTTCACATTTTCCGGTATTGGGGAATCCACTAACGCTTGGATTTTTCGTGAACCAGGCCTAATTCCGTCACCTGATATTTCCCTTCCGAGATAGTCGATGGAAGATTGGAGGAATTTGCATTTACGAATGTTTAACGAAAAGCCTACTGATCTCAAGGCATCAAGGACCTTCTGTAGGCAAGTAAGACCCTCTTCAGGAGTTCTGCTAAGAATCAAAATGTCATCCATGTAAACCAAAGCGACGTTGTCTTTCAGGGGACCCAATGCTAGGTGGACTGATTTTTGAAAAACAGACGGTGCATTTGCCAAACCATATGGCATTTTCAGGTATTCATAATTACCATTCGGTACCACAAACGCAGTTTTATGAATGGATTCTTCATCAATGGATATTTGATGAAAGCCCGATGCCATATCTAACGACGTAAAATAACATCCCTTCCCCAGCCGATCAAGTTGATCATCAATTAAAGGGAGGGGGTAACGATCTTTGATCGTATTCCGATTAAGCTCCCGATAATCAACACACATTCGTAGTGAACCTTCTTTCTTCTTTACTAGAACAATCGGGCTAGCGAACGGTGATTCACTTGCCCTAATGATTTTGTTGCTCAGTAAATCAGAAATTATTTCATTTACAGCGGCTTGTTAACTTTGTGCTAAACGATGAGGTGATCTATTGACGATAATTTCCTTTTCAAGGCGAATTTTCAAGGTGACGTTATTCACCGTACCAATTTTATTACCAACTGTGAACATATCAAAATAACTCGATAGTACTGCCATCAACTGATCACAAAATTGCTGGGGTACTTGAATCTCTGAATAAACTCCGCCCGTTTGGGCAACTCGATTTATTCCCGGTAACTGACGACGAAAAACTCGTGATCCCTGATGGTCAGTAATAGTCACCAAGGTCAGATCTTCATACAAGTTGCGACCAATGAACACGTCATGATCAAGGCATGAGTCAGGTACAATCCCGTGAGTGATTTTCGTATTCGTATTATCGATGACTGTTTCGGCAGTGAACATTTGTTTTGCACTTATAATCGATGGACCAATTACCTTTCAAAGTCAAGTCACATGATTCAATTTTCTTTTCGAAAAGACGGGAAAACTTTTCTGAGATCAACGACAAATCTGCACCACTGTCGATTAGCGCGCGAAAGCGGTGTCCCTCTATGGAAACTTCAACAAAACTGTTTGTGACATGCTTGCCAACAGAACAAATATTTACACTGCGGCAGTTTTCAATAGCGGCTTTGGTGAAACAATTTGAAATATCGTGCCCAGGTTTGGCACAAAATGCACATTGTCCATTTTTTGGTAATTCACTTGAATTACCAAAAGTATCTCTGTTGGACTCATTTGTAACAGTCCGTGGAATTTTCTCAAATTGTTTTTTGCCTCGACAATTTAGCTGAATATGGCCAAATTTACCACACTGAAAGCACTTCTTAAGAGATTTGCTACTGCTAGGAACATAATCACGGGGATATTGTCTCTTACGACCCAAAAAATCATTGGTACCTTTGTACTTTGCGGAAAGTGGCTTTACGAATGACGACTAAAATACCAAAAGTTCAGATATTTTTCCACAATTTCGATTAAACGCGGCATTACGTTTATCAAGTTCGGAAATGCCATACACAATCAACTCGACCATATCGCTTTCGGACCAATTTGTTTGTAAACATTTTAATTAAGCAGTTTTCTCATGCACATATGCTTCGTAAGTATTTACGCAAGAACTAGTAAACGCAGAAGCTGACTCAAATAAATGCCCGAGATTTCTTTTGGGTGGAAAAGCTTCCACAAAGTCTTTACAAAATGTTTTCCAATCACGAATATCAGGAGTCCATCTTTCAAACCAATGCTTCGCCCCATATGACAAAAATCGACCGATTCTCACCAAAGTTTGTATGTCCGACCAACCGAATTCCTTACGAATAGTTTCAACATCACTCACCCATCTGGTGGACTCATTTACTTCTGGCCGAAAATACGGCAAATCTACCTGTTCACTGTGATGTGGTTGTTGAGATTTTAGAGCCCTTACCAGTTCCTCCAGAATGGTCTGAGAACCTTCGTTTTCCATTTTTTTTTCACACAAACCTTATGACTCACAATCAAACACGAAACTGAAAACACTGTAGCTGCGTTGAGTAAGAATCCGACTTCTGATGTTAACAACTGTAGTAACCGAAACAATTTATTTATAATAAACACTTCCCGATAACAAAACCAAACATATGAAATACAACAAATAAACAATAATCACGAGCAGGCGTTTATCACTCAGGCATCGAGGTAAAACTGGAACTGAAAAATGATGAATCCAGTGTCTCATGACTGATAGCGGCTCGTCATTCTTCTTTTATTTGCACTGTTGTCAGTTCGATTGCTAACACTATAGAGCTGACCTAGAGAATGGGTTGAAGGGGATTAAAATAAAAATTCAAAACACAAATGAATTCGAGCTGATGGCGGGACAACTTCAGGACACAATCACCTCAGCATTTAACGATAACTGTCCACTTATTAGCAAGGTAAACACCAGGAACGTGCCCTGGTGGAACAACGAACTCGCTAGGAAAAGGAAAATGGCCAGGAAACTCTTCAACAAAGCAAAACACTGAGGAGAATGGAGGGAGTATAAGAACTCTCTCACTGAGTAGAATAAAGCACTAAGGCTAGCCAAAAGAGAATCGTGGAGGATATACTGTGAGGAAGTAGAAGGAACTCACGAGGCGTCAAGACTCTGCAAAATTCTCTCCAAAGAACCCCAACAAACGATTCGAACCATTAGGACAGAGTCAGGGGCGTACACGCAGAATGGGAAAGATACCTTGGAAGAACTGTACAGGGTACACTTTCCAGGATCAATAAACACAAATATATCAACTGAGGCCTGGAGATATTCAGAACTGAGACCTCCCTCGTGGGCCTCCAGGGAAGAATGGCAGGTCTCAAAGAAAGTGATAGACGTGGAAAAAACGAAATGGGCAATCAACTCATTCCAACCGTATAAATCGCCAGGGACGGATGGCATTTATCCTATCATGCTACAAGAAGGCATAGACCTACTGGCACACAAACTATGCACGGTACTAAGGGCCAGCCTAGCACTGGGATACATACCAAAAGCATGGAGAGCAACCACAGTGGTCTTCATCCCTAAACCTGGAAGAACGGCACAGGAGGGAGCGAAGGCACTGAGGCCAATAAGTCTTATGTCATTTATTCTTAAGACACAGGAAAATCTGTTGGACAGGCACATCAGGGACACGGTGTTGGTAAACCAACCCCTACACAAGGACCTATATGCCTACACAACAGGCAAATCTACAGAAACAGCACTACACCAACTAGTAGAGAAGGTGGACACTGCACTAAGAAACAAAGGGGTCTTGTTGGGTGCATTCTTGGATATCGAGGGAGCATTCAACAACTCATCTCTAAACTCAATCTCAAGGGCATCGAGACGAAAAGGCATCGATGAGACCTGCTGCAGGTGGATAGACTGCATGCTAAGAGATAGAATTATCCACTCCACCTTAGTGGGAGAAACATTGGCAGCCAAGGTCACCAGGGGTTGTCCGCAAGGGGGTGTCCTGTCCCCACTGCTGTGGAACCTGGTGGTGGAGGACCTGCTACTCACACTGGAGAGGGGTGGGCACAAAACACTTGGGTACGCAGATGACATAGTCATCACGGTCTAAGGCAAATTCAACACCACTGTTAGGGAAAGAATGCAATCGGCCCTAAATCTGGTAAGTACATGGATAGATAAGGAGGGACTAACTATTAGCCCCTCCAAATCAACCATTGTAGCGTTTACCCGTAGAAGGAAGTTAGAGAGCCTAGGACCTCTGACCCTACAAGGTACCCTAATACAGCTGTCAGGGGAAGTTAAATATCTCGGGGTGATTTTAGACTCGAAACTCACCTGGAATAAACAGCTGGCAAAAGTTAAGAAGAAAGCCGAAATGACACTGATGTTAGTCAGGCGGGCACACGGAAAAACATGCCGGCTAAATCCCAAAATGGTGTATTGGATATACAACATTGTGGTGAAACCCATGATAACATATGCATCTTTGGTATGGTGGACAAAGATAACACAAAAAATAGCTGCGGCTGAGTTGAGCAAGGTACAAAGACTTGCATGCCTCAGTATAACGGGAGCTATGTAAACAACACCAACATTAGCCATGGAAGTACTGTTGGACCTCCCACCGATTGACATAGCAATCATGGGAGAGGCAAGAATGGGACTCCTGAGGCAACAAAATACGAGCAACAGATCGGATCACAACAAGATAAAGGAAATAGTGGGAGGCAACATTCTTGAAATGAAAACAACGGACCACATGACTCCTAGATACTTCTTCAACATCAACTTCGAGGCTATCCTGCAAGATCGAAGGGAATGGACACACGACAACACCAGGAGCAAACCTGGAGAGAGGATCTGGTACACGGACGGATCCAAAACCAGAGAAGGAACTGGTGCTGGAATATACAGTGAGGGGAGGAACTTCCAAATAAGCGTCTCACTAGGAACAAACACCTCTGTATTCCAGGCAGAGATGTACGCCATCTTGCAATGCGCGAGAGAAATCAATATGAGGGAAATGCACAATGCACGGATCAAAATATGTACCGATAGCCAGGTGTCACTGAAGGCTCTCATGAACCCGAAAGTGACATCAAGACTGGTATGGGAATTCCGAGAAGAACTCAGTGTTCTCACAGAACACAACAAATTAACTTTGATGTGGGTTCCATGACACTGCGGTATCGAGGGCAATGAAAAAGATGATGAGCTAGCTAGAAAGGGCTCATCAACTCCATATATTGGCCCAAAACCCGCACTCGGGATTAATAAATCCGACATTCGAGGATGCATTCGGGACTGGGTCAAGCGAAAACAAAAGGAGAGGTGGCACGAAGCCCCCCTCATGCACTACGGGAAAACATACATTGAAAAACCGTCAAAACACAAAACTGAAGAACTACTCAAGCTGAGCAAGAAGTTAGAACAATAACGGGTCTTCTCACTGGTCACAGTCCAATGAGAAAACACCTGCACAAAATGGGTCTGTACAACGGAGAACTTTCCTGCAGACAATGTGGTGAAGGGACAGAAACAGCCAGACATATACTGTCAGAATGCGAGGCATAAGACCGCAAGAGACAGGCAATTTCGGGGAAACCCAATTTAACTCCTGAAGAATACAACAGCCAACCGGTGAAGAACCTGTACAGACTGGTACAGGAGACCAGAGTTACGGAGTGGGTGCTGTAAAACAAACACGGAAAACACAAAAAGCCCAAGAGGCTGAGGTGTAGCTGGTGAAAGGACCAGCATCCGAGGAAGGAAAAAAAAAACATATATACTGTTAACAACTGTAATAACCAAAACAATTTATTTATAATAAACACATTCCGATAACAAAACCAAATATATGAAATACAAGAAATAAACAATAATCACGAGCAGGCGTTCATCACTCAGGCATCGAGGTAAAACTGCAAACTGAAAATGATGAATCCAGTGTCTCATGACTGATAGCGGCTCGCCATTCTTCTTTTACTTTCCTTTACTAGAACAATCGGGCTAGCGAACGGTTACTCACTTGCCCTAATGATTTTGTTGCTCGATAAATCAGAAATTATTTCATTTACAGCGGCTTGTTCACTTTGTGCTGAACAATAAGGTGATCTATTGACGATTATTTCCTTTTCAAGGCGAATTTTCAAGGTGACGTTATTCACTGTACCAACTATGAACATATCAAAATTACTCGATAGGACTGCCATCACCTGATCACAAAATTGCTGGGGTACTTGAATCTCTGAATAAACTCCGCCCATTTCGGCAACTCGATTTATACCCGGTAACTGACGACGAAACACTCGTGATCCCTGATGGTCAGTGAAAGTCACCAAGGTCAGATCTTCATACAAGTTGCGACCAATGAACACGTCATGATCAAGGCATGAGTCAGGTACAATCACGTAAGTGATTTTCGTATTCATATTATCGATGACTGTTTCGGCAGTGAACATTTGTTTTGCACTTATAATCAATGGACCAATACCTTTCAAAGTCAAGTCACATGATTCAATTTTGTTTTCGAAAAGACGGGAAAACTTTTCTGAGATCAACGACAAATCTGCACCACTGTCGATTAGCGCGCGAAAGCGGCGTTCCTAAATGAAAACTTCCACAAAACTGTTTGTGACATGCTTGCCAACAGAACTTCACTTTAATTACCAAAAGTGTCTCTGTTGGACTCGTTTGTAATAGTCCGTGGAATTCTCTCAAATTGATTTTTGGCTCGACAGTTTAGCTGAATATGGCCAATTTTACCACACTGAAAGCACTTCTTTATAGAACAATTCATTTAGCGAAGTTATTCTCTGGATGAATTGAACTTCGCCCTTTATTTTCACCAAATATGATTTATAGGATTTTTTTTGTAATATTCTTTTGAAAATAATGAAGACATATATTATTATTATTATTATTATAGATTTGCTACTGCTAGGAACATCATCACGGGGATATATATTGTCTCTTACGACCCAAAAAATCGTTGTTACCTTTGTACTTTGCGGAAAGTGCCTTTACGAATGACGACAAAAATATCAAAAGTTCAGATATTGTTCTAAAATTTCGATTAAACGCGGCATTACGTATATCAAGTTCGGAAATGCCATACACAATCAACTCGACCATATCGCTTTTGGACCAATTTGCTCGTAAACATTTTAATTTCGCAGTTTTCTGATGTACATATGCTTCGTAACTATTTACGCAGGAACTAGTAAACGCAGAAACTGACTCAAATAAATGTCCGAGATTTCTTTTGGGTGGAAAAGCTTCCACAAAGTCTTAACAAAATGTATTCTAATCACGAATATCAGAAGTACATCTTTCAAACCAATGCTTCGCCCCATATACCAACCGAATTCATTACGAATAGTTTCAACATCACTCACCCATCTGTTAGACTCATTTACTTCTGTCCGAAAATATAGCAAATCTACCTGTTCACTGTGATGTGGTTGCTGAAATTTCAGAGCCCTTACCAGTTCCTCCAGAATGGTCTGAGGACCTTCGTTTTCCATTCTTTTTCACACAAACCTTATGACTCACAATCAAACACGAAACTGAAAACACTGTAACTGCGTTGAGTAAGAATCCCACTCCTGTTGTTAACAACTGTAATAACCAAAACAATTTATTTATAATAAACACTTTCCGATAACAATGTGAAATACAAGAAATAAAAAATAATCACGAGCATGCGTTTATCACTCAGGCATCGAGGTAAAACTGGAACTGAAAAATGATGAATCCAGTGTCTCATGACTGATAGCGGCTCGTCATTCTTCTTTTATTTGCACTGTTGTCAGTTCGATTGCTAACACTATAGAGCTGACCTAGAGAATGGGTTGAAGGGGATTAAAATAAAAATTCAAAACACAAATGAATTCGAGCTGATGGCGGGACAACTTCAGGACACAATCACCTCAGCATTTAACGATAACTGTGCACTTATTAGCAAGGTAAACACCAGGAACGTGCCCTGGTGGAACAACGAACTCGCTAGGAAAGGAAATACACTGTTGTCAGTTCGATTGCTAACAATACATAATATGTTTGAATTCGATTTTCAAAATTATCATCATCCAGGAGATATAACCACGATGGATTAGTTTATATCGATTATTTCGATCAATAAATGAATATAATTCTTTATAGTCATTCAACTTACGTTAGGCGAAGTCTGAAAAAATACATAGTTATTCGGTCGTTGAATGAATCGAAATCAATGTAATATTTTCATTACTATAATATGGAGAGGCAATTCTTGGAAACACATATAAATACTACGTCTATTTTCGGTTTTCAAAATTATTTTGATATATTTTATATTAGATATATTTTAATGATATAATAATTTTTATTGATTATTTTGATAATTAATTATATATTTTTTTGGGGGCACGTAACTTATGTCAGGCAAAATATGCAATAATACGTAGTTATTTGATCTTACTATTGATAACATCGACGGAGATGTATTATATACGATTATATTTAAAATAGTCAGATATTTTCATATTTTTCTCGATGTCTGTGAATTATTGAAGAGACAATATTAGAAAAAGTACATAAAAAATATGAATAATGCATCCCAATTTCACCAATTTGAGTGTTTTCGTGTACAGTTTTTTTTTTTTTCATTGAAGTTGGAACCTCAACAACATTCTTCAACTGGTCCTTGCCTGTTACTTTCTTTCTTATTTTATGCGTTTAACATTCGTTTTGGCACCAGTCTATTAGATAAGAACCAATGTAACAGCGAGGAATCTGGCAAAAACCAATTTTTCGATTTGGTGCCATCTGGTGTGGAGAAAATGAGAGAGTTTTGTCATTATCATTGAAAAACAAATATTCCACTACAGTTAAGCCATTCATTGAGGAAATGTTTAATTTTTGCAAAAAATTGTAATTTAGAATGTTTCTGATTCATTGCTTCAGTACAAAATTTAGTGACAAGCAACTTTTTTAAATTTTTGAAATCTTGCCACCTTACCCCACTTTTCGCCACCTCATTGTATTTTTTTCAAATTTGCCACCATATTAGTGGCCACGTGACAGGTGTCAAAATCGATTTTTAGGTTATTAGACATGCACAAACTTTTCCCCAGATTTTTTTTCCCACTACTCCAACAATAAACTCTTTTCCGATATGGTACATACTTTTTGGCGGTCACTGTATACACTTTTTGATATTCCCTAACAAAATCATATTATTCAACATGCAATTGTTTGTTTTCTGTTCAATAGTGTTCCATTGAATTATCCGAATGGCCACTGCATGGAAACAAACTTTCACACGAACAACAAAGAAATACAATGGATGCTGACCCTCTGAGAAGTTGGAAATACTTCTTTCATAAAGTTATTACTGGCATTGTGTTCTTATGAGAGCTTTATTGCTTTGTGTTGATTTCTTTCCCAATAATGAAGATATAACATGGTTTTGAAACTTTCTGTGTTATAATTCGATATTATCAGATGATATAATGAAAGTCGTTATAGGCGTAATAGTGGACAGTGAGAAACTTTAAATATATGTATAAATGTATTGAATTGATCAAAACTAGAATATTCAAATGACATTGTTTATAAAGAGAAACATTCTCAATTGAAAATTGAATCAGTACAAGACTCCTCTGGAAATGAAAACTGGAGATTTGATAAATAATAATCAACTATCTGAATGAAAATCCAAATTTTCACTTTCAGATTTTTTCTCTCAAGTTATATATGATCTTTCTCAATATATATCAGATGTAGTTTAGCCGGGGAAGTAGTTGTTTTCTGTTAGATATTACAAAAAAGTAACTTCAATTTTATCGTAGGATTTTCAATTGAGAATGTTTCTCTTTAAAACATGAATCCCTTCCAAGAGAGGTTATCTTGTACGATGGAAAATAGCGACTAAATTCCAACTTTCAGTAGCACAACTGACTTTATGAACATCCTGTTCATATTTTCAATGAAATCAACATTGTTTATATTTCTCAACATATTTTTTCCTTGAATTGGAAGTTTTCACGAGTGACAATGTGGTAGACGATATCCCACAAACTTCTCAAATGAATCTCCTTTCTCTGAAGGACATCGAAGGTTAGCATAGAGTCAAGAAATGGGAAGGAAAAGAGATAACATCAACAATGCTCTTCAATTCCAGAAATTTCTTTTTTGCTAGTAAGAACTGTGCTTACAAGCACTATTTCGAGTCGGTGCTCTTTAAGCACTTCATAGAAGAGTTCTCGTAAAGTGCCCACAAGTACTTTGAATTGCTTTGAAATGCTCGCACCCGAGTGCTCACCAGCACTCAAAATTATTTGCAAGCATTCAATTCCTGATTCCAAGTACTCCTAATACTGGTTTCAAACAGAATCAGAGCCTAAATAACAAAATTTGCCGGCTATATTGAAACCACAATCTTGTTAAATTAACCATATGAAAAAAGCATCACGCAATGTCGTCAGAATGATGACTACCTGCCAAATGTTAAGACGATCATAGATCGTTGGAGGACTGATAGTATTTCAGAAATGAAGTGCAATTTTTGACCCAGACAGATACATTTAGCGTGTCTCACTTTTCGTGGAATCATACCCGTATATTCCGTAAATTTGCATAATTGCTAGATATTTCAAAATTGGAAAAAGTCTCCTGGAAGCCGCCAATTCAAGTGATATACACTGCAAGCCTGTACCAATGGAGCTACCGACATTTCCAGAAAATATAATAAGAGGCACGATAGGTCGAATAGTCTCTATTTTATAGATAATTTCAATTGTTCCACCCATAGCAGATTCATTGAGATTGATTCTTTCAGTTCAGTCTTCACAGCCCTATCGAGTTCAGTCATTGCATCCCTTTGAAGACCTAGCAGCTTGGCAAATATAGCTACGCCTCTGAATATTGGGTGCGCAGAAGAACAGGCGGTGTCGGTCCTTCACGATTAAAGTTGGTGGTGGATACTTATTTATCCTCTTTGTTTATCCTACGCGAATCTGAGTCGCAGCTGTATCTGCTGAGCTGAACTAAGCCATTTTGTCCAAGGGCTAGAACTTCGAAAGAACAGGAAAGCTTTGGAGCTCGTTGCTCAAAGGGTTTTGTTGCCAGAGGCATACACCAATCGAAGATATTTCCTTTTCTTTGGGATTCATGAAGAGATCTCTTCTACCTACTTACAATTTTTCCGACGATGCGGTGTTGCCCTATCAACAATAAAGCAGTAGGCCACTTCTATATTTTGAAAGAAACCACTTCGTCATGTTCATCTTCAAAACACAGCTGATTATACATGAAAACATGGCTACGTATCAATCGAAATAAACCAGTGGCATTTCGTTTGAAGTCTCTAATGAGGGACAATACTCTCTGAATAACAATATTATCGAATGGGTCTATGCGGCGGAAAATTAACTAAAATTTGAATCTTTATAATCATGAAAGAAGCAAGGTGTCCTGCCCTACCAGGACGGTGCTCATTGCCATAAACCTACGCGATAGGAGAAATTGGGTCGAAAATACATCAGGTCATTTTTCCGCATCAGATCATTCTTACATTTTACGGCAAATAAGTTTTCGTTATTGGACAACTATTGAGTGCATTTTTGGAGTCAGAAAAAGTGAACAAACCAAATTATGTTAGTGTAAAAGTGAGAAAATATATCCACTAATCAGCATTCATAAGTAGTTTCCTACATAAAGTTCATAGGTTAGTCCGGCCATCTTGGATATTGAGATGGCGACCACTTTTACTATGTACACGAAGGAAGCTACATTCATCTATCGAACGAGCTATCAACCACTGACTTAGATCAGGAAATAAGAAAGTAATAACAAAATCAATTTGATTCAGTTTTTTTGTGGATCTCTTGGCAACTACAGTTTTACTAAATACGGTCCTGTAGGACAAAACATGTTTCACAGAAGAATATTTCTTATTTAATTAAATTCTGATAGGAAATAAAAAAATTATGGACCTAGGAAAAAAGTGTCATTGTTTATTTGGCACCCATAGTAAATACGGCCCTGAGAGCTAAATCTTTGGACTTACAGGATTGGGCCCATGAGAACATTTGATCAGAAGCTCAATACCAATGACATATGTGAATTTTAGGCAAATCTCACTGTGGGCCAATTTCCTATGATTTTGTGCGTGGTCCTTTAATTGTTACATAAAAAACAGTGAGTGAATTTATTTTGGTCAAAATCGATCAATTCTCATGCAAAAGACTTTTATCATGGCTCATTTGGAAGAATATTCAATAGACTTTAAGAAATGTCTCCTGAGATTTCCCTAAAAACGTTATCATATTTGAGTTATTTGAGATTGAAGGTTCTCAATTTCGGGGTTCTTCGTAAAAAAACCATCCTTCAAAGAGCAATAATTCCATAGATCTTTTAGTCACGAATCTCTTTGATTGTTCATCAGCTACAATTTTGTGTGAAACGATTTTTTCGATAAAATTAAATTTGTTTAAGTTATTCATGGAAAACGGAAAAAAACCTGGGTTTTTCCAATAAAAAATGCTCAGATTTAGTCGCTAATAACTCGGAAAGTATTAACTTTACAAGAAAACTTTATGAGAAAAAATCTGGCCAATTCATCGAATTCCGTGGTTATTTAGTTGAGGTTGTTTTCATCCCCAGGGCAAAAGCCTGCTTCGGCATAAAATATATTTAAAAAAAGGTTATAAATACTACCAAAATCCAAATTTTAAAGTAAATCATTATTGATTCTCAAAATTCTACGGGAAATTGGACTATAAATACATATCTGTCCGTACAGGTCGGGGCAATATTGCGTCAGAATCCAACTGCTCAATTTCTATAGAGATGATTCCGAATTGAATGGAAATTGTTGTCAACTATACATAGTAAATCAGGGAATGTATATCATATATTTTTAAAAGAATTCCATGTTTATTAGTACCTATATTTTTCAAGCAATTCAGTGACATTTACTCAATCCAATAATTATTATGCAACATCGATTAATAAAAACAAGTAATGAAGTCACAAAAAACCAATCCTATTTTTGAAATAACCTGAGATGTTCCAAAGATACAAGAATGAGTGGTTGAACTATTTGATGGACAATCAACATAGATCCTCCATAAACGAATCAACTCCAACTGATCCTTTTCGCATACCATTTTTTTTTCCTTCCTCGGATGCTGGTCCTTTCACCAGCTACACCTCAGCCTCTTGGGCTTTTTGTGTTTTCCGTGTTTGTTTTACAGCACCCACTGCGTAACTCTGATCCCCTGTACCAGTCTGTACAGGTTCTTCACCGGTTGTCTGTTGTATTCTTCGGGAGTTAAAATGGGTTTCCCGAAAATTGCCTGTCTCTTGCGGTCTAATGCCTCGCATTCTGACAGTATATGTTTGGCTGTTTCTGTCCCTTTACCACATTGTCTGCAGGAAATTTCTTCGTTGTACAGACCCATTGTGTGCAGGTGTTTTCTCATTGGACTGTGACCAGTGAGAAGACCCGTTATTGTTCTAACTTGATTCCTGCTCAGCTTGAGTAGTTCTTCAGTTTTGTGTTTTGACGGTTCTTTAATGTATGTTTTCCCGTGGTGCATGAGGGGGGATTCGTGTCACCTCTCCTTTTGTTTTCGCTCGACCCAGTCCCGAATGCATCCTCGAATGTCGGATTCATTAATCCCGAGTGCAGGTTCTGGGCCAATATATGGAGTTGATGAGCCCTTCCTAGCTAGCTCATCAGCTTTTTCATTGCCCTCGATACCGCAGTGTCCTGGAACCCACATCAAAGTTGATTTGTTGTGTTCTGTGAGAACACTGAGTTCTTCTCGGCATTCCCATACCAGTCTTGATGTCACTCTCGGGTTCATAAGAGCCTTCAGTGCCGCCTGGCTATCGGTACATATTTTGATCCGTGCATTGTGCATTTCCCTCATATTGATTTCTCTCGCGCATTGCAAGATGGCGTACATCTCTGCCTGGAATACAGAGGTGTTTGTTCCTAGTGAGACGCTTATTTGGGAGTTCCTCCCCTCACTGTATATTCCAGCACCAGTTCCTTCTCTGGTTTTTGATCCGTCCGTGTACCAGATCCTCTCTCCAGGTTTGCTCCTGGTGTTGTCGTGTGTCCATTCCCTTCGATCTTGCAGGATAGCCTCGAAGTTGATGTTGAAGAAGTATCTAGGAGTCATGTGGTCCGTTGGTTTCATTTCAAGAATGTTGCCTCCCACTATTTCCTTTATCTTGTTGTGATCCGATCTGTTGCTCGTATTTTGTTGCCTCAGGAGTCCCATTCTTGCCTCTCCCATGATTGCTATGTCAATCGGTGGAAGGTCCAACAGTAGTTCCATGGCTAATGTTGGTGTTGTTTTCATAGCTCCCGTTATACTGAGGCATGCAAGTCTTTGTACCTTGCTCAACTCAGCCGCGGCTATTTTTTGTGTTATCTTTGTCCACCATACCAAAGATGCATATGTAATCATGGGTTTCACCACAATGTTGTATATCCAATACACCATTTTGTGCCCGCCTGACTAACATCAGTGTCATTTCGGCTTTCTTCTTAACTTTTGCCAGCTGTTTATTCCAGGTGAGTTTCGAGTCTAAAATCACCCCGAGATATTTAACTTCTGTATTAGGGTACCTTGTAGGGTCAGAGGTCCTAGGCTCTCTAACTTCCTTCTACGGGTAAACGCTACAATGGTTGATTTGGAGGGGCTAATAGTTAGTTTCTCCTTATCTATCCATGTACTTACCAGATTTAGGGCCGATTGCATTCTTTCCCTAACCGTGGTGTTGAATTTACCTTGGATAGTGATGACTATGTCATCTGCGTACCCAAGTGTTTTGTGCCCACCCCTCTCCAGTGTGAGTAGCAGGTCCTCCACCACCAGGTTCCACAGCAGTGGGGACAGGACACCCCCTTGCGGACAACCCCTGGTGACCTTCGCATACCATGTTGCCACATGAATTATCTTTATTTCTTCATCTCCTACATAACAATTTCATTGGTACAAAGAGATGTGTGTTGGTGAAAATGAGCTACTGAAAATATCCAATATTCAATAATTCGAAAACGGCTAGGAAGAGCCACAGAGTTGAACAAACGTAAAATATTCGTGACCTAATCCTACATTATATGGTCGAATATACCCTACTTTTTTGTTTTCGGAGATAATAAAATTAAATTTGAAGGATCTGCATAAAAGATAAAACTGCGTTCATTGACAGGTAACTCAAATTCATGGAACTTCCAGTTTCACCGGAAGTGACATAATCTTCCGATTTTTATGTGGGACACCCAGTATATTTTCGCTTCGTTTGTTTCCACATGACATTTTGAATACAACCATGTATAATTTGTAACTTTTTGTAACCACTATTTTTTTTATTTTCGAATTTAATTTTTTAATCTAGAATGCTATGGATACGTTATAAAATCACCAATTGTAGCCCTAAAATTTTCGGTCAAAATGTATGTGCTATGTGAAATTTAATTTTGAAAGTGAAATCACTAATTTTTTTCAAATGGCAACATGGTGGCTCGTCGGGTTAAAAAAAAACCATTTTATTACGGTTAATTTGATAGCCCACACTAAAACGCTTCAAAGTACCATTAAAAAAATATGTTTAATAAAATGAAGCATCCTTTGGTATTAGGATGAGATATAAATGCATCGAGTAAGCTGTGACAAACACAACTGATAAAACAAGATCATTAAGAGGGGTTTAACCTTATTAGTGACTATTAGTAAAACAAGGAACGGAAGAAAATGAAATACTCGGAGCTCGCTGAATAAACTCGATATTTTTTTTCATCATCCGATTTTCGAATGTTGGATATAGGCATCTCACGAAGTACTTTTTCAAATAAAAAAAAGAAAAACTTTAAAAAAATTGGCAGAACATTGACCAGATTCACTAACTTTTATCTCAGGATCTGTTCTTTTTTTCGAAAAAGTACTTCGTGAAATGCCTCACTTATACATTTATCTATGTTCAAAAAAAAAAATTGGAATGATCCATTCAAAATTACATCGTCAAAGCGTTTTCTATTGAACCCCTGCAGACTCAATTTTCGAGCATTTATCTTCACTGATTCGAGCGCCCTCACATAACTATGCTCTTTTACATGGATACTATGGATAACTGAATGAATTGTAGATTCATTCATGAGTAGAGAAATTATTCTGAAGCTATTCCGGAAATTTTAGCTCTGGAGATAAAACAATAGAAGTTGTAAATGGGTTTATTGAAGTTGCAAATATGCCAAATTAGGTAGCCTATATAAGAATAATGAAGTTATATATTATCAAATTTTAATTCTTATATATGTCATAATTCAATTTAACTTGAACATTTGCTTCCTGGAAATGGACAAATAATAAGTAATAAGGAGCAGATACGATTTGTTGATAGATCGTGATTACGTTCCAGGTCACTCACACAATTAGTTACTGAGAACTGGATATTTTTGCAATTTGTAAGGGGCTGGCGAGCGACTGGCGGCAAGTCACAAAGGGACCAATTATCCCGAAATGAGTGTCACAGAGAAGGGAGGAGGCTACCGTTAGAGTTTAGTTTGCTCTTGTATTGTGATAGTGACACTTATTGTATTTTTCAATATTTGTTAATCAAGCAACATTATGCCAAATTCGAATTATCGAACTGGTGATAAATACCGTGAATGACTCTTTTTAAGAAAAATATCAGTTGTAATACCACAAGAGAGTGAGAATAAAGTGAAAATAATTAGACAGATTTTTCGAAAACTTGTTGCCAGGCAATAGACACGAGAGCCCGAAGGGCTCGAGTGGCTATTGCCAAATGGCAACAAGTTGTTTTTTATCTATTTGATGTTCCACATTTATTAAAATCAACAAGGAATAACTTTTTCTCTTATAACTTTCATCTCGTTGATGGTGTTACGCATAAATCATATTTAGAAACGATGTATACCCTTGATAAGGCAAAACAGTATAGGTTGGCGCATAGGCTAAGTGATGAACACCTAAATCCAAGCAATTTTGAAAAAATGAAGGTGAAATTAGCTTCTCAAGTATTCAGTCACTCTGTGGCCGTTGCTATGCACACTTATATTGACTTTGAAAAAATACCGGAAGATGCCAAAGTAACTGCTAACTTTATTGAAGACATGAACAAATTGTTTGATATATTAAATTCAAGCAACTTGGAAACATGCCACGCTTTTATGGGAACCACAGCGCAATTTGAATTTTTAAATAAAATGGACACACTTTTTTCAATATTGAAAGTTTCAGGTAAGGCAGGAAAGAATGTAACAAATTCTCTTAAATTTATTTTCGGTTGGAGGCTTACTATTTCCTCAGTTTTACAATTATGGAAAATTTTGAAAAATAAAAATTATAAATTTTTATTGACCCGTAATTTGAATCAGGATTGTCTTGAGAATTACTTTGGTCAAATCAGAAACGCTTGTGGAAACGCTAGAAATCCCACTGCCATTCAGTTCACTAGAGCATTTAAAAAACTATTTGCTATAGGGTGTTTTCATGAGGCAGAAGGAATTGTATGAAAGATAGTAGCGATATTTTGTTCACTATAACATCGGACTCGTTTAAAAAAATCGAATGTTTTCAGGAAAAAAATACGAAAATATATCGCCAATCTTGAGATTGGCTCTATCCCACTATTGAGGAATCGGAGTAGCTCTTATGCGGAGTCGTATCGAAAATCCAAAATATACATTTTGTAGAACTCGAAATTCTAAGATATATGACGAAAATTTCGGGGGGTGGGGGGTAAAATGGGGGGGGGGTGAATTCTGTATCTCCGACACCTGAAGACCTATCGGGAAAGTTTTTGGGCAGTCATAGAGAGAGGGCGTTCCGATTTTGAAAAATTAGCCCCTTCCCCCCCTACCCCCCCTCCAAAGCTACTTAGCGAACGGATGGGAATTTTAGAAAAAAACCGGTGGAAACGGATGTAGACATTTTTTTTGAAAAAAAAGGTGTTGGGGGGGGCGCTAGCCCCCCCCAAAAAAAATTGAAAAAATTTGAAAAAATTATATTAAAAAAAACAAAAAATATGGTATTGTAGGGGACCGTTTTTGCCTTTTTTTTCGGGGAGGGGGGTGGGGGGGCAAAGAAATTTCGGATTTGAGGGGGTGAAATAATTTTTTTAGATTTTTTAAATAGCCCTAGGGACCATGGGAGCTAATTCTAGGAAGATTTAAAAGAACAACTTTTTTTGATGCGACACCCCGTTTAGGCTGTGCGCGTGTCCGCGGATTTTCGAAAATGAAAAAAAAAATAGAAAATAAAAATAAAAAAAAAAAACAAAAACTATGATACTGAACAGGACCATTTTCGACTCATTTTCGGTATTTTTTTAATTTTTTTCGGGAGAGGGGGTGTGGAAGGAACAAAAAAAAATGGATTTAAGGAGGGGGAAATTTTTTCATTTTTTGAAATAGCCGGGTGCACACCATTGGATTATTTTAAGAAGATCTGAAAGAGTCACTTTTTTCGATGCGACCCTCCGTTTAGGCTGTGCGCGTTCCCGCAGATTTTCGAAAAAAATAAAAAAATAAAAAAAAAATAAAAAAATTGGAATAAAGAACAACTGAAAAAGCTAGGTCAGCCACACGGTATCTCGGCTTGGCTAGTAACGTTGATGAACATACATGATTTCATATTTTTTGAATGGTCAAAAAACTCTCTATTCAACCATGTTATGAAATATGTTCCATTACAAAAAATATAAGTTTGGTTTTGTGCACTTTTCTGGGTCACCGTGTATACTTCGTAATATTTTTCGAACATACTCTCTCAAGAAGGAAACATGCTTGCATTCGAAAGACATTTTTAAGTTGCGCCGTTTAGAAGCTATGGACCACCGGAGCGCAGTTGCAGGACCCTGTATAATCGTATAAAATCTGACTCATTTCAATTAAAGATCAAAAGCCAATATTTATACAAAAATATAACCATCAAATATAATGGATACTCAACGCCCGACCCTCGTAGACATACTTTCCAGTAAACATATTGTTCACACTGTAGACTGACCCTCGTATCAGAGGTTTCTGCAGGTGTCCGTATGATTTACGACCGTTCACAAAAAGAGCGGCATTTTTCGACCACATCAAAGGAGTTACCAGACTTATTAGTAAATCTATCGACGATGGCCGAGTTGTAAAAATAAAATGTAATACGAGCAGCTTCCTAGGAATATGCGGATGGCGCTTTCAAGGCCAATTTTACTATAACGTAAATGGGCAATGAGCTGGAGTGAGAAGCTATTAGATTTCTTTTAATATTGGACTCCGCCTCCCTCACTCGAGATTCCTACTTCCCCCTTTACACCGCAAATTTACTTTGACCTTTTTCAGAAGGTAAACCTCTTCTTAAGGAGGTCGACTTCTTATTTTACCTAGTTTCTCTTAAAGTAAATTGAGTATTTATTTGAAGAAAATGTTTATGATTATATTTATGCAACAAAATATTTCATTTTTCATAAATTGTGTTTGTTACATGATGCTCGATGCATTTAAATCTCATTTCAATCTCTAAGTTTCTTCACTTTCAGCAATTTCTAATTTAATCTTTTGAAGTTTTTTGACGGAAGTTTGTTTGAAATCTAATAGTGTCCAGTATCAAATTAATCTTAATCAAATGCTATTTTTCCTCAACCTAACGAGCCACTATATTGCCATTTGAAAAAAATCCGTCCTAGAAATTTTCAAGTGAAATTTTGCATCAAAAATTAAAGTAGCATTATTCTCAAAATTTTAGGACTGAAATTAGTGATTTGAAGATATCCATAGCCCTCTAGAATAAAGAATAAATTTAAAAACTGAAATAAAATTCGGTTACAAAAAGTGGTTATATTCGGTATGTCATCAGGAGACAAGAGAAGTGGGAATATACCGGGTGGCTCATTTGAAAATCGAAAGTTTATAATCACTTCCGGTGAAACCAAAATTTGTGTAGAGTTTAGATACTCGTCAAAAAATGCAGTTTTATGTCTTATACAGATCCTTCAAATTTCATTCCATTATCTTCAAAAACAAAAAAGTTATAGGGGCGAGCCACTTCCGCGGACACCCGGTATATAAGGGGTGTTTCATTTGAAAAACACGAGAAAATTCAGTTAGACATATTCTCACCTGGAGAATTAAATAATTTTTGGCCACCCTATATAATATAAGAGCTTAAATACTGATCCGAAATATCACACATCTGTCTATCGATTCTAAATTTGATTATTTTCTCTCAAATTTCATAATCGTGACAACGGTAATATTTTTGATATGTATCTGTAGATAGCATTATTTCAACAAAAAAATTAATACCTTCGAAGTGGTTAAAATTAGGTCAATAATTTTGGAGGAGTAGATGGAGGTCAATGAAATGATAGAAAAATCTGCTACAATGGACTTGTAACCACTTAAAATATTTTGCCAATACCAAACATTAATAATCATTTTCAAAGTAAATTATGGTGATGCACCTTGATACCCAGAAAATACTGTGAATTAAAAGTATGAAGTTCATAACCATTATTATACAAGATCTATAGAAATGATTTTTCAAATCATATAGATATCAAAAAAGTAACAGAAACGTCTGAATTTCATGAAGTATTAGTGGAGTAAAACCGGGGACAAAATCCATCGTTTTTTTTTTCAGAGGTATAACTAAATCAAACTTATCTGATGATTTTCTTCATGTGATTGTTCATCATAATTCAGCTGGACAACATTTTTCTATAGGGCTGAACTTTTTTATTAAAAAAAGTACAAAAAAATAGAATATTCGAAAAACGTGTTTTCTTAAACATATCACTCAATATCTCGAGAACTACTCAAGATATCGATTTGTTTTTTTGTTAATCGAAAGGGGATCATTTCGCGCATCTTAACATATCATGAGCAAGATGAAATAAAATCGCGTTTTTATCTTAATAAATAGAGAATGTGAAATAGTAGAAACCGTGAAATCAAATTTTCACTGATCGAAAAACTTCTTTATTATTCGAAATATTTAGGTACATGCAGCGAAGAAAATTGAGATAAAGAGTCTAAAAAGGTTTAAGAATAAAAAAATTCACCGTATGATTTTTTGAAAATGTCCGTTATTCCGCGTCTCCGGACGACTGCTCGCGCTCGGAGCAATACCATCAAGGCCTACTCTCCGACCCATTAGCACACTATGTTGTGTTGAGAAATTGTGCTTATGATAGTTGTTTCAAAATCAATGATAAAAGTACAGATGAAAATAATATTGCATTTCATAATAATTTACAAAATCAAAACAATTTGAACCAATCTAGTTAACGAAAAATAATGTAAATCATTCATCAACAGGATATCTGAATGTATTCTGGCAGTCTCTACATTTACATTACCTGGAACATTTCAAACCTTCTTTAATGCATATATTTATTATTTGTGCAGTTTTTATCAGCACAATGAATGGCCAGGATATTTCTTACATCATTAGGCACTTAGTGAATACAGGGTTCCAACAATCATTTTCGTGTTTCCAACCAAAATTTGCCGAATTTTCAGTTGGACCATATGGTAAATAGGGTGAATACCATATTTTCAATTGCCATGTATGTTACGTTTATTAATATGGATGAAGACACCAGGATGGATGCGATATTAGTTTATTATGAATTCCATAATCATGTTTATTAACATTGTTACATTAACTATTGACCATAATGATTGCCAGCGTGGTGCATCTGTGTCTGTCATTTAACATGTCTATGTTAGACGTTTGACATCTGTCGATGACATGCCAGGTTGCCAACATCTAAAGGTACATTCATAAGTGACATTTATCACATCTCCCCTTTCCTAAATATATTAATACAATTTTAATATCTAAATCTAGAGTGCTTAACTATTACTCTACCGGATCTAGTCTTATACTCATTATTGGGTGATAAAACAGGACTAGGTCTTTGTATGTCTGGTTGAACATAAACATCATTTTGATTCGACATACTTTGGTGAAATGTATTAGGATCAACATTGGGAGAACATGTATTTTCAATATCAGGACACCAATCAAAATCGAAATCACTTTCTTTGTCCAAAACTGGATTCGGATTATGTTCAATAAAGGATGTATTCCTTCTATAAATGTGACCACGATTGTCTCTAACTTGATACGATCTAGGTGTGTCATCTTTTGATATTATTTCACCTGGAACCCAATGCTCATCCTTTTTTAACATTATGCTATCCCCCTCTACAAACCTACCTCTAAATTTAGCTTGTCTATTGTAATAATGCTTAGCTATGTTTCTCTTTTCCATTAATTTATTTGTTCCAACTATTGTGGTAGTACCTGATGTTTTCAATAAGGAACTTTTTGAGACAGGCAAAATCGTCCTAAGTAATCTATTATTTAAAAGCTCGGATGGCGAAATATTTGTACCTGCCAGAGGGGTGTTCCTATATTCTAATAATGCTTTCTGTATATCAGTATTGGTATCTTGACACTTCCTCAGCATAGACTTACAAATGCCTACTGATCTTTCTGCCAGCCCATTTGACTTTGGATGTCTTGGACTTGAAGTTATTGTATCAAATTCCCAATCTTTTGCAAATTTTTTAAATTAAATACTGTTAAATGGCATATTATCTGAAATGAAAGTTTGTGGAATTCCATGTGTGGAGAACACAACCTTTAAATTCTGAATTATTTCAGCAGCTGTTTTATTAAAGAGTAATATAAGATCAATCCATTTGCTAAAATAGTCAACTACTACTAGGTAGTCTCTACCAGCAAAAGTTAAAATATCAGCGCCAACTTTCAAAAAGGGTACATTTGGACGACTATGTTGGATAATTGGTTCTTTAACAAGATTTTTCGAATATTTCAAACAAGTTCTACATTTTGCTACAAAATTGTATACATCAGTTGAAAGACCGGGCCAGTAAAAAATTTTCCTGGCTCTCGCCTTAGATTTTTCAATTCCAAAATGACCAGTATGTGGTTTCATAAGCACTGATTTTCTCAGCCCTTTGGGCACAACAATTTTATCATTAAAAAATAAGAGACTATTTTTTATAACCAGATCATCTTTCAGTTTGAAATAAGAGCAAAGTTCAGAACCTTTGAATTGGTTTTTATTAGGCCAACCACTGATGCAATACTATTTTACTTGTGTTAAGATTTGATCATTTAGAGTAGCTTCTTTCAACTCTTTCATACTGTTTTCAGAAATAGGCAAGTCTCACTCAATACTGTGTACTGTGATCTGACTATCAGTGTCCTTACTTTCATTATTTTTGGAAAACGATCTTGATAAGAGATCTGCTATAAACATCAACTTACCTGGTGAGTATTCTACCTTAAAGTTATAGTTGAGAAGTCTCAACTTTAAACGTTGCAGTCTACTACTAACCTTATAGAAATCTTTTCTACAGATGGTTACTAATGGTTTGTGATCAGATTTCACTGTTATTTTACGACCATAAACATATTGATGAAACTTTGATAAGCTGAAACAAATGCTAAGTAATTCCTTATCAATTTGTGGATAATGTATTTCTGTTTCAGTGAGGCTGCGAGAACAAAATGCGACTGGTCTTCCACTCTGTAACAGGCAACCCCCGATACCATACTGACTGGCATCTGTTTGGACCTCTATCGGTAGATTCTCATCAAATATTTTAAGGCTTGGTATATTTGTAATCAACTGTTTGATTTTATTAAAAGCAACGGTATGGTCATGTGTCCAATCCCAACTATTATTGTTCTTTATTAGGCCCTTGAATGGGGCTAAGAAATTAGACAATAATGGTATGTACTTAGTTAAGAAATTTAACATTCCCATTATTCTTAATAATTCTTTCTTATTTGTAGGTTCTTCAATATCTATTATTGCCTGTATGTAACTTTTATCTGGAAGAACACCATTACTTGAAAATATCTGCCCCAAGTATTTTACTTCTTTCACTTTAAATTGTAATTTATTTACATAAAACCTTACCCCATATTTAGCAGCTCTTTTGATAACTTCTGCCAATATTCTATCATGCTCTCCTTCGCTATTACCTGCAGCTATAAAGTCATCGAAGTAAATGCCAATTGGCAAATCTCCAAACATCTTCTGGTTTACCCTCTGAAATACTTCAGGGCTCACATTTAAACCAAAAGGAAGTCTCTTGTACTCTCTTTTGTACTCTCGGAATCAAGTGGAACATGATAGAAACCTTCTTTCAAGTCTAATACTGTGAACTACCTCTCAGCTTCAAAGCAAGCTCGTCCACAGTCGGAATTGGGAACTGATCTGAGCACACAGCCTCATTAAGATGTAAAGGATCTGAGCTAATTCTGATACTTTTATCATATTTTTCGACTATAACAACTCTGTAGGTTTTTCAACAGTTTCGATTATATCTCTTTGGACTAAATCATCAAGGGTTTCTTTCAGAAGTGTTTTTACTGAATCTGGAACTCTTCTGCATGAGCTCACAAAAGGTACCACATCATTTTTTAATACAATTTTATATTTAAAAGGAATTTTACCTGTATCCTCAAAAACTTCCTCATTTTGTTTAATAAGGTCATCTTTATCTCTGATTGTTAATGAATCTACCTTTTGTTTCAAATTCAACTTGGTGCAAGCATTTAAACCTAAAATTGGTGTACTATTAACATCAACTAAGATAAACTTGATTTTACAATTTCTCTTATTAATTGAAGACTCTATAACAACACTACCAGCTGTTTTTATTTTATGATTACCATAAGTAATAATATTTGTATTATTTTGATCAATATCTTTAGTGCTAATACCTAGTTGTCCAAACACAAACAGTGGTAAACAATTACAGGATGCTCCTGTATCCAACTTAAAAGTTACTTTATGATTATTAATGATCCCATCAACAGTCCAAATTTTATCTAGATTATTTTGTGTTTCTATATTATCCAACAGTATAGTATCAATATAAACACCATCGTCCTCATTGAATACTTCTTCTCGACTATCAACTTCGTGAACTCGTCTGTTTCTATTGACACTCGACTTGGTAATATTACTATTTGTAGGTATTTGTTTAGTTTTGCAACCTACTGAAAAATGATTAGGTTTATGACAACTATTGCAGAACTTGCCAAATGCAGGACAGTTCATTTTACTATGATTACGACCACATTTGAAACAGTCATAACTACCATTGGTTACTACCATTGGTTACCTTATCAAATTGTCCACTTCTGTTACCTGCTCCTTTCTTCCTCATTTTATGTCTAATAAAATCTACTTCCTTCTCGTTCCTAAGTTCTTTAACTTGGTATTTACTGACTTCAGATGCTCGACAAAACTCTTCCGCCTTTTCCAATGTCAAGTCTGCTCTCTGCAGTAGCCTCTCATGTACTCCAAGATCCAGAATACCACTAACTATTTTGTCTCTCATAAGTGTATCCTCCAGATCTCCGAAATTGCATTGTGCAGCAAGGACTTTTACTTCTGTTAAGAAATGGTCGAACTCGTCTCCCTCTTGTTGCACTCTTGTGAAGAATTTACATCTATCATATGTCTCATTCTTCATTGGTTTGCAGTACTTTTGGAATGCTGCAACAACTGCATCAAAATTCTTTATCTGGGCATCATCCAGCTTGAACGTTTGAAATTTTCTCTGATGGGCTTCTTCCCCTGCATGATTGAGAAAGATTGCCACCTTTGTCTCACTGCCTTTCTCATTCAATCCAGTAGCTTTCAAGTATATCAAAACTCTGTAGAAAGCTTTCCAAACTCACATTTGCATTGTGGTCAAATATCAAACTCTTAGGTGGTTTGAATCCTTCCATGCTTTTTATAGGTTACCTTCAAACTTTTTCCAATTTACACTCTTTCTTCGTCAATAACCTCTTATACGTGGGATTCCAAAACCTGACACCATGTTACGTTTATTAATATGGATGAAGACACCAGGATGGATGCGATATTAGTTTATTATGAATTCCATAATCATATTTATTAAAATTGTCACATTAACTATTGACCATAATGATTGCCAGCGTGGTGCATCTGTGTCTGTCATATAACATGTCTATGTTAGACGTTTGATATCTGTCGATGACATGCCAGGTTGCCAACATCTAAAGGTACATTCACAAGTGACACTTATCACAATGTACATCAGGAAGTAACAAATTGATTTATTGAAATAAGATAATGATAATCACAAACCTCAGTAAGTGTTGCTGAAAAGTATCATCAGTTGGGGGTAGTTCTTTTGAAGGCCGATTGGTATTTATCGTTAAATGATAACGTAAATCATCGAACGTTTTGAAATTATCACTTTTATTCCTATATAAGAGGAGCATATACTTCAAAGATACGGCCAAAGCTTCCTCATGAGGAAGATAAGGAAGCTTCGACAAGTCGATCAAACTTGCAATATTCTTCCTCAAAATATCAAAGGCAATTTTTTTCCCTATTTTGTAGATACTACTGGTCGTATCACAACCAGTAAAGGAATGGAATTTCCTAATTTCCTGGCAATTTCGTTAATTGAAACAATCCGTTTATTTGCACTATGCCCAAGATGAATTAATATGTTGCGATTTCCCAAATCAGAACTCGCTTGAAAATAATGGACGAGTAGAACAAGTAGGTACATCGGTGTCTACAGATTTGATCAAAATTGTATCACTGAATTTACATTCCTCCAAAATATGCAACAATAATCGGGTATCGGCCTCATCATGATTGCTCAATAGGTGGCTCATAGGTACACACTCGTTTTTCCTTATTGAAATAACTTTTTCTGGATTTTGGAAACCCCCCGCGATAATAATATTTTCGTTTTCATCCAGATACTGTGCACCATTTGCTGCTATGTAATTTGTTATTAAAAGATTTCAAAAATTCTCGAATTTTGGTACTTTTCTAGCACCACTAAGATTGAATTCTTTAATCTGTTTATTAGCTCCCTGCCAATTACGTTCATGATCTTTCAAACTTCCAGATTCATATCTATCAAAGACTATAGTCGTTCTTTTAGCTTTATGTTTTTTTCCTATTTCCAGAATTGTACTCAAAAACACTTTTCCCATATCATTGAATGTAACAAACATCGTTTCTTTCAGTTCCTGGACAGAAACCATACCGTCAATTATGACAGAATCTAGATTTTCACATTCAACATGAGATTCCGAAAGAGATTCCAACTGTTTGGTTAATTCAGATTTAACTGTTTTCCTCATAGAACCATCCTCATTGAACAAAGATGCAGTTCATATGATGGTAATATCCATCTCTTGAGATCGCGCAGCACAAATCACTCTACGAAATATCAGTTCTGAACCGATACAATAACCTTTGCGAGCCATTTCCGATGTAATTTTGGTTTCCTTGAATGTTACAATTTTGTCTCTTTTCAGTGGTTTCCAGAAACTAACGTTTTGAAAATTTTTCCATTGAGTTTAAATTTTTTTCTTTGCAGATATTAATCTCTGCTGTTTCTTTTTTCCGCTAAGGCCACAAATAATACACATACTTCCAATATCAAAAATGACTTTGGCATTCCGAGTTGATGGTCCCGCTTCTGTATTTTTCTCACAATCATTAAAATTCAACAATCTCTGAATATTATGAATGCTGCATTAGGATACACAATTTTTTAGTTCAGACAAAATTTGCTCTCTTTGCATGAGAATGGATCCACAAATATCCTTTCTTTTTTCTACTGCTGATAATAACGAAAACGTGGATTTATATTTATTTTTTTTTTCATCAAAGGAAATGCTTTTTTCACAAATGACACACTGCATGTTGAAAGAATTGTTGCAAACTGCCCAACTAAAACTACAACTGCACCTTGTCGCCGCACTGGCACAATCCGTCGCGACAGGCATAATATTCATTGCCGTGCGTCCCTACATCTTTAAAAAATCATATCTCAAAAACTATACTACATATACAAATTTTTGTTAGTTCAGCAACTTTTATGGCTATTTTTCAACATTTCATTCGCTACATACAGTGACCGCCAAAAAGTATGTACCATATGGGAAAATTTTTTATTATTGGAGTATTGGAAAAAATATTCTAGGGAAAAGTTTGTGCATGTCCGATAACCTAAAAATCGATTTTGACACATATCACGTGATCGCTAGAATGGCGGCAAAATGAAAAAAATTGCAATGCAAAGGCAAAAAAAGGGGTAAGATGGCAAGATATCAAAAAAATTTATTTGAAAAAGTCACTTAGAATTCAATTTTATACACATAAACAGAGTTTCGAAAGATAATTCAAAAAAAATTGAAAATAGCATTTTTTTTTAAATATTTTCCTATCTATTTAAAAATATTATTTTTTTTTCTTATGAATAGCTTGACTATACTGAAACATTTGCATTTTTAATGATAATGACAAAACTTTCTCATTTTCTCCACACCAGAGGGCACTAAATTAAAAAAATTGGTTTTTGCCAGAACCCTCGCTGTTACATTGGTTCTTATCTAACAGTTATATCAGAATTCCAAGACTATTGTGTTGATATGGAAATCTTGAAACACCATGTTTCCTGATTTTAATCAAGTTCCAATAATAATGCTGTATGAGCGTTTTACTTTGCATATAAACTTTAAGAATCTTTAATTTTACGCACTATTTTCAAGTTTATGTGCGAAGTGAAACGCTCATGTACGATTATCATCGGAACTTGATTATAATCTGGAAATAACCATGTTTTTGGAGTGTCATGTCATCACAATGGTCGTGGAATTCGGATATAACTGTTAGATACGAACCTATGTAACAGCAAGCGTTCTGACAAATTCCCATTCTTTCAATTTAGTGCCCTCTGGTGTGGAGAAAATGAGAAAGTTTTGTCATTATCATTAAAATGCAAATGTTTCAGTATAGTCAAGCTATTCATAAGGAAAAAAATAATATTTTTAAATAGATGGGAAAATATTTAAAAAAAAATTGTAATTTTAAATTTTTTTGAATTATCTCTTGAAACTTCGTTTATGTGTATAAAATTGAATTCTAGGTGACTATTTCAAATAACTTTTTTAGATATCTTGCCATCTTACCCCTTTTTTTGCCTTTGCATTACAATTTTTTTCATTTTGCCGCCATTCTAGCGATCACGTGACATGTGTCAAAATCGATTTCTAGGTTATCGGACATGCACAAACTTTTCCCCAGAATATTTTTTCCAATACTCCAATAATAAAAATTTTTCCCATATGGTGCATACTTTTTGGCGGTCACTGTATATACACAAAACGCTGAAAACAAAAAAGTTTGTCGAATACTGAAAAAAATGTTACATGAAAAGTGATATCTGGCGTTCCGAATCAATTCACGAAAAATTTATGATCATTCATCATGTTATCATACTTGCTTGAGAAACACGAAAAAATTCTCTTTCTCTTGTGAAATTTTTTTTTTCAATACCTCCTGTAGGTTCAGAGTTATGGGGTGATATTGATCAAGAAACGTGTTTAGAAAAACCATTATTTTTTCAGTTTTTTTCTAAATAAAAAAGTTCGTCCCCACTCAAAAATGTCGTCCAATGGTATTCTAATAGATATAAATATACCTCACTGTATTGTGAAGGTCGGAACCGGTTATACCTCGAAAAACGACTTTTTGGGTGGATTTTACTCCATTATATTGAAAATGTATAATCGGCTTCCTCTAGTCATACAAATAAAAGTATTCCATAAATAAGTCCATCGAGGGTAATTCAAAAACATATTAGGGTGGCAATCTCTAACTATGCAAATATTTGAGAGTCTCTTATCTGCTAAGCCTACAATTTTGAATTATTAAATGGTTCATCTCTTACTAGCTACCCTGCTTGGCTATGCACGGGTGCGATTTACATGTGTTGTCATTTCTACCGAGTGACACTGGAGACATGTAGCAGGCTCTAGTTTTTTAGAGATAGAAATTTGAAATTGACAAGAGGTAAGTATGTAATCAATGATAACGCTTTTTTTAAACAAACGACAATTTTACTAAAACACCTGTTTGACCGAAAGTAACCCCACTTCTTTTTCTCAAATGTCACCCTGTATATTTATCTTGCCTATTTTGTAAGCATCTAAATTCTCCTTTCAACTGTGTATCACACATTTGTATTTGTTTTTTCAAATTGCATTTTATTGAAAACATGAAGTTTGCTGTGACCCGAATTCGATTTTAGTTGGATGCTTGGGTAGGCTTTGAAATCCAAATATCATTAGTAAGCCGATTTTGTCTCAAATTCTACCAAACCCTGATCAATCCTTAGAGGTTGTCAATAATTAATTTGATCCAAAGAAAAAACAACCGAAAATAACCAACGATATTAACAATTCAATTCATGCACTAAAAATGCCATATGTTGCGGTGTTTTGTCATTATGACAGCGAAAAAAGTTTGCTCTAACTTTTTCAGCGACAAAACGGAACCTTACTTTTGAAAGCATGACAACCAGCATTGTATAAACTCATAAACTCATTGCAGAAACTTCCACTGAAGAGTTCGCTTCTATTTTATGTGACTGGGCATTCAACATGAAGAAGAACAATGGAGAAGACTATAAAGAGAGTGCAGTCGAAACGATTTGGAACACTTTAGCAAAAATAGATCAAGAGAAGTACTTCAAAGAATAAAAAAGAATTTTTTATCCGTTCACGGACATACAGTTTAAGAAAGCGAGAAATGCACGCGATACAAAACGCAAAATTTTGCAAACAATCCCAGAAAAAAGGAGAACGTTTTCACACACACCGGCAAAACCGATGCAGGTGCTGATACCGGTTCCGGTACCGGACAACAGCGTATTTCACACAGCCCGGCGTATCGGTGCCGTTATCTGTTTTAGTATACAGTCAGCACGTAAAGGTTGGAACAAATTCGTTAAACGTTTGATATGACCATTAGGGAAAATAAGCCTAGACACTTCGATTCATTTTTCAGTTGCGCATTTTTTGGTCTACTCATATTTTTGATAACGTCATCACGTCCTTGAAATATTTTTTAAATTGCATTACCCTATTTTGAAAACACTTTAAGAAAGAATAGTAATTTACGTAACAAGTCCGGAAAATACTGTTTTTTGGACGAGTAGACCAAATTCTAGGACGAGCGTCAGCGAGTCCTGGAAGTCTACGAGTCCAAAAAAACTGTTTTCGGACGTGTTGCGTACAGTACTTTTTCGGCAATCATGTAGAATAACAAATCAATGAGAGGCATTTAGTCTGAGAGACGAAGAGAGATCGACTTTCACCCATCTGTTAACCGGATGAAACGATTCCAAATTTGAATATTTCGAATATTTCAGTTCTTATTTGTATTATATATTGAAATTCGAACAGAAGATAGGTACCTACAGAAACATTCTAATTCTTATTTATATTAATATTTGTATTAAAATTCGAGCACTTCCCGGCCTAGTCCGGGAAGTACGTACTTCACGGACTAGGCCGGGAAGTGCTAATTTCCCAAAGAAAAAGTGTCCGGGAAGTGAACACTTCCCGGATGGTTGCCGAAAAAGCATTTTTCTGTGTATGGGTCATATCTTTTCTTATGTTAGATAACCTTATGTTCGAGAAATGAAAGATATTTTTTTATAATAATGTAATATTAGGTCTGTTTACGTAAACTTTTGACTCGAGTTATCTTTACAAAAAAATCTAGTAGGGTTAGATCAGGACATCTAGCTGGCCACTCTAAAAATTCTCGTCTTCAATTGAAATCATCTTCACTGAGTTCATGAATTACTTTCACTTCACATGGGTGCCACTTATTCTTTTTTAGTCATTTCAAAACAGAAGATCGACACATTGATTGCTTCAATGCAATTGGAAGAGTATGTTTTTGAGGTTCTTCTTGCAATGATAATAATAATTCTTCCTGAACTGATCCTGAACTGATATATTCCACTTGTTACCTCATAATTCAATTTCGTATATAACTCATTGATAAACTCGTATGCCCTTCTATCACTTCTTTTTTATTCTGTCTCTTGTTGATATTATTGACTTTTCGATTGACAGTTGGTGTAATAGACGCCGTTTTGTTGTTAGTTGTCATGGTGACTTCTCTTCCTTGATACACTCTCGGCTTATGTCACAGCCATAATGAAATTGATTTTATCTCATGTTAGAGAATATCACTTATAGCTTTTGGTTATTAAAAAGTAATAGCTAAACCCTAAGTAATTTAACTTAAATTGATGTACCGCCTTGACTGCTTGAAATAGTGTGCATATTTCCAGCTTTTTATGAAAAACTATGAAAAGTGTTACCTCAAAATGCATAAATTTAGTGCAACGTTTGTATGGAATAGACTGTTAAGTGAACGAGAAAAAGTACATCAGGCTTCTACTAAAACTGGAATGTGAATTCCCAAAGAAATCTACATAATTGGATGATGAATCCAACCACTTGTGTTGGATTTTTGAAGTTATAGAACACGAGACTCTACAATAATAATAATACTCCCTCATGAACTCTCGAAGAGTGTACGCAAAGGCATATCCTGTGCGGGTGGAGAACGGCTATTATGATTATTTGCCGTGGCGCTCCGAGGCGACTTACTGATTTTTGGTAGCGTATTCACTTATCAACTGCAGGAAAACCAGGAAAAACCTACAGCGCAACCCCGGGTGGTCCGTTGCACACTTCGAGCAAACAACAGACATTGGAATTATCTAGGCAACTCATATCGCACTTGCTTCACAACAGGAGATGAGTCGTCTATCGATAGCAATGTACTTCGGAAAAATTCCCTCATACTCCGGATTCGAACCGGGTCAGATGCAAGCGGAAGATTCAATGGCCAATACCTCGAACATTTGTCCGCTGAGCTACCGGCCACCACATATTAATACATAATACATCCAATTGTTCATCTTCCGTAACGCCTGGACGACCTTTCGTATAATTATCACTGACATTATCAAAATTTCAGAAGTTTGCTTGAACTTTGCTCATCGTCGAACGTGTGATAGGTCTATCGGGATATTTATTGTTGAATAAGTAACAAATCTCAGCTTGCGTACGGGTCTTGTCTCCATAACCTAACATCATTAAAATCTCTATGCGTTGTCTTTCGCTTAAACGGACCATGATGCCGATAACTTATCTATACCACAATTATTTTATAGCTAAGTATTATTGTTAAGTCTAATTTCAAAAACATATTAAGAGTCAGTGTCAAGTTGCATTGGAGCAATCAATGTGTCAAACGTCTCTTTCAAAATTACTAAAAAAGAGTGGGACCAATATAAAGTGAAAGTAATTGATGAACTTAACCCAGGTAGCACATTATATCGGCTGAATCTTGGTTCCATATTGGGTCAATATAGATATGTTGTAAATGAAAAATAATATTGGTCCATTATGGGTAATTATTCAGAAAACAATATTATATTAATAATATTGGTGGAATATTGGTTCAACTAGTTTTGAATGTAGATTATCACATGAAATATTGGGTCAATATTAATGAATAATTTCTACCAATATCGATGATACAATATTGGTTATATAATGTTCTCCGCATCTAGAATAAATATTGCAATCCAATTATTCCAGTCATATCGATTATAGGGAAAAAAACTTTATTCGACAAATTGTAGTAACTCATATTGAGTCAATATTGGTTGAATGATATTTACCAATATCGATAAAACAATATTGTCTTCACATCGTTTTCAACATCTAGAATAAATATTGCAATCCCAATATTCCCCTCATATCGATTCTAGGAGTAAAAACTATATTGTATCTCCAAATGTGATAACACATTGGTTGAATATCATTTCGCCAATATTCAACAAATCTTATTAATTAATATTGGGTCAATATTGGTTCAATAATATTTATCGATATCGTTAAAACAATATAGTCTTCATATTGTTTCCTACATCTAGATTGAGATGAAATTTGAATATTGGCCGAATATTCAATGAAACATATTAGAATTATATCAGGATCAAACCTGGATAGAAATCCGCTAGGTGGCTCTACACATAGAACGTCTTCTGAAACCTACGAAAGTATATTAAATACTTCCCATAACTCGTTTTCAAGACAGCTCACTCAGTGGTTATGGCGATCAAAAGACATACTCTGGTGTCACCTTCATCAACTTAAAGACATTTAATAATTTTTCAAGGTATATTGACATCCTCCAATATATCCAAATGATATTGTACCAATATCGATAATTATTTTGAGGCCATTATTGCTCCAAGAATATTTCACCAATACTACTTTTGAAATGTCTGCAGTACCCGCTTATCATAATGTGTCACCCGGTGACTAGTATTAGTATTATGAGTAGTCCGAATAAGATTAATTGTTTAACTGAAACTTGTAGAAGTAAGACGTGTAAGGTGCGGAATATATTGAACTATTGTTAAAGGGAGTGTTTATTGTGATATCCCGACCATCCTACTACATCAGAAGTGGTGAACAGTGTGTAAAGAGTGGTGTTAAAGTACTGCACAATGCCGAAGTCCACAAGAAAATCGAATCGCCGATATTCAACATTCAGCAGCAGTAGCTCTGCAAATACCAGTGAGGAAAGGCAAAGTCGCCTTCGAAGAGATCTCGTAGACATAAAAGTAACAGGAAGGAATCTGTAAGTCATTCTAGGAGAACCAATATTATGCCCCAAATCAGCAATGCCCAGCCAAACTCAGGTACTGTGTTGTCTAGTATAATTCCAGAATTTGATCCAACACACATGGAAGAGTCTGATTGGTTAGAAATTGTTCAACATGACTATAATATATATGGTTGGACAGACAGATTTATAATAATAATAATAATAAAGGTATTTATTTTTATCAACCAGGTAAACATTAAATACATTTTTGAGCACAGCACTCCAGGTTGATAGAAAAATGCCGAAGATCAGTTGACAGCACAATCTGTGGTTGCAGACAGCACTGTCTCTGTTTTTCATCTTAAGCGAGGTAAAAAAATAATGGGGAGAAATAGCAATAATCAAGTAACAAACCGTTAGAAGTCAAAAAATAGAAAAAAAAGGTAAAAAAAAATATCAATATGTACATGCAGATATTATTATATGATATACATATATTTATTGGCAATAGTTATCGGAGAGGTTTGGATTTGGTTTTGATTGGCAAGTAATTTCAATTTTAGACCTAATTTGAAGGCTTCTATTGATTTTACTTTCATTTCAATTTCATTGGAAATTTCACTAGGTGTTTTTGATGACTGGTACGTGAAAGATCGTTTGAACAGTTCGGTGCGATGTTGTGGTGTTGTAATTCTATGTTTGAATCGAGTATTTACCTAATGGATATCAGTTTGGTGAACAATGTTTCCAAACAGGTATTGCGGTTGTTTGTTTTTGATGATTTTGTAAAGAGACATTCAGAGTGTAGATATCGTCTGTTCGACATATTCAGCCAGTTAAGATCTCGTAATTTGTGGGATATTCTTTGGCGTTTCCTAATACTACAAATAAGCCGCATACAAGAGTTTTGAACGACTTGTAGCCTCCTAAAATCGTTTGCGTCGATACAGGGGCCAAGAACTACATCTCCGTTGGTGAGTTTAGATAATACCAGAGCCACGCATAGTATTTTTCTCAAAACCAACTGAGAGATAATGGCGATTGTGAAAAATTTACTTTATGTTCAAATAAGCGTTCCGGATGCAAATTTTAACATGATGTTTGAATCGCAGTTGATCATCAAAAACCAGGCCAAGTTTTTTTTGCCTTGTTTACTAGTGCAATTTGCTCTCCATCAACATTCATTCGGATTACTTCGTTGAGTTGCAAACGAACTTTAGTTTGGCCAAAAGCTAGAAAAGAAGTCTTTTTCCTATTCATACTTAGAGCATTTTCGGATGACCAGGTAACAATATTGTTCAGATCATAATTTATTTTATCTACTGCGTCCTGATAATTTTTGGGTATGAAAGAATAGTATAGTGTATAGTATAGTGTATCAGGTATCAAATAAATTGAAAGGTACAGCAAAAACATGGTATGATTGTTTTTTTTGATAGCTTCATACAATGTGAATTAGGGTGGCCTTAGTATACTAGAGTAAAGTGGAAGCAATTATTGAGCACCACTTTCCAAAGTTTCAGAAATGCTTATGAGATGCGAACCGTAAACCAACAGAGGGTTGCTCGCTATATGAATTCCATTTCAACCATTTGGCAAAAATCAACTGATGTAAATTGAATTTTCCTAATAGTGATAAGGTGTCCTTAGTAATGGGTGCTATAAATGATAACAATTCGAAATCGGCAGTAGAGGCCTCAAATATAAGAGACCCTAATCTATTAGGGGTATACCTCAAAAATAAAGTGTATGCGAAAGCACTATCGCATACCTGCATCATAACAGCCGGTGCCAAAATTAGTTGATAATAAACATATATTGTGTAGTTGTTGTGGTAAAGTTGGACACAATCGTGACAACTGCAGACACAAAAGCAAAATATGTAATTTATGTTCGAGAAAAGGGCCCTGTTTGAATAAAAACAAATTTTCATTTACAAGTATATAAAAAATATATATAAAAAAAAATTATTTGAAAAAAGTGTTGAAGGATAGTAGAGTAGAAAATGTGAGGTGATTCGAATAAACCAAGTAGCTTCAAGATTTTACAAAACGCTTCATACTGGCGGACATTAATGTATCGCATTTATAGATTTTGGAGAAAAAGGACGTTAAATTATACACTATAGCTGTAGGTTTACCTCGAGGAAATGGACAGGTGGAACGAACAAACCGCACAGTGCTGATGTCTTGGCTACGATAGGAGCAGATATTCTTCCGACAGGTATAAGGTTAAAGAGGACCTGCATACAGAAGATCCAATGGCCCAGGAGAAGGGGTTGTAGCATAGAAATACATGAAACACTTCAAGTTTCAAAATCGTAAGGTAATACAAATGAGCCCTTTGATGGCATAATGAGCCCTTTGATGGCATAATGAGTCATTTGATGGCATAATGAGCCCTTTGATGGCATAATGAGCCCTTTGATGGCATAGTGAGCCCTTTGATGGCATAATGAGCCCCTTGATGGCATAATGAGCCCTCTGATGGCACAAAAGAGCCCTTTGATGGCACAAACGAGCCTTCTGATGGCACAAATGAGTCCTTAGATGGCAAAAATAGCCCTCTCAGGACACAAATGAACCCTCTGAAGGCGCAAATGAGATATGAATAGAATTAATAATTATATTCTATTTACTTACAGATGAGGGCCATCATGGTTGCTGTTGAGGACAACAACAGGTCAGGATGGCCGTGCAGTACCCGCTTATCATTATGTGTCACCCGGTGACTAGTATTAGTATTATGAGTAGTCCGAATAAGATTCATTGTTTAACTGAAACTTGTAGAAGTAAGACGTGTAAGGTGCGGAATTGAACTATTGTTAAAAGGAGTGTTTATTGTGATATCCTGACCATCCTACTACATGTCTAAACAATATTCGACCAATATCGCAAAATGTTCACATTTCACTTCTCGACAATATAACGTTTGAATATTCTGCCAATATTGTCAGAATATTGTATTAGCGATATTGTACCTATATCGCCGAATATTTTGAGGACAATATCAGTTCGAGAATATTTTGGCAATATTATTCAAGTAATATTGGACCAATATCGCCGAATGTTCACATTTTCTTTCTCGCCAATATTGCATTTCAAATATTTCGCCAATTTGTTCACAATATTGTACCAATATTTTACCAATATAGGTGTGCTACTTGGGAATGAAGGGGATTTCGATCGCAGACGAGGAATTTTAGAGTGGCCAGCTAGATCTCCTGATCTAATCCCACCAGATATTTTTGTGGGGATTACTCGAGTCGAAAATTTTCGTTAACGGACCTATTATTACATTACTTTGAATGAAATATCTTTCATTTCCCGAACATACGGTTATGTAACATGTACTAACTTTTCTATTAGCAAATCTTAATCATTTGCATTGAACCTTTAAATAATTGAATATCAGATTAGAATGACTTTTAATGTCCCATCACTTTATTCATTCATACATATAATTCAGAGCGCTGGTTGGCCGTTAGCGTGTGAATTCTTTAAGCTAGAGAAATAGGTAATATGTTTGGTTCTATTATGTTCAAAATACTTTCATTTATCACACAACTTCACAGAATAACACTTTTGTGGAGATTAATTCAGCTATAAAAACCCTCATATGTGATCTCAATCATAGCAATGAATTTTACTCACCTAAATACCCCCGTCGTCGGCTCATTGCTCTGGGTTGGTAACACTTTAACTTATCGAACATGCACCATCAATTAGCCCGTTCAGAGCTGATTGGTTCCACTAATTCAGTAATTTTGATTTGGTCTAATTATTGACTTAACTAACAAAGAAAACTCGAGAAATAGTATGTTTTCCATTTATTAAGGCCAAAAGGAGATAAAATAAATATAACTGTATAAATATGCAACTAGTATGTTAATATTTACGAGAAAAATGGATATGATAATTAACGTCAAAATACTGAAATTTCAATGATTATATAAGAACAGACTGAATACAATATTTTTATAACTCAAAACAAAGACCCATCTAATTGACATTATATCATCTAGCATGTTAGCTTACCAAGACCATCTTTAAATACGTGAAACTGATTAGAGACTTTGACAAATGATAAAATAATTAAGACACCCTTCAACTCTGACAAAATAGATCGGATATGTCCCAGGTCAAGGTGAAGCCTTGACCTGAGTATTCTTCACTCGACTTACTGTTTCAGACACAACATATCAACTGCTTCTTGTTTTGAGATCTCAAACGGTTCAATTCTATAATTCGTTCAAAGATATGGGGGATGATCCCGCCCTCAGAATTTTACTTGTTATATATGTTATATTAAGGTAGGTGTCGTTACTTGAATGGTCTTGGCATTCTAAACCCTATTCTGGTATTCTACAGTCCTAATTAATTACATGAAAGTTTTCTCATTACGTGACATCATATGGGTGACCACCCCGTACATTTCGGACTCACGTCGAATGTTGTTTTCACTTTACATCGATAGAAAACGGTCGACAAAAACTATCAAATATTCTCTTTTGTTCGTCAGATGTCACTTTTTCTTCTTAATTTTAAAATAACAATAATTTGCATACATTTACAACGAGCGACCTATTTCCATATATGTATTATTTAAGACAAAAATCAATTGATTAAACGGTCAGAAAGATATTTCTATGGCATCCAAACGAGTTGTACCAGATGGTAAACAATCGACCCTTGGGCTATTCAGTCTGAAATTACCAGATTTTACAATATCTTCAAAGTTGAATGGATTTTCTGATTCTCTATCTGCTGCGATATAAACAAAATACTTAACAAAATAATCTCCATTACCGACACGTCTGAACCTGTGTGTGTGGACAAAGGTACATAAGAAATCACTGAAACCGACAAATCAGAGACCGGTACGCCTTCCGATTGTCAAGATCCCCGCCGGCTGCATAAATCGGAATCGGCGGCCGTACCGGCAAATAAGCCGGACCGGCTATGTGTGAGAATTAGAATTTAATTGCATTGCATTCGATGTCGGCACCGTCACCGGCACAGATTTTACTGGTGTGTGTGAAAACGCTCTAAGAACCGGTGACGGTGCCTACACCGAATGCAATGCAATCAAATTCTAATTTTCACACATAGCCCGGTCAGACCTATTTGCCGGTACTGCTGCCGATTCCGATTTATGCTGCCGGCGGGGATCTTGACAATCGGAAGGTAAACGGTCTCCGATTTGTTGGTTTCCGTGATTTCTTATGTACGTTTGTCTACACACACAGGTTCTGACGTATCGGTGACGGAGAGTATTTTGACATGTAAATGGTTTATATCGCTTAGGATCGTTATTGTCCTTATAGCGATTATAGTAATTTGTATTTGAGTGTTCATTTTTGAAACCGTGACAGCACACATCGTTTTTCCTGCACTGTTCAATATACAGTGAGCACGTAAAGGTTGGAACAAATTCGTTAAAAGCTTGATATGGCCATTGAGGAAAAAAGCTCCGATACATCGATTTTATTTTTCAGTTGGGCATTTTTTGATCTACTTATATTTTTGATGACGTCATACCTGTTCCAGCTATGACGTCATCATAATTTTTTTAAATGGAAATACCCTATTTGATAATACCTTCAAAAAGAATGCATTTTTCTGTGTATGGATGTCACATTTTTCTCATGTTACATAACCTTATATTCAAGAAATAATAGTTTTTTTGTACCTAGTACGCGAAATGCTACTTTGGTGATCGAGAACTAATTTTTTTGACGAGGCGCAGCAGAGTTAAAAAAATTGCCGAGATCATCGAAGTATTTCGCGCACGAGATGCTAGCAAAGTTTTTCTACAAACGTCAAAAATATTGTTCTAATAGCTATTTATGATACAAGTTCGTAAAGTAGGACTTTTTTATATGAGCGTGAGTTTGTTGAATGAGGCGCAGCCGAGTTCAACAAACACGCGAGTACAAAAAAGCCCTTTACGAAAGTGTTTCATAACAAAGTTTTTTCTTCGACAGTTATTATATTGCCAAATTTTAGCAATTATATCAATAATTTGAATGCTTAATGATATGAATTGTCGTCGTATGATCAAATACAGACTTCCGAGTTATATTTGACGCAAAATACTGTATTTTTCAAAAATGCATAAATGTATAAACAGTGTGTAAAAAATTGCTTTAAGCACAGTTGATGATTTTACGCACTTGTGCGAAAAAGTACTACTTTACGCACTGTCAGCAGTGCGTAAAAGCTCAATTTACGCACTGTCGTAAAAAAATTATTAATATGCTTAGCTTAATATAAAAAATAGTAATTGAACTGGCTTAAACTGTTTTTCCAAATGAAGTTATTACTGTAACTATGGAAATAAAATGGTATTTCTAACGAACAGTCGTTACCGACCGATGATGAACCCTTTACTCCCATAAACACCTAACTATGTAGGCTATTATGGCAAGAACCTGTCAGAAAACAACTACTCCCCTGGCTAAGACCACGACGGGTGTTGAATTAAATCTAACAGCTACTTGTGCAACGTTCCTCAAAACATCAGAGGACGCAATTGCAAGTGCCCTCTATGACCAACCAGCAGAATAATGTTTTGATTTGGACGGGGTAACCACCTGCAGACTAGTTTCGAGGTTGTTGCCTCTCATCAGTGCAAGGGCAGGTCAACACAGACAGCACTGAAGCCATCTGTTCCCTGTCCAAACCAATACACACTCCGCTGATTAGTCAATTCTGGTTCACGAGATGAAAGCAGTTTCTAGGCCGCTCCACCTAGCGAGCAGAGGAAGACAGTCCGAATCTCCGGGTTGAGAGATTTAATCGTAGAAGACACAAATCTTTGAGAGATCGTTCGCTAACGAACAGTCGTTACCGACCGATGATGAACCCTTTACTCCCATAAACACCTAACTATGTAGGCTTATTATTGCAAGAACCTGTCAGAAAACAACTAATTCCCTGGCTAAGACCACGACGGGTATTGAATTAAATCTAACAGCTACTTGTGCAACGTTCCTCAAAACATCAGAGGACGCAATTGCAAGTGCCCTCTATGACCAACCAGCAGAATTATGTTTTGATTTGGACGGGGTGACCACCTACAGACTAGTTTCGAGGATGTTGCCTCTCATCAGTGCAAGGGCAGGTCAACACAGACAGCACTGAAGCCATCTGTTCCCCGTCCAAAACAATACACACTTCGCTGATTAGTCAATTCTGGTTCACGAGATGAAAGCAGTTTCTAGGCCGCTCCACCTAGCGAGCAGAGAAAGACACTCCGAATCTCCGGGTTGAGAGATTCAATCGAAGAAGACAGAAATCTTTGGGAGATCGTTTGCTAACGAACAGTCGTTACCGACCGATGATGAACCCTTTACTCCCATAAACACCTAACTATGTAGGCTTATTATGGCAAGAACCTGTCAGAAAACAACTACTCCCCTGGCTAAGACCACGACGGGTATTGAATTAAATCTAACAGCTACTTGTGCAACGTTCCTCAAAACATCAGAGGACGCAATTGCAAGTGCCCTCTATGACCAACCAGCAGAATTATGTTTTGATTTGGACGGGGTGACCCCCTGCAGACTAGTTTCGAGGTTGTTGCCTCTCATCAGTGCAAGGGCAGGACAACACAGACAGCACTGAAGCCATCTGTTCCCCGTCCAAACCAATACACACGTCGCTGATTAGTCAATTCTGGTTCACGAGATGAAAGCAGTTTCTAGGCCGCTCCACCTAGCGAGCAGAGGAAGACACTCCGAATCTCCGGGTTGAGAGATTCAATCGAAGAAGACAGAAATCTTTGGGAGATCGTTTGCTAACGAACAGTCGTTACCAAACGATGATGAACCCTTTACTCCCATAAACACCTAACTATGTAGGCTTATTATGGCAAGAACCTGTCATAAAACAACTACTTCCCTGGCTAAGACCACGACGGGTATTGAATTAAATCTAACAGCTACTTGTGCAACGTTCCTCAAAACATCAGAGGACGCAATTGCAAGTGCCCTCTATGACCAACCAGCAGAATTATGTTTTGATTTGGACGGGGTGACCACCTACAGACTAGTTTCGAGGTTGTTGCCTCTCATCAGTGCAAGGGCAGGTCAACACAGACAGCACTGAAGCCATCTGTTCCCCGTCCAATCCAATACACACTCCGCTGATTAGTCAATTCTGGTTCACGAGATGAAAGCAGTTTCTAGGCCGCTCCACCTAGCGAGCAGAGGAAGACACTCCGAATCTCCGGGTTGGGAGATTTAATCGAAGAAGACAGAAATCTTTGGGAGATCGTTTGCTACCGAACAGTCGTTACCGACCGATGAGGAACCCTTTACTCCCATAAACACCTAACTATGTAGGCTTATTATGGCAAGAACCTGTCAGAATACAACTACTCCCCTGGCTAAGACCACGACGGGTATTGAATTAAATCTAACAGCTACTTGTGCAACGTTCCTCAAAACATCAGAGGACGCAATTGCAAGTGCCCTCTATAACCAACCAGCAGAATTATGTTTTGATTTAATTCAATACCCGTAGTGGTCTTAGCCAGGGGAGTAGTTGTTTTCTGACAGGTTCTAGCCATAATAAGCCTACATAGTTAGGTGTTTATGGGAGTAAAGTGTTCATCATCGGTCGGTAACGACTGTTAGTAAGCAAACGATCTCCCAAAGATTTCTGTCTTCTTCGATTAAATTTCTCAACCCGGAGATTCGTAGTGTCTTCCTCTGCTCGCAAGGTGGAGCGGCCTAGAAACTGCTTTCATCTCGTGAACCAGAATTGACTAATCAGCGGTATTGGTTTGGACGGGGAAAAGATGGCTTCAGTGCTGTCTGTGTTGACCTGCCCTTGCACTGATAAGAGGCAATAACCTCGAAACTAGTCTGCAGATGGTCACCCCGTCCAAATCAAAACATAATTCTGCTGGTTGGTCATAGAGGGCACTTGCAATTGCGTCCTCTGATTTTTTGAGGGACGTTGCACAAGTAGCTGTTAGATTCAATTCAATACCCGTCGTGGTCTTAGCCAGGGGAGTAGTTGAAATCTGACAGGTTCTTGCCATAATAAGCCTACATAGTTAGGTGTTTATGGGAGTAAAGGGTTCGTTAGCAAACGATCTCCCAAAGATTTCTGTCTTCTTCAAAATGGTATTTGTTGATTTCTTGGATTTTTGCTTGACTGAGGAACATGAAGGTTAAAATATAAAAATCCCATATAAATTACATGCAGTGTGAGAAGTAAGTATTTCGCACACTACTTCGCTCACGGTGTCATGGTAACGAAGGAAAATGAAAAAAAGGGTCACTTCGCATATTTTTTTCAATGCGCAAACCTTGTCATTTCTTGACGTTTGTAGAAAAAATATGTTATTCATAATGATGTAATATTAGGTATGTTAACGTAAACTTTCGACTCAAAGAATTCCCACAAAAAAATCTAGTGGAATTAGATCACGAGATCTAGCTAGCCACTATAAAAATCCTCGTCTGTTATCGAAATCGCCTTCATTAAGTTCAAGAATTACTTCCACTTCATTTTGGCGCCACTTATTCTTTTTCAGTCATTTTAAAACAGACGTTTGACATATTCATTGCACCAAAGCAACTTGACACTGACTGTTAATATGTTATTGAAATTCGACTTAAGAATAATACTTAGCTATCAAATAATAGTGGTATAGATAAGTTATCGACATCATGGCCCGTTTAAGCGAAAAGCAACGGATAGAGATTTTAATTATGTTAGGTTATGGAGATAAGAACCGTACGCAAGCTGGGGTTTGTTACTTATTCAACAATAAATATCCCGATAGACCTTTTACACGTTCGACGGTGAGCAAAGTCGAAGCAACAAATTTTGACAATGTTGGTGATAGTTATATTAAAGGTCGTCTAGGAGTTACGGAAGATCAACAATTGAATGTATTATGTACTATCATGTGGTGGCCGGTAGCTCAGCGGTTCGATGCATTGGATGAATGTTCGACGTGTTGGCCATTGATTCCTCCGCTTGCATCTGACACGGTTCGAAGTTCGAATCCGGAGTATGAGGGATTTTTTCTTAAGTATAGACAACTCATACCTTGTTGTGAAGCAAGTGCGATGTGAGTTGCCTAGATACAAATCCATATGTCTGGTGTTTGCTCGGGGTGGTACTGTTGATTTTTCTGGGTTTTCCTGCAGCTGAAAAGTGAATACGCCACCAAAAATCAGTAAGTAACCCCGAGCACCACGGCAAATAATAATAGCTGTTCTCTACCCACACAGGCTATGCATTTGCGTACACTCTTCGAGTGTGTGTGAGGGAGTATTATTATTATTATTATTATCATTGCAAGAAAATCCTCATAAACCTACTCTTCAAGATGCATTGGTGCAATCAATGTGTCGAACGTGTGTTTTGAAATGACTAAAAAAGAATAAGTTGCACCCTTATAAAGTGAAAGTGATTAAAGATCTTAGTGTAGATGATTTCGATTGAAGACGAGAATTTTAGGAGTGGCCAGGCTAGACCTCCTGATCTAACCCCACTAGATCATTTTGTGGGGATTCCTCAAGTAAAAAGTTAACGTTAACAGAACTAATATTTCATTATTAAAAACAAAATATCTTTCATTTATCGAACACACGGTAATCTAACATAAGAAAAACTATGACTCCCATCCACAGAAAAATGCGTTCTTTTTTGAAGTATCATCAAAATAGGGTAATGCCATTTAATAAAAATCTTTATTGACGTCATAACTCAAACAGTGATGATGTCATCAAAAATATGAGTAGACCAAACAATACGCAACTGAAAAATTTAATTAAAGTGTCTGAGCTTATTTTCCCTCATGGCCATATCAACCGTTTAACGAATTTGTTCCAACCTATACGTGCTCACTGTATACTAAATCAGACAACGGCACCGATATGCCGGCCTGTGTGAAATACGCTGTTGTCTGGTACTGGAACCGGTACCAGCACCGACACGGCAGCGGCATTGGTTTTGCCGGTGTGCGTAAAAACTCTCTTGGCTCTCACAAAACAAGAAATGGCAATGTTTTGAAGTGAAGAAGAACCTGTAGGCCTTCAAAGAAAATTTCATCATCATCATATTGCTGCCTATGAATTGGCTTGGAGAGGTGGAGAAGCAGCAAATTGTAAGGAATTCTATTTTGAAATCGAGACAAACAACCGTGGAAAAGAGACCGGAAGTGTTCAATATAACCCAGTGTTTTCGAAGACAGCACAAGGTTGGAATCAGAAGTAAATGGTTTTTAGCAAACACTGAAGAAGATTGTGTATGTCCAGTAATATTGTTCAACCAAATTATGGGAAGAAGGGGGAAACCATATCACAATAAAACCTATCAGGATTAGAAAAAAAATCGTAGTTGTTGTACCTACTGCACTGATGAAAATTACCGATGATATATTCAGGGAGAATGATAAGGGAAAACTAACGCTATTGGTTTTGCTAGATTACTCGAATGCGTTCGACACTCTGAATCATCAGGTAATTGAGGTTATAATGAAATTTTGTGGAATATCACTAGGTGCTATTAACCTTACAATGGATTATTTGATTCACAGAATACAAGCAGTGGGTTATAACAACAGACTGTCTGGTGAAGATCATCACATAGTAATCAATAAGGAAATCATTAAAACTGAAGAATGTGTGAAAAATCTGGGTGTATATATGGACCAAGATTTGAGATTCACTAAGCATGTTTCGGTTTGTCTACAGAGAGCTTATGCTAGTTTGAAATTGATTTATCTAATACGCTAGTACCTAACTCGATCTATAAAAATTCTATTATGTGAAACGTTGAAACGTTGTCAAAGTTAAATTACTGTGATCTTCCATACGGCAATTGTCTCGACAACTTGTATATTTTGAGGATTCAAAAGGTGCAAAACTCATGTTTAAGACTAATTTTTGGGGTCCGAAAGTGCTGTCATTTCAGTCATTTATATGAGGAAGTTAAACGGGTGAGAATGAAAGAACGTTATGCATGTATGTATCACAAAATATTGAATATTGAAACAACACTCTATCTTTATGTAAAAATCAGTTTCCGCATAACCTGAATATTAGATTAAAGGAAAAGCTTGCACCCCCCCTACACAATACAGTACAGTTCGAACGGTCATTCAGCTACGACATTGCCAAAGTAATCAACTACCCCCCGTCAAATGTTAGGATATCCGTCGGTATGAAGTTATTTAAAATAAGACTCTTCGAGCATCTCTTCTCTATGTAATGCGTAACAATTGTTCAATTAGCCTTTCGAATTAATTTCTGATTATTGAAATTCAATTCTTCAATATAGTTGCGTTTTTATCTATCTTTTCAGGGTTAGGTGGAAGAACAGACGTGCAGTCTCGCGACTGCAAGAATTGAACCTCGCCCTACTATACGATTATTTGTTAAGAAAATTGTTAAACTTAGGAATAAAGACCTCTATTATTATAACGTAATTTTTTGTTAACTCCAAATCCTTTATGGCAAAGAACAAATTCGAAAGGATGGTATAAGAATGCTCCTATTGGGATAAATGAAATATCCAAATGGACCAAATATTCGGCGAAAAATATTGGACTTGATGTCAAGCGGGTGAAAATTACGAATCATTATAATCGAGCTGCTGCCGTTACTGAATTGTCCAGGAGTGGTATAGGTGAACAAAAATTTGTGAAAATCACGAGACATAGCAACCCATCGTCATTAAAACCGTACCTTCAGTTAGATTAAGAACATCATAAAAAAATCATTGGTTCCATTTGAACTACCGTCCAGGAAACAGTTACCACCACCGCTCAAAATACTAGCTTGCAGCAAACTATTAACAAAAGACAAGAAAGTTCTGAAAATCAAACTTTTTAATAATTGTATTTTTAAAAATTGTACTTTTCCGTTAAATTAAATAAACTAATTTACATTTTATTTTTCAATTTATTGATTCACACATTCATTAAATTGTCTAACCGAATCACACTCTAGCTTTTTTTGTCGAATTAAACTTGATATATATATATATATATATATATATATATATATATATATAGTAGAAGGGTAGTCTTTGCTGACTAGTTAGGATACAAAGCAGGAAATTTTTTTGGGTATAGCAGCAAGCAAAACGTGTACTCTTTTAACACTATATTTCCGATATTTCAACAGTGAATACTGTCATCTTCAGGGAAGCTACAAGTAACAAGCAAAATTGTACGATTAATGGAAAGAAAACTTTGAAGAAGAACCACTTACTGTGTTGATGAGAATGATTGCTATGGATGTAATATTAAAAATTATAAACAACATGTCATGTAAGTCACATGTGACAAAGATGAACAAAACACATTAAAATACGTCAAACAATAAAAATATTAATATTAAGTCATTGTTATAAAATTTGTTTAAACATTTATTTGAATTATCTCCACACGTGGAGAGATTCAAATGTAACATAAGAAATTTGGTTAGGATTATTCGACAACAGACAGTTGACATTATTGACATTAGATGTCAGACACTTTTGAAGTGTGACACGAAACCACGAATTGGCCGCTGCTAGTGGGTGAAATTAACCAATTGTCTCAACTCAAAAGAGATGAAGTGTTCCCTAAGGGAGAATTATTTAAGTTATGTGTAATATTATTGTCGATGAGGAGTAAATATGAATAAATTTCACTTAAGTGATTAACGTCAGTTTTTTTATTTAAGCAAGAATCTGATTGAGAGATGAAATGGCTTTCATCTCTCAATCAGATTCTTGCTTAAATAAAAAAACTGACGTTAATCACTTAAGTGAAATTTATTCATATTTACTCCTCATCGACAATAATATTACACTTAACTTAAATAATTCTCCCTTAGGGAACACTTCATCTCTTTTGAGTTGAGACAATTGGTTAATTTCACCCACTAGCAGCGGCCAATTCGTGGTTTCGTGTCACACTTCAAAAGTGTCTGACATCTAATGTCAATAATGTCAACTGTCTGTTGTCGAATAATCCTAACCAAATTTCTTATGTTACATTTGAATCTCTCCACGTGTGGAGATAATTCAAATAAATGTTTAAACAAATTTTATAACAATGACTTAATATTAATATTTTTATTGTTTGACGTATTTTAATGTGTTTTGTTCATCTTTGTCACATGTGACTTACATGACATGTTGTTTATAATTTTTAATATTACATCCATAGCAATCATTCTCATCAACACAGTAAGTGGTTCTTCTTCAAAGTTTTCTTTCCATTAATCGTACAATTTTGCTTGTTACTTGTAGCTTCCCTGAAGATGACAGTATTCACTGTTGAAATATCGGAAAATAGTGTTATTTAAGCAAGAATCTGATTGAGAGATGAAATGGCTTTCATCTCTCAATCAGATTCTTGCTTAAATAAAAAAACTGACGTTAATCACTTAAGTGAAATTTATTCATATTTACTCCTCATCGACAATAATATTACACTTAACTTAAATAATTCTCCCTTAGGGAACACTTCATCTCTTTTGAGTTGAGACAATTGGTTAATTTCACCCACTAGCAGCGGCCAATTCGTGGTTTCGTGTCACACTTCAAAAGTGTCTGACATCTAATGTCAATAATGTCAACTGTCTGTTGTCGAATAATCCTAACCAAATTTCTTATGTTACATTTGAATCTCTCCACGTGTGGAGATAATTCAAATAAATGTTTAAACAAATTTTATAACAATGACTTAATATTAATATTTTTATTGTTTGACGTATTTTAATGTGTTTTGTTCATCTTTGTCACATGTGACTTACATGACATGTTGTTTATAATTTTTAATATTACATCCATAGCAATCATTCTCATCAACACAGTAAGTGGTTCTTCTTCAAAGTTTTCTTTCCATTAATCGTACAATTTTGCTTGTTACTTGTAGCTTCCCTGAAGATGACAGTATTCACTGTTGAAATATCGGAAATATAGTGTTAAAAGAGTACACGTTTTGCTTGCTGCTATACCCAAAAAAATTTCCTGCTTTGTATATATATATATATATATATATATATATATATATATAATTCGAATTTTGTTGCCATTAGGCAATTCAACTCAAAAAACTGTCAGAAAAAATTACTCGTCCTACGGACTCGTAATTTTTTCATGGGCAGTTTTTCTCGTTAAAATGCCAGGCAACAAAATTCTCATTTATACATGTCAAGTTTACTTCGACAAAAAAAGCTCTCGTGTAATTATAAGGGAGAAAACTGTGATAGGAATAAACGTTTTTAAATTACTACTACTTGCGAAGAAACTTCCTGTCTTTCAATTTTGCCACGTAACCATTTCATCACCTTTTCATTCGAAAATGTAACATTAAAATAATTTTCCTAATTCACAAGTATTTTAGTCTAGGTATTTTCAGTATTATTTTGTTTAGTAGCCGATATATACAAAATGTTTTGTGTTGACAGTTGAAGTTTATTTGATTTTCTCCATCGTTTTTGTTCGGATTAAAGTTGCATCATGAAATAAGACACTGAAAATATATTTATATAACGAAAAGGTTGATTTTTTTTATTTATTTATTTATTTATATTCACACAGGCCTATTGGCCTAATTACATGAATATATACATTCAAAATAATATTCAAAATAACATTACAATAAATGAAAAATTTCAGTATCAAATAGAATTGTAGGGGACATCAATACAAAATAAACAGTATTACCTACTATATAACATTATCTACTTGTAATACCTGGTTTAGTATCATATGCTAATTAATATTTGTTGCAGAAGAAATAGTTTTCGCAGTCTGTTGAATGTCATAGACCAATCTAAATCAATCAATGAATTAGTATAATTGGCCAGTCGAAGCATGTTTGCAAGAGGGGCGCGAGATGTCGTGGACAATAATGAAGTATTGAACATTAGAGGGAACCTGGTTCGGCGGGCAGATACATTAAAAGGGATGAGAGCTAAGAGATCGGAAGAATTGATTTCGTAATTTATTATTTTATACAAGAATGATAGTATATTCAGTTTTATCCTATTATCCAAGGAAATAACACCGAATTGTAACCTGAGCTGAGATGATCTAACAATATTGTAATCTCGCCAGATTCTATACTTTTTGAAGTACAGATGTCGAAATAATCTGTTTTTGACTTTTTCTAATGATTTTAGAGTAGTTTGTGATTCCCCATTCCAGATTATTGAACCGAATTCTAGTTTAGGCCTCACAAGAGTGTAATATAACGTGATCAATGTTTGTATATGTCTGAAATCACAGCATTGTCTAATTATGAATCCAAGTGTTCGGGTTGCAAACTTTGAAGTATTCTCAATATGTTTAGTGAACGATAGTTTGTTATTGTACGTTATGCCGAGATCTTTGATTTCTGTGCATCTCCTCAGATAATCCTCATCCATTTTATAATCGAAAAGTAATTGTTCTTTAGTATGTGATAATGTCATTACTGAGCATTTTTTCACATTGAATGGTAATTTAAATTCACTGCTCTATTCGTACAACAAATTAACATCTTTTTGAAGCAAAACACAGTCTCTAACTGTTTCAATTTTCCTAAATATCTTTAAATCATTAGCAAATAACAAACATTGTGAATTTTTCACCACAGAGGGTAAATCATTAATAAAAAGAATGAAAAGTAATGGTCCCAAATTTGACCCTTGTGGTACTCCTGAGTTAGCGTGAAATTTTCCAGAAGTATTACCATTATACCTAACCATAACATTTATGTTTTCCAGATAATTTTTTAAGAGTTCTAAAAGTCTTGCAGATAATCCAAACATGAATTTTCCGTAATAAAATATCATGATCTATTTTATCAAAGGCTTTACTAAAATCTGTGAATATGGTATCCAATTGCATTTTTTCTTTCATGGCATTAGTAGCAGTATTTGTAAATAAAAATAAATTGGTACCTATTTATTGATTTTTTGTTCATGAATCCGTGTTGCTCGTTTGGAATATTCATTTCAACGTGTTTGAAAAGTCTACTGTAAATAATTTGTTCAAATAGTTTTGCTGGTGCACACATAATAGAAATCGCCCTGTAGTTTTCTATTTCCATTTTATTACCAGATTTGAATATTGGCGTGCTGATTGCATTTTTCCATATACGTGGAAAAGCTGAACTACGAATGATCGGATTGAATATGTGCAGTAGAGGTTGCTTTATCCATTCATAACAACCTTTTAGAACATAAGGTGGAATTCCATCAACACCGGACGCTTTTTTTGGTTTAAGTTTTTTAATCGCTTGATCTAAATCTATTTCACTAATTTCATTTATAACTAAGGTATCATTACTCACACTTACATCATCAATAAAATCTAGACTTTCGTAAATTGACAAAAAAAAAAATTTGCAAATTGATTGGCTGTATCATTATCAGGTACCAACATGTTCGCCTTTGGATATAAAAGAATTATTAGTAGTGCAGTTTGCTCTCTTTTTATTAATGAAAGTCCAAAAGTTATTAACGTCCAACTTTATATTATCCTCCAGTTTTTCATATACGCGTTCTCAGCTACTCCAATCGAAAACTTCAACTTTTTTCTTGAATCAATGTTTTTATCATTGTAAAATGTGGAAACAAATCGCAATTTTCTCAGTCGTTCTTTTTCTATAATTAAATCTTTTATTTCTTTCCCAAACCAAACAGGACATTTTTTGCTTCCAACATATTTTTTATACTTCGGCACCCAGGTATCTAAGACACCATTCAAAATATTATAGAATTCGTCTAATGCTGTGTTTACATTTAAATTTTCAATAACTTTTGTCCAGTCAGTATTCTGTAAGCTTAAACTAATTTCTAGGAAGTTTGCCTTCTTGAAATTATATTGAAAATCTGTTAGATTTTTGTCTTCTTTATTATTGAAACTCATATTCTTTTCAATTATTATTTCTAAAGTTGGATGATATACGTCTTCCCTAATAAGTGGTATTTCTTCCTTTTTAACTGTTATGGAAAAATTTTCTTTGGGCCCTATTACTAAATCTAATGTTTTACCCTGACAGTTTTTTATATCATTGTAGAAGGTATATGAATTAAAAATCATGAATTCATCTATAATATTCATTGGGTGTTAATTCCTTCGATTTCAGGTAAATTAAAGTCTCCAAAAATAAATGACTGATTAACATTTAGAATGTGTGATTGTAGAAAAAATATGCACGATTCATATACATCAAGAGAACTCTGTGGTGGAATGTAGACGCAGTAAAATGTAAATATTATGTTAAAAATTTTAATGTGTAAGATTAATGCTTCAAACTCGCTACATTTCCTTATTATTTTTGTTATTTTGTATTTGTTACTCACGGCCATGAACACTCCGCCTCCTTCGATTTTTTGTGTAACTCTCAAATTTCTATCTGCTCTCACCATGTTATAAATATTACAATCCACAACCTCCCCATCGCGTACTCACTCCTGCAGCCATGTCTCAACTGCCAGTATAACATCATATTTGTGATACAAGCTGTTTCTGTAAAAATCGTTTAGTTTCGTATTGAGTCCTCTACAATTCTGAAAATAAAGAGATAAATGGACCATACATGTGTCACTTATGAGCTCCCTATCAATTATACATATAAAAAACGTGAATCGTCTGTAGATATAGAAAACTGACAAAAATTATCAATTCTACAATTTTTAAATGTTCCCAACAACTCAATATAAGTAGATAAAATGATGTAATGAAAATTGTGATATCAATTATGATCATAATAATAATCCGAATTGATGAACCATAAATTAAAACATTCCCGGAAGACCTATCAACCGTAAAAATGTATCCCAATAAATATTTGTCATTTATCAATTATTTAAATTTGCATCAACTAAATATGAATTATAATAGTAGTGACGATATAAACCGATTGGTTGAATCAATTGTACAAACTCCTGAAAAACCTTTAACACCATCAAATTTAATAGACATAAATAATTTTATATGTATATGGTGCAAACCTGCCTTAATATTCAAGTCGAGCAAAAAGTCAAACAGAAAATGTAGCTATGTAGCAAAGAAAAGAAAAAAAACAAAGATCAAGACAGTGATTGAAAAAATAAGGCTCGTGGTTACAGGATTGCCAGGTTCACGATTTTATAAGTCATCTACATTATTTATCATTCTTATCTTTCCATTTTCTTTAACAAATATTTTTCCTCCCTGGGACCATACTCCTTGAGTGCCGTATTTTTTCTTCGCTAGCACCAGTAGCTCATACGTAAATTGGTGAGATTCTTGTTGATGAATATTCCACTTCCTTTAATTGATTTTTTAGTTTTGAATATTTCATTCCGTTTCATATAACTGAGAAAATCTATAACTATTGCTCTGATGGGCTTTGTTGATTCATTACTGGTTTTCGACTCTGAAAACATTGTTGATGTCTGACGGCAAAGACTTGACTTTTAAAGCATTATTTATGATGTTAAGGACAGTTTTTAATGAATTTTCTTCTCCTCTTCTTTAACACCAATAATACGTAGAGATTTTGATCTTCGGAATTGCTCCATTTCCTCCATCTTATCAGTAAGTTTAACAATTTCAGTACTATTTGTACTTGATATTTTCTCCACAGTCGCAATTCGATCAAGTTCATCGTTCATTTTGGTTTCCATACTTTCCAATTTCTGGTTCGTTGTAGCCAAAAGTTTCCCAAGACTATCTGTGACTTGAGCAGATATTTTACTGGTCATATTTTTGGAAAATGTATCATCCATTTGACTAGACTGGCTACTGCTTCTAGTTCCTCTGCTCATAATAAATATGGCAACAGTGTTCCCAATCGAGATATTGGGAACTATGAAATTCTGTTCAAAACTAGGTTTCTAGTAGCTTCTAAAGTTCAATTTTGGTATTACCTATTTCTGCCGCACTTTATTATGTCACTGAACTTATAGTTTCCACAATTTAATTCACCTAAATCGAACAATACTTGGGAGCTCACTATACGTTCTCATATTCTGGTAGTGCAGCATAAATTGTAGACAACTGCACCTATGTCAAAAGATTTCCGGAAAGATGCTATCTCTACTAATTATTTTCCTTGGGGTGAAGAGCAGTTCAGATCGGAATCGGAAAACTGAAATGACCCCTAACTCTAGACTCGTGAATTGATGTCCTAAGGGAACAATTTTAATTTAGTGTTTCCAAATAAAAAGAACACGTTATGCCTACTAGGCAAAAATGAAAGACAGATGATTCCTTCACAAATAGACGAATGAAATAAATCCTGAGTTTTTTTCGGTATAGTAAGTCATCTGGATTTGAAATAAAATCGGCTAACTAATGATCTTTGGATTTCAAAACCTACGAAGGAGAGGACTATCATCAAATTTGGGTCTCAGCCAACTTGATGTTTTTCAATAAATCATAATTTATCTGCCAATTGGAAAACGAATATCAGTTTATAATACATGGTTTGAGAGATAACTTCATGGCTACCATGATGGTCACACAGGCTGGCATTAAGAAAAAGTTGCGGTTGCTTCCGGTTCAACAGGTGGTAGATATTAATTGTTGATACGTTCAGAATAGCACTATCATTAAATACGTACCATCTGTCAAATTCAAATTTTCATTTCTTCAATAAAAAACTACATTCAGCTACATGTCTCCTGGGCCACCTGTTATTTGGAAGAGCACACAGTTCATCGTAACGAAAAGTGCGCTCAGTAAGAAAATATTATATTTATTTTTAATGTTCATTTATTTTTGAAATTTATGAAGATACCTAAAACTGGTTACTGTGAATTAATCTTAGGACAGAAATATGTTATATGGGACTTTAGTATGAGCATTTTGGAAAATGAAATTAGTTTAGGACATTATTCTGCTGTATCCCTCAATGTTTACCCAGCGTGAGCCATGTATGAACCTGAAAAAAGAGTTTTTTTATTACAAAACAATGACTTTTTTCTACTATACAAAAAGTTAATTGAAATGTATAGTACATAGTTACCTTTCCTAAAAAATTGAAAAAATCTCCAAATGAAAATCGTTCCTTAGTTTAGAAGTAAGCGAAGAAACAGAAATGATGAGGACAGACGTAAATAGCGAATTGATTTTTTGATAAACGTTCATAAGTCTATTTTTTTATTATTCTAACTTTCCCCTCAAATTGTTTATCTCCTACTGGGTGCCAGGAGTAGGTAAAACTCAGTTTCACCGATTTCTTTATCTCTGCCTTCTTGGCTGGAGGATTCACTCACTGACTCCACTGTCTTGAGGGATGGAGTCCCTGAAACCGGTTCTTGGTCGTTTGAGTGAGGTTACTACTAGACCCCCAAATTGAACCCAATAAGGCTGCTGTCACGACTGCTGTTCTTAGTGGTAATGTGTTAATAATTTGCAAGTCAGAAGATACCAACAAAACCCCTCTGAGGCGATACTTCCCTTATAAGTACAGCTTTTTCAAAAATTTTAAATCAATTAAAAATACAACGAAAACCTCTCACGCAGAGGTTATAAAAACACAGTATCTGGATAGATGAAAAAAATGGCAATAATTGAACAATTGAAGCAGCAGTAATGTTGAGGAAACAAAACAGTTTTTTTTAACCATCCAAGGGAAACTTGGGTTATTCAACTACAGATGAAAAATATACTTTGAGGGTATCTCCTCATAAACCCTCGAACCAATATAGGTTCTTTCCTATGAGTCTACTGGAACCAATTTCTAGTAATACCAGCTTGATGCTTTGTTCTGGAAGTGTTTATTATGTGGAAATGGCTATTAGCTTCTTTCTACTATACCAAACGTCCTCATCAGCTTGAGGGACTACAACATATAGATACAATAAAATTTTAAATTTTAAAATGACCTTTAGCATTCGAATTTATGTATGAAATATTCACAAAAATCCATGTGTCTCCTACTCTCTTGGTTTGATTTCAACAGATACTCCTAATTTCGAATCGTTAGAGAATCACTTTGTATTAATACTCTCCACTCATTCATAAATGACAACCTCGATTTCTAGTGAAATTCAAATACTATCACCGAATTTTGATTTTGCTTCTAAATGTTGATGGTAAACTCGAAAAAACAAGATGGATCTCCTCCCCATAATTCAATGATAGTAAATGATTACCTTCAACAGAAGACATTCGAAGAAAACAAAATTTCGACGAATGGTCATATGCGATGGCATACAAGGTCACCTGATTTGACACCTCTTGATTTCTTTGTTTAGGGCCATTCAAAAATCATTGTATATGCAACCGCCGTTACAACCCGCGAAGACCTGGAGTTGCGAGTAAGACGCGCAATCAATAGTAAAACGGCCCAGCAATTAGCAAACGTTCTTCAAGAAACAGCTATGCGAGTTCAGAAGTGCATTGACGTTAATGGACAGCAATTTGACCATCTATTGTAATGTTTTGTGTAATTTTTTTGTATTTCAAAGCCACCTTGGTAACGTCTTAGCATTAAATTAGAACATTATACACAGAGAGAAAATACTGCAGCAGGTTCATGCACAACGTTGTGTAAGACACAGTTGTGTAGATATTCTACACAATTGTCCTTTCTTTCATCATACGCGTTTTGTGAGATTCAAAAAATATTTGTGCAAGTCATCCCATTCAACACAGAATGGTCTCAGAGATGGTAGTGGGATTCACATTCATGTTTCAGATCACACCAGTGAATCGCAAAAGGGACTTCGCATAAACGTCTATTCCGTGCCCCGTTGATCATGTCGAGACATCAAAATGTGATTCAAAATGTGACTCGAAATTAGCCCAATGTGACATTCCATTTATACTTCGAGATCGAATGCACATTGAGACCCTTTCGATGTAACAATGTGAAATTGAATGGAATGGTACTCATTTAAAAATGCGCTTCACTTTCTGATTCACCTGTATGTCAAGAATAAAACAAAGCTCACCATGTTTCAACATAAATAGAAATTATTCCTCAATATTACTATTCTTACTAATGAAATACTATTCATACGGATTGGAATGATAGAAAACAAATGCGTGAGTTGATTCCGTTGTATATACTTCTCACAAACAAAAAAATTTTCAAGCTATGTCTGAATCATAAAAAAAAACATTTACAGAAATGTAGAAAAATCTATAATTCAACTCCAATCCTCTGGACAGCATTTTATTCGCGGCGAAATCAGTAGGTCCCTATTCTGAATTCGCCAAATTCTGTAAATCACTGACTTTACCTTTCTGTTTCTACTCACCGTTCAGGTCCTTGAAGAGATACAGTTCTTGGTAGAGATAATAATTGGGCATTGCTAAAAAATACATTTGATTCAACTATTGAAATAAGAAGAAGCGAACAGAACACTACACACTATCAGAAGTATCTGTAGAACATTCAAAGAATGGCATCAACCAAATACAAATTCTACTTGACTCTCGACTCGACAAACACCTCTGGCCGCTAGCCATTTTGTGCCGTCGTGGTGATGTCACGATCAATTTTGTTACCAACCTAATTCCTTTTATATAGACAAAATCGCAATTAAACCAAAATTCATGTTGATGTGCTTAGCAATTTTCTTCACATTTTATGCTCAAAGTGATACTAATGAGAAGAGAATTGTGAACAATTCATAACATTTGGCATCACTAAGTGTCAACAATGACGTCTAAATGCAACTCATTTTGTTACCATAATAATCAGGAAAGCAACATCTCCTAGAAGTTTGTGTTAACTGGGAATTTGTATAGTATTCATGCACTTCCACATTGCCTAAAAATACACAAAAATATGCACATCTACCATAACACAATTTATATGGAAAACATCTACAACGCATTGAACTCATCTTACACCCATTGTGCACTTTCTAGTTGATATGCACAAATTGTATACTATTTCAACACAATTGTGTTATTTGCCACAACTTGACCAAGGCGTCGTCTCACCCAACTAAATACGCATGCGCGGCATTCCAAATGTCCAGTCCATCATTGTTTGATTGTTTTATGCTGATCGAAGGGCGAAGCTGTTTAAGTGTACGTACCTATTATTTATTATTTGCTCATGTGTATGTGGTTTTGTGTCAGATGGAAGTGTTAGAATATTTTCAAACTGATACTAATATTTGAAGGTTAGTATTGCTATTATATTTTGTTATAACATGAAACCTACAAACTGACAAATTTTTTTCATTTTTAACGGTTTGAAAGATGCATCCTCGTACCTACTTCCTACTTGAATAAATATAGTTTGACACGAAGATTACTTTAAACTTTATTATTATTCTTATATTTTGTGTTTCTGTTATTTTATTTGTAATTAGAGTTTATGGTTCAATTATTTTTGTTATTAGTTCTTTGTGAAGAAATAAACATTATTTAAATGACATTAAATTTTATTTCAACCTTCTGGAATATGAAGCTTATAATTTCTGAACAGAATAAGATATGAAAAAGCGAGCAGGATAAAACTGATGCTTATTCTTATCTTATTCCGTTTGGATTTTATGTGCCTCAAATGTATCCTTTCTTAAAATCATAAATGGTACCTACCTATATAAATTGGTCTTGATCTGTACACAAATATGTACAATATACCTACACAATTCGTGACATTTTTTGCATCCTATATTTAAAATACTTACACCATTTGTACAAACTAGGAACACAAATTGTTGCCATTCATTGCAATTTGTGCATAAACAGTACACAAGTTGTTGACATACGTCGCACAACGTACCGATTAATTTTGTATATTTTGTGTATAAAATTAAAACAAAACTATTCAGAATGATACAACACTGAAGTGTATCGTTTATACACAATATCTCTAATACAATATTGTAGAAGAAAAATGGACAAGTTGGTGCTGTCAACTTTTTAGACACAAATTGTGCTGAAATTATTCACAATTGTGTAAAAAACATACATTTATTTCTCTCTGTGTAATTGTATTTTCTTATTTTCTTTTAGCAGTAATTTTAATTGTATTCATCGCACATTTTACTTCTGGGTATGAATAAATTCCTTATTGATAGGACTAATAAATGGTACTATGTTACCAATATGGTTCCTTTTGAAAAAATTGAGTTTTACCACAAAATCGAATACGATGAACTTTATTTGCTAATAAAATACGCAATTTAGAATTTTTGACGGGATTTCGAATTTTCTAGCAGTAGACGGGTCAATTGGAATAAATCGGATCCATCATAGCACACTTAAATAGAAAACTAAAAGTTAAATTATCAAAAATTCTGAAATTTTAAATGTCATTCATGTGGTATCATTGTATTCAGAAAATCATGCAAATTTCAGAAATGTAATGATTGAAAACCGATAGTTGGTATCACTTCCGGCAAAACCGGAATTGAGAAAAAATTCATTTGTAGGTCAAGAAGTGCCAATTATTATGTTCATGGGACATCCCAAATTTCAGTCAATTACCTTCAAAACTAACGGAGATACAGGGGGTGTACCATGATACTGTTACACCCGGTATGGTGAATTATAGTTTCTAGAAACTACTTTGTGAAATAAATAGTGGAGAAGCACAAAAACATCTAATGGATGAAATGAGGAAACTCTTCCGGCATGAGATCGAAAAACATAAGGAAACACTAATTGACGAAATTTCGAATCTGAGGAAGGAAGTGCAAAGTCTGAAAGATAGCAACATTGATCTAATACATCTGATTACTAATCAAAATGAAAATATGCAAACAAATGAATTCCTATATAAAATAAGAAATGATTTAGACACGTCATTCATATCGTACTCATCACCTGATACGATTTTGGACGCGACTCAAATGGAAATAAAAACTGACGATAAGCATCCATTCACAAAGGTAATTTGTAAAATAGAGGAAACATCCAAAAAAAGGAATGCCAAAAAAAATCGTAGACAACAAAGTGAATATACCACGGCTAGAGCAGATAAACAAGGCACATGGATCGATTGTAGGAACTGATTCAGCGGATGCAGAAAACAATGATTTCAGCGGAGGGGAACCCATGTTATGGTTGTATGTAGGACACTGCAAACCACAGGCAACAACTGATAAAGTAAAAATGTATCTGCAGAAAAAATTACCAGGATTGGAGTTCAAAGTCACAGAACTCAACACTGTAGGATGTTTCAAATCTTTCAAGGTATGTGTAAATGTAGCCCTAAAGGATGTTATGTACCATCCCTCATATTGGCCGGTACATGTACTTGTTAAAAGGTTTACATTTCGTAAGCCCTTTCGCAACTCAAGTGAGTTCTTACGACTCTTATTATGGAAACGAAATTACGAATTGGTCAGAGACAGTTCAAAATATTACAAGTCAATGTCCAATCATTACCAAATAAAATTGATCAACTTGAAGTTATTGCAGAGACAGAAAAAATAGACATTTTATGTTTAAGTGAAACTTGGTACACTGATAACAATATCAATGTTATGAATATTAAAAATTTCAATATTGAAACTTTTTTTAATAGACGAAATCACAAACATGGTGAAATAATAACTTACGCAAGAAATGATGTTATATACAAAAAACTTGATCTTGAAGTCAATTGTGAGGAAATGCAAATCGAAACATGTGCGTTTTCTTCAAAGTAGCAAAAAAAAATATTGTCTGATTAATATTTATAGATCTACCAGTGGGAGTGTAGACACATTCATATACAGAATGTCCCTTATATTGAATGAATGCTGTAAATCTTTCAAGAATATCATAATTTGCGGTGATATCAATATGAACAAACTTGAATTGAAACAAATTCCACAGAGAGAAAAGGATAACAAATTTTTCATAGATCTTTTAGATATCTATCACCTCAAATACAATAATTGTCGACCAATTCGAGAGTTTACCGACAATACAGGAAAAACTAGTACATCTCAACTTGATTATTTCGCCACAAATATTGATTTTTCTTCGTTTGACGAAAAAATTGAGCCATTCAATATCAGTGACCATCATGGGTTGCTTGCTATTCACTATGAATATATCTTCATAATTCAAGAAAGATGAGTTGAACGCGAAACTTATTTCAGAACGTGATACACGGGAGGAAAATATCAAAAATCTTTGTAAATTTCTTGAAAATGAAGATTTTCGTGTCGTATATGAATGTACAACAAATCTAAATCTTGCAAATAATACTTTCTTCAATTAATTGTTTATGCTCCAGACTTGAATTGTCCCATGAAAAAAATAAAACTTGGTGGATATAGTGAAAATAGAAAAACATGGATCACAAACGAAATAAAAATAGCAGAAAGGCAATTGAAAGATATGTATTAGGTGGTAAAAAATTAACAAAATATCTCTTTGAAAAATGAGTAACTTAAAAAATAAAAAAAATTTAAAAAAGACATCAAACAATCGAAAAGAATTCATTATCAGAATAGAGTAACCAATACGAAAAACTCTCAGGCCAAACAGAAGCAAGTTTGGAAAATTGTGAAATAGTGAAATGGCAGGAAAAACTATAAATACCTATCCAAAAAAAATATATATCGATAATACAAATGAAGAAGATCCTCTAGAAATTGCAGAAAATTTTGCAAACTATTTCACAGTCACCGAGTCTGAAAATATAAAACGACATTTCAACTCTGAAAGTGGCACTACTGTAAACCATATAGTAAATTAATTTTATTTTTGCCCGGTTAGTTCGAAGGATTGGAAACCATTTGTCAACTCAAAAATAAGACATCTATAATAGGCATTGATTGTTTGTCCACAAAGATAGTTGAATCTTTAGCGAAGTTTATATGTGAACCACTCTCATTTATAATGAATCAATAGAGACACATATTTATCCAGATAATCTCAAAATAGGATAGAATTCTTCCGTTGAATACCACTATATTCATTTTCAACAATATCGTTCACAATTCGGAACACAAGAGTATGAGGCATTGTATACATTAGTGAATTTTGTAAGAACGACAATGCAATTATTCGCAAGGGAAAGAGAACGGATTATCAGGAATCAGAGCAAGCGGCTGTGGGCTGAAAATTGAACGCAAGAGACAAGCAGCTTCATCAGCACGTTCGCCCACCGGTAGTTTTTTTACTCCCTCTAGACCCATTTATCAAGTGGTGACTTTTCGATAAAATGACTGAATCCTGCTTGTCATGTTCGTCGGCTTGAAGCAATAACAACCGAGCAGCGCCCGATGTTAAAAATTTAAGGTTGCTGCTCGATTCTGGCGATCCGGCTTCAAAAACTATTCCGACAGAGGAGATACCAGTTATTTTAATGAATATTTTCTCAAGTATTCAACCCTATATATGAAAAGTTGTTATCATAATCAATATCCGTAACTTAGTTTTATGTAGCGATTCGTGATTCTTCGTGAATACATCATGTTGCTGGGCAGTATTGAATGATGAACTGATTCTCTTTTCAGTTGATCGAAATTCATAGTAGGTTTATGACACTAACGGCTATTTGCACCGGTTGTCCTTAATAACAAACTCAGCTAAGTGGAGGATCAGCTTAAGGTACATACACCTCAAGGTTAAGATGGTTCGCACCGTTGACTCCTGGCCTGAACCTAACCTGAGCATTGGAAATATTTGGCAAACAGCGCAAAAATGATCACGTAACCAACAACAAGACGTTAAACAACGCAAAGTTTTAATAAATATGCACATTGCGCTGTCAGTTCTGTCTAATTTAAAAGGCTGGCGGGAGTATGGAAAGTAATTTGGAAAATTTGTCTCAACCAGGAAAACTAGCCACAATATCGCCAAGAGAGCTGCATGCACATTAGTTAGAATGCGTAGTTTATTAGCTGCCCTAACCTGACCTGACTTTCCCTAGGTAAACATAATCCAAAATATTTACGACAAAGATGAGGTTGACAATTTTGGATGAATAAGAAAAATTGAAAACACTCACCATTCCATTCCACTAGTACATAGCAACAGAATATTTTTAAGTTCGTGAGTAATATAAATTCAAATAATAATAGACATTTTGTATTAAGAAATAGGTACAGTGTTGAATCTGAAAATTATTTTCCTACTTTCACATCATAGAGATATATCAGCCTCAATCAGGTTTAGTATATAGAGAGCTGTAGGTTTGGTCACCCTAAATAGAGGGAAAAATACAATCACATCAGCAAAATCCAGAAAAAGTGCTCGAAATACTATGAACATAAAGAAAATAGTACAATATTTCGTGTAGGAAAAGTGAGGTTAAGTAGTGAAGTGGAACCTAAGCCTGGAGAATCTGAGACTTATCTTGACTGAGGCTTATGTTGTCCTCAAATAGCGGTAAAAACCAAAATCGTAATATAAGGTCCACTTAAGTCGTAAGCAGAGCTGTCCCAAAGCACTGATGTGCTTAGTGCTCGTAAAAGTGCTTTAAGTATTTTAGTGCTCGTAAGCACTGTGCTTAGTGCTTCGAGCATTTTACGAAAAGGCTTAGTGCTTAGTAATCCCGAAAAGTGCTCGGGAGCACTGCGGTGCTCAGGAGCACTTTTTGGGATTACTAAGCACTAAGCCTTTTCTCAGCTATGGATCTATGAATGTTGTTGAAAATATAAAACGCGGTCAGGGGCACCTCCACCTACCAAGAACTACTGATTGCGTTTTTATATTATACACATTCTAGGTTCGAGGGCTCAGTCTTGACATAAATGTAATTAAAAGTGTTCGGAGTGAATTTAGTGCTTCACCACACTAGATTATTTAGTGCCACACACAATGAATAATAAATCCACCAAAAATATAACAACATTCTTTTTCATTTGAACCACATTTTTTATTAGAGCTAATCAATATAGAAAAAAATTATTATAAAAACTAAAGAATCCGACTGAGGTTCAAACTAAAATGCAAAAAACAAGTGATATAGAAAAATTGGAAGTAGCCGAGACCCATTTTATTTCTATTGATTTTTTTAAGCAAATAGATCCCGGCTGCTTTCAGTTTTTATTCCATTTGAAAAATTATTACTCCTTTTTCATTTTAATTTTAAATCACAGTCGGGTTTTTTAGTTTATTTATTAACTTTTTTCATTTTGAGATTTTCATTACACAATTATTATGTTGTATCAAGATGTCCAATTCGGCGCAAGAAATCCGCTATGTTGATTTTTCATCATTTTAATATAATAAGTGTCACTTGCGGTATCAAGACGAATCTAACGACAGAAAATTTATTAGCCGTTTAGTAGTAACAAGGAAAAAGCGACTTTATTTTACAATATTTTGATTTTATATTTGAATTGTTACCTTCAAAAAAGTTTAGCGAATAAATATATAAGTTGCCTCACTTCGCTGAACGTGACGATCCGCCTACCCCCTCTGCCTCTCCCCCGATTGGGAGGCCCGCGGTCCACAATAGACCCTCACGTTATAGACCGTCAGATAATGACAAATTCTGCTGACTCATTTTATCTTTTCTGGGATTTTACCCACTGAAAATTATGTCAGTGTTGGGCAGAAAAACTAAAATTTAAAAAATCAAACACTTATGAATATGAACATTTCATTTTCTCGATATAACTAGTTCTGCCCGTCTAGCGTCTAACGATGATTATCAAAATCACAATCCTATTTCATTCTTACGGTAGCACGCTCTAACATGAATGAAATATACCATACAATGGTGCTTTCTATCAGAAAACTGCCGAACTAAGAAATCAGTGAAATTCGAAACGTTGGTCAGAAAATATTAGTCACAACAAACTATATGAACACATTGATGTAACTATTCTCTTCCAGACTGATATCCAGAGCCAGAGCCAGATTTGGTACGAACAAGGACGTTTTATCTGGTTCATGGCTTCATGAAGCGATTTCAAAGTAGAAGTTCTAACACCTGAGCGCCCAGTCAAAATCCTGACTTCAAATTCCCGAAAATGAATTCGGGATCCCCAGATTGAAGTCGGGATCCCGAGACTAAAGCCGGAATCCCAAAATTAAAGTAGGGATCACGATATTAAAGTCGAGATCCCAAGATAAGTCGGGATCCCGAGATTGATGTCGGGATTCTGAGATTGAAGTCACGCTCCTGAGATTGAAGTCGGGATCCCAAGATTAAAATCAGGATCCCAAGATTGGAGTCGGGATCCCGAGATTGAAGAAACGAACCCTTGATTATAAAGTCGGGATTATAAAAAAAGAAAAACATTGGCCCTTCAGCGCCTTTGTATTATTCTGCATATTTGCTGCACATCAATTATACAAAATAAATTGTACCTCACGAGAAAACGCACTACACTTCGTGAAAAGAGTTACGTCACTTGGCGGAAAAATATCCTTTGCGCAGAAGATCACGTGATTAGCAAGAACGTCACTCACGAAACAATCACGAGTGGTCGATTAGCAGAAGAATTATAAAGGATCACATATCGGGTAGCAAAACCAAGTAACTGATGAAAAAAAAAGTAACGTCGAGGTCTCTCCACTTTGACGGTTTTGGCTTTTCACTGTATCACACATTCATATTCTCGTCGATTACTATTCTTTCAGTGGCAAAGCCGAACAGTTCGGATGATTTTGATAATGTTTGTTTATTGTGTTAACGTTACTGAAAATCACAGCCGAGGCAGGGTTGAATTGTACTGAGAGGGGTTGCCTGATATGTCTATACGATGTCCAATAACTAACTGTTTTGACCAGGTATATGCAAGCACTTTACGCTTCTCCACATGATCAAAAAATTGGTCAACCAGGCCAATTTTTTCATCATTCTGGAGGCATTTTGGCGAGAAATCAACCGCAGTGTTACAATTCATATATACAAATATCTTTTTACGTTTTTGACTCACAGGTAGTTTTTTGTATGGTATGCGTTCTATGTCACGTGGCCTGTAAGACTGTATTATATTCTATGGCCACATAACAGACATATACTGTGTCGCACTGTAATGAAAATATCAATGGAGAAAACGCTGGGGAGTTTTGGTGTACAAGCCTTGGGTATTAGTGGTATTACTGAGGCAATGGTGGGGGCTCAGTGGAATTAGCTGAAAATTATGGCTATTAGTCGGAAATGAGGTGTATTAAGTAGTTGAAAATTATTGGGCATTTGTGGGTATTACTCGGGAATTAGTGGTTTTTGTTGAAAATTGATGAACATTAGTCGGGAATTAGAGGTATTACTCGAGTAAAACATGGGTATTACAGAAATTATATCGTGCAAGGAGGACCGTGAATTTACGGAAAAATTGGTGTTGGAATTACAATTGTGAAATCAAAAAATTAAATAAAAGGTTTTCAAAATAATACTTGTCGAAAAAAAGAAAAATTTGGATTTCCGTTGCTTTTATTCCTTGGTTATTAAAGGAAATAGTGGCATTTGTTCGGGGTATTACTCGGGATATACTCAGGTACTAGAAGAATTACTTAGGATTTTTTGGAATTAGTGTAAACAACTTCCTCAGCGGTTTCCCTCTCGGAAAATATAATAGACCAAAATTATTCATTTTCTTCCAGGGCCACGCTCTTCCATTTCCAATAAAAAACTGTATACGAAGCCATACTTGCAATACTACAACACCAAATTGAACCGATTAAAATGAGGCACAACATATAGACCGGGATCCCACGCCGATTTTCAAAAAAGATTCATAACAGGCTGAACCTTCCTGAGTAGCTTCATTTTGCCAAGACGCCCAACTTTTTCCTCTACGAAAATTCTCGATAGTGGTAGCTAATAAAATGCTCCAGCGTCAATCATGTCGATTTGGTGAGGGCAAAAAAGTCATTTATAATAGTTAGTTTTTCAATCGAACCTCGAGATAATTCGATGAAGCACTCGAAAAACCTTTTGTCCTACAAAATGGATGGTAGTACTGAAGAGACCCCCACTCCCAACATGTACGAATAACCAGCGGATTTTTTTACCATTGCCTGCTCAATATTTGTATAATCGAATGAATATATGGTCCTACGAATTGAATGGTAGGTGTTCCCAGTCCTACGCTCCAAAATTGTCAATTCCACGAAGTTCTTGATATCAGTAGCTAATGAACTGCGTAGGCGAAGGTCAAGTTGATTTGGTGAGCGCAAAAAGTGTATGGCTGACTGTTAGTTTTATCCAAATCTGAAGCTCATGGTGAAACAAATCAATTGAATTAACCTCATTTCAAGGCAGAAAAATCAATCTATTAGACCGTAAGCCACTGGCTTAACTAGCATACATATATTTCTACCATACCTTCTGAAATAAAAAATGATCGAAATATTTTGTAAGTAGGCACATTTATCCTCATTTTTGATATGATATTTTTTTTGATCCAGCCATCCTTATTACGCTGTCCAGTTCACAGATCGATCCTATCACCAGTTTTCGTGCTACAGGGTAACAAAAATTCCAATACTGTTATTTTTCGAATTATGAATCAATTTGTCTTCTTTGCTTTAATTCGAAATCGATTTTTTTTTCAGAAATAACCACATTAAATCTATTTTGTAGCTCGTTATTCCATCCATTCGAGTAGGAAAGTGTATTTCACAAAGGGTGTTGCAAAACATAGCATGATAAGACACTATTCATAGAAATAGATGAATATCAATACCATTATCATTTATATTTTAGAAATTCTTTGAGGATTCATGTTATTTATTTATTTACTTATTTATTTCATCCTAACAGGCCTAGTGGCCCAGTTACAAGGATGACTTATAAGAAATATACATGTGTATACAAGCACTTAGTATAATATGTTATTTATAAATTAAAGTATGGGGATAAGCACAACAATGAACAATAGTTATAACAAATCGCAAATTACTATACTGATAAATTCTCAACCTGTCTACGGATTATAGATCTGAATTTAGCGAGAGACAAATTCCAATCGACATCTTGCAAGGCGTTGATGTCGTTTGCCAGACGGAGCATGATTAGGAGGGGGGATCTGAAAGTAACACTCACAAAGGGAATCTTAAATATGACAACAGAGCGCATAGGTCTGGGAGGTACATTAATTGGTATTAGTGACAATAAATCTATAGAATTTATGTTATTGTTGATAATTTTATGCAAAAATATTAACACAAAAATTTTCCTCCTGGAGTCTAAGGAGGGTATATCAAATTGAGTTCTCAATTGTGATGTTCTGATGGTATTGTAATCGGGGAAACTATGATTTTTTTTGTAGTAGAGGTATCTTAGAAATTTATTCTGTATTTTTTCTAGTTCCTGTAAGGTTGTTTGGTATTCTCCATTCCAAATAATAGAACCGTACTCAAGTTTAGATCTCACCAGCGTGAAATAAAGCATTTTTATGGAGTCTATGTTATTAAAAAGAGAAGTCTGTCTTAGAGTGAATCCAAGAGCCCGATTTGCGGCATTTTTTATATGTTCGACATGTTTCTTAAACGATAATTTGCAATCATAGGTTGTTCCTAGGTCTTTGAATTCATGCACCCTTTTCAGTGATTCATTATTCATGCGGTAGTCAAAAAAAATGGGATCCTTTTGGCGGGTAATTGTCATGACTTGGCATTTTTTCAAGTTAAAATCTAACTTACATCGAACACTCCATTCCAATAAACTATGTAAATCTTTTTGTAAGGCAGAACAATCCCTGACTGTTTGCACCTGTTTAAAAATTTTCACATCGTCGGCAAAAAGTAAGCATTTGGAGTGCTTGATATAATCTGGCAAGTCGTTAATAAATAACAAAAAAAACAAGGGCCCCAAGTTTGATCCTTGGGGTACTCCCGACGAAGCATGAAATTTACCTGAGGTATTTCCATCATGTTTCACCACAAAACATCGATCCTGCAGATAGCTTCTGATCAGATTCATGATATTTTCAGAAAGTCCAAATCGATATATCTTTTGCAGCAAAACACCATGGTCCACCCTGTTGAAAGCCTTACTGAAGTCCGTAAATATTGTGTCCAATTGAGCCTTATTTTCTAAGGAGCTATTCGCTTCGTTCGTGTATAATAACAGATTTGTGTTGACAGATCTGTTTGACATAAACCCATGCTGTTGCTCAGCTAGGGCGCCCTCTACAAAACCGTACAATTTACTATAGATTATCTGTTCGAATAGCTTGGAGGGAGCACACATAATTGATATCGGTCTGTAGTTTTTTATATCACGTTTGTTACCTGCTTTATGAACAGGTGTGCAAATTGAAGTTTTCCATTGCGTTGGAAATTCAGCGTTTTTAATTATGAGATTGAATATGTGGAGTAGTGGGTGACGTAACCATTCATGGCAGCCCTTCAATATATACGGCGGTATACCATCTACCCCCGCAGACATTTTCGGTTTAAGTTTTTTCATAGACTCATCAAATTCTGACATAGTTATAGATATTATTGAGAAGGTATCATTAGTCATATTCTGAAGACTTTTAAAAGTTACACTGTAATCACTCGCGTTGGTCGAGTACACACTGGCAAAAAACTCCGCGAAGTACTGTGATGTATCTTTGGGTGAAATTTCCATATCATTGTAGATGAAATTTTCATTGGTTGAACTTTTACATTTCCTTTTGTTAACATAGTTCCAAAACATATTGATGTCCGTGTTTACATTGTTTTGAATACTTTTAATGTAGTTCACATATTCTTTTTTTGTGTGATAATCTGAAATATGTTTTATTTTTCTGAGTTTTTCTTTTTGTACAATTAATTCTTTAATTTCTCTAGTATACCATACAGGAAATTTATTATAATTGTCATATAGTTTGAATTCAGGAACACAAAGAGAAAATATGTTATCTAAAATTTTGTAAAAGTTTTTCAAGGCACTATCTACGTTAGACTCCAAAAATACCTCATTCCATTTAGCGTCTCTAATAAGTTCTGTCATGAGATCAAAATTAGCTTTTTTGAAATTATACTTGTTTTTAATTTTATTACTAGCCTTAACATTGCCACTCGATAAATTTTCATTAAATTCTAAAACAATTTCTAGGGAAGGGTGGTATCTATCCTCAGAGACTAAAGGACCCTCTCCACGCATAACATGGCACATATTGGCTTCTGAAGAAATAACCAAGTCTATAGTCCTTCCTTGGAAATTAGTAACATTATTATATAAGCTGAGAGGATTGAAATTCAAAAAATCGTTCAAAATAGCCATTTTTGTATTGAAATTATTCAGGGAAACTAATTGTCCTCTAATTTCTGGAAGGTTGAAATCTCCAAATATATAGTTTTCGTTAGTCTCCGTAGATATGTTATCTTGTAAAAATTGTATACAAGAATCAAAAATATCATAAGAGATACCTGCAGGCTAGTGTGATTTTGATATGGCTTTTTATCCTTAATTGTACTATGACTGCCTCAAATGCAGCACTGTGCTTTACTACTTTCAATAATTTAACTTTTTTATTTAACGCAATAAGTACTCCTCCTCCCTTTACCTTATTTGTTATTTCTTTGTTCCTGTCAGCTCTAATTAGATTAAATTTCCTCAGATCAACCACTTCTCCATCTAATACTCCTTCCCCCAACCATGTCTCCGTCACCAAAACAACGTCAAACTCTTGCTCGCTGGTATTCCTAAAAAAATCTTGAATTTTTGTGTTTAATCCCCTTACATTCTGATAATGAAGTAAAAGTGTTTTCATCGTATTAGTTGCTCCTGGAAGTATGTATAAAAAACAAAAAAAAACAAAATAATATTTGGAGATATATGCACACAAAAGGAATAAAAATGCTTTTTAATATTGGTTAAAGTAACTAAATATGGAAGACAATATTGCCATAGAGTTCGGTATCGTATAGGATACGCATTAATGTCCTCAAAAGAAATAGGAAAAAAAAATAAAAAGAAAAAACGTAAGAAGACAACGGCAAAGCAGAGTTGATATTCTAGACAAAAACTTATTCGGTATAATCGCTCATTATAGTTCCTGGGCTTGCGTAGAGGATAGGCTCGTTAAATCTGGCTCGCTTCGAATATTATGTATCACGCCATCTCGGGTTTTGATATATATTCGCCCTCCTCGAGTCCATACATCTCTGGGGTTGAATGTTCTCCTGGCCTTTATGAATAATTTGTAGATTGATTCTCCTAGATCTTCATTTAAAAAGATGCCGCTACCTTTTAGATTCTTCCTTGCACTGAAAACTTCACTTCTTTTTATTTGTGTCACAAACTCTAATATTATTGTTCGTGGATTGTTAATTTGGGCTTTTCCCATCCTATAAATGTTATTGATTTCCAGTGAAGTGCATTTGATTTTTAGGTCGCCATTTATCAGGTTGATAACAATGGCTAACAAGTTTTCCTTATCAGCTTCCTTGATGCCCGATAACCTCAAGCTATTTTTCTTAATTTTCTGATCTATACCATCTAGCCGTTCTCTGTTTTTCTTGATATCATTTACATTAGTCTGAACTAGTTTGTCCGTTGTATCCATTTTCTGGCCAAATTTATCAAATTTTGCCTCAATTTTCCCAAACTTTTGTTCAAATTGCTCTTCAATTTTGGTCATAAACTTTTCACATACCTTGCTTATCATTGATTCTACTTTGGTTTCATCCATTCTTTGCTGGCTCTAGCGAGTATTCACATTCATCCTGGCCTACCTACTATTGTAGATGGATTATCGAGTTTATTGTGGGAAGAAACAATTACAAATAAGTCTTTTCAGGTAAAAGATTTCTCTTAAAACTCACTTTCCAACTTATATGCACTGATGACTTTACAAGTTGTCGAATTTCTAGATTTTAATACTTCAGAAAGACCTCCAAACTACTCAAAATTCACAGGAGCGTTCGAATACGTTCACACGTGCTTGATGCTCGACATATTTATTGTATTGTATGATTGCTAGTTCAACAGTATATAGTTTTCCATGTACACAGTGACGACTTGAATGCTTAAAAAGGCTATATCTCAGGAACAAAATCAAATAATTATTACAAATTGTCCATATCTGTTACAAGAGTATGAAAATTAAAGTGAAATTATACTCATGAAATAGTCCTCCTATCAACTCCCCTTATTATCAGCAAGTCTCGTCACTCTCTGATTCACAGCCAGAAATCTCTTCTTGTGATACCTCCTTGCATAGCTGGTGAAGAATGCTCTCCCACTCCTTCCCCTTCCCTTTCTCATTGTTCAAATTTTTTTTCGTTAACCAGATGTCGTTCCCTTACGAACGACAGCCCTCAAAAGACGAAACTTGTGAGAGCCATGGATTAACAAATTCATACTTTTCACGTACTATTCCACTTTCTCGGGCCATCAGAGAAATATAAGCAGTCGCTAAGCTTTGAACCCACGACCGGCGAAGAGAGTGGATAAAAGATCGGTGTTTTAACTACTTCGCCCCTTGACTCCCGTAAAATATGATATATCTTTCGAACTTCACTTTTTGAGGCTTCTGAAGATACGATTCATCCTATTATACCGTAGAGCAGATTTTCATAATTCGTCTGAAGTTTTCAATTATAAATTTCAGCTCTTCAGACGACGATGTGGTGTTGCAGGTTTTTCCGGATTTCCCTGCATCTGTTAAAGCGAATGCGACATCATTTCAGCCGCCCCTGAGGGCAGATTGATTATTTCAATGTTTTTACTTTGTTATTGTTGTTTTCAATATGTTTATGAAAATTAAGAAAGCTATACAAAATTTCCCACTTTTTTCATAAACTTTTCACGTAAATTATGATATTTTTGAATTGAACAAACAATTATACATTGAAAGTAACATTACTTCACGAATAAAAGTATATTAAATTAGCTACACCACAATTTCAAAATAATTCGTTATTTTGAATAATTTTTGTAGGACTAGCGATACATACCCGTATTATTTAGGTGAAGAATACACTAACCTTTCATGTGATATCAATGTCCTACAGTTATTAATACATTTTTTTTACCATGGAATTGACAATTTCGGAGCGTAGGACTGGGAACACCTACCGTTCAATTTGTAGGACAATATGACCATTCAATTATACAAATATTAACCAAGCAACGGTAAAAAAATCCTCTGGTTATTAATGAATTTTCATGACCATGTCATTGGTACATGTTGGGAGTGGGTGACTCTTCAGTCCTACCATCCATTTTGTACGACAAAAGTTTTTTCGAGTACTTCATCAAATTATTTCGAGGTTCAACTGAAAATCTAACTGCTTTTAATGACTTTTTTGCAATCACCAAATCGACATGATTGACGCCTGTGCATTTTATTAGCTACCACTATCGAGAATTTTCGTAAAGGAAAAAGTTGGGCGTCTCGGCAAAATGAAGCTACTCAGGAAGATTCAGCCTGTTATTAATCATTTTTGAATATAGGTGTGGGATTTCGGTCTAATATAGCTGGTGTTTTTTATTCAAATTTTCAAATCACTAATTGCAGCTGTACAATTTTGGCAAAGATAAAACTTCACTGGTTTTGGTCAAAATGAATGTGCTATGTAAAATTTGATTTTGAAATTTTTTTTTTTTTATTTTTTTTTCTAATGCAACATGGTGGCTCATCGGGTTAGGAAAAGTTAATTTATTGCGAATGATTTGATACAGCACACTTATAGGTTTTAAACTAAATTCCGTTGAGAAACTCAAAAAACTACGATAGATGTTTTATAAAATGTTAATGGTAATATTTTAAATTATTCGTTATCAAATGGTATTTTTTTATAATCCGACCATATAGCCATTTGAAAAAAGTTATTAACAGAAATTTAAAAATTAAATTCTGCAAAGCAGTTACATTTTGATCAAAAACAGTAGAGTTGTAATATTCTCAAAATTTTAGGACTGAAATTAGTGATTTGAAGATAGCCAAAGCACTCTAGAATAAAAAAAAATGCAAAATGAAATGATAATTTGGTTACGAAACGTGAAAAGTAACACATGGTTGAATTTAGTGAATCATATGGAGAAAAAAGAAGTGAAAATATATCGTGTGTCTCATTCGAAAATCGAAAATTTTTGTCACTATCGGTGAAATCGGAAATTACATAAAGCTGAATTACCTTTCAAAGGATGCAGTTGTAAGTTTTATGCAAATCCTCCAAATTTTATTCCATTATCTTCAAAAATGAAAAAGTTATAGTAGCAAGCAAGTTTCCGCGATCACCCGGTATGTTACAAAGCCTAGGGATCTAAATGAGTTGCGACATACGCATTATATACCTCGTGGCGCTCAACGTGCTAAAAGCGATGAAGCTGAAAAATTACGTTCGGAATTTCCAACCAGATCAGATAGTAACAAAGTTGGGAATTTTACGTCTGTAATGGCCGAAAATCCCCAAAACGATTTCAGTAGCTGGAATAGAAAGTTACTGGAAATAATTCTATAAGAAAGTTCTCTTTTAGGTTCTAAAGTAATATGACTATAGTAGCGTAGATTAGGGGAAAAACCTAGGTTTGACTAAAGGTAGACTACGTAAAATTAGTGTACCTCGGTTGTAAAGAGAAACATTCTCAACTAAAAATTGAACCAATACATGAGTTCTCAACGTACTTGATACTTGAATTATGTACAAAAACAGTTATTACAATTGATATAAAGGAAATATCAACATGGTAAATGAAATTCAAATATATGGAATATTTAATAGAAGTTGGGTAATACCTCGCAAATTCAAAATAATGACGTTGTAATATAAGTATTGGAGCTCTTTTCGCGAGAAAAAACATCTTTCAAATCAGACAAGAGATAAATAAGATCCCGTGGTGCCAAACTTTCATATGAGTCACTCTGTATACCAAGGAAACCATCAACTTCTGAATCCAATATATAAAAATCCAGTGATTTCCCCATTTCGCTAAGTAACTCAAGAAATAACCATTCACTTCCAATCTAGCTAAAACGTATGAAGAGTTCGCTTCTTACATTTTCTTGAGAACTGGTGGAGGTAATGCTGATCTAAATTGAGATAACACTCGGGATATATGCCCGAAGCATTTTACTACATATGGGATTACATTATCTCAGGATAGTTCTCCCACAGACGCTATTCACATCGGAAAAATAATGTCTCTGGTAATTTTGATACCATATGTTACGTTAAGTACTTCAGATTTTAGATACCAAATCATGACTCGCATCTAAAGCGATGAAAATACCGTGTCATTTCGTTTTTACATCAATCCCATAGCTCGCTAGATGTAGTAATTACTGTTTTTTCTGGCAGGCCTGAAACGAACTTTCTTTTTCAATTCAGCTATGACTTCGTTTCAAAAAGATTGATTGGAACACTTTGATAATTAAAGGTAAATAATTTGGAAATCGAACATGACGGATCAAGTTATGATTCATTTCAACTGAATACCACTTTGGAAGTCATACATATTATGCCGGTATTAACGGCATCATTTCCAAAGCAATTATGAAATGTTACTGAAAAAATTGTCATGATCTATAATTTCCATTTGAAATATTGAAAAGTTTTCGTCACCAATAACTTTATTCCGGTTAAGATTTCCACTAAATGAAAATGAATTTTTTATTTCATAAAATGACCTTTTTGAGATATTTCGAAGCAAACATTATTATTAGTATAATTGTGAAATGTTTTTGAATTGGTCGTATACATTATAACACAGAATCACTTTGAACTCTGAAAATTTTTACAGGGTGGGACAATAGTGTGTAAGACTCCAATTGCTAGTGTTCTATGGCAGGAGGAAGATGGTTCAAAAATAAAAGTGAAATCGTCTACAAAAGTAAGCCATACAGGAATTACTGCCTGTAACAGAACAACAAAATATTCGCTAAGATCTAACTCAATAAAGTTTGATTTCGACAGCTAATATTTAACAACAACTTCAAAAATTATGAAATTTAATTATCACATTATGTTACTCGATTTTCACCGGCACTGCCGAAAGATCAGGAAAATTTTTAAACATTTTGTGAATATTTTGCATTCATTTTGTTTAATTTCGATTGTAGAGCCCTTGCTCTGCTAAGTTGGGTCGTTTAAATAATTTTGAAAAAGATAGAAATGGCTAGAAATAGCTTCAGGTCCATATAAAAAAATTCTGGTACTTGTCTTGCAATACATGGTTGAAAAATGTACGGAGTATTCCACTTTAGAAAATACGAGAAAATGCACTTAAAAAATTTCAGAATTCAATCTCAAACGCCATGATCGTCTTGAGGAAGTGATTTTTACAGTACGCATCTGCCGATTACATTATTTCGACAAGAACAATAAAAAATTTCATGTGAGTGGAAGATAATCTATAATTTTGTATAGGGAATTAGCCTCGACTGAGAATTGAAAAACAACTCCTCCGGAAATAAAAAAAATAGGAAAAAAATTAAACTATGTTTTGTTATATTCAACAGAAAATAAATACTACCCGTCTAAAGGCCACGCTGATGGACATCTGATAAATATTGTGAAACTAACTTGAAAAAAAAAATTCGAAAGTGAAAATATGCATTTTTGTACAGATAATTGAAATGAAATACAATCATGTTTTGTAATATCGAACTGAAAACAACCACTTACTCAATAGCCTGAGTACTTGCTGGATATTAAAGTACATCTGAATGTGAAAATCGACATAGTTTATTCTTCAACTATCCAGTTTTCGTTTTAAAATCATTTAGATAAATGAGATAAGGGAGGATGTTATTCAGAAGAATCACTTACAGAAATCGCTCATTCTAGCTGCATTCTTTCGACACATTAGTTCAGAAACATTCAGAACGTGATTATGAAATCAAGTTTGTGAAATATGGATCCGGATCACAAATATGATTCCTCAAAAGAACGAACTACTTATTTTTGTGGTTGTTTTGTATGGAACCTAACCTAGAAGCAAAAAAATAATTTTTTGATGCAAAATGGATCGGCATATTGAACCAGTTAGTGGTAAATGTATTATTTATTACATCACATCGTTTTATCTATTTACAAAACGCAAACGGCATATGACACAGAACCACAAAGGTGAAGTTCGATATGTTCCAAACATTCCAATCACGAATTCCGGTTTGTTCCTCAGGGGCAGGGGGATTACAGATAATGTTCACAAAAAAACTGTGGTGGGGATAAAACACATTTCGAAACAACAAGGACACCTCGATCATGATCATAATTTCTCGTTTTGTTCAGAACATTTGTGTCGAAAGAATACACCTTCTGTAGATGCGGAAATTACATATCTTTTATGCACTAGCGGGTGGTAAAGTACACTTTACCTCCCGGTTCGCCGGGCGTAAAGTGGCTCTTTACCGCCCGTGGGCGCATTATGGCCCGGCGGGCCGTAAAGTAGACAAAATTCTCAAATTGTATATACTCACTAATCATTTCATGCAATTCCTAACACGAATTAGAATCATTTCAGTTCAATAGAGCAATACTCTAACATTTGTTCATAATCGTTGGCAATATTTTGGGTTGATCTATTTATTTGAAATAGATTCTCCAATATAGCACTCAGCTACTATAGTTTCACATTCCTCATATTATGTTACCCTTAATTATTGTATGCATAACGTATGAAACGTGTAGACCATTGCAATTCAAGTCAGTATTTGTGATTCGGGCTATAAAACCGCTAGTGCATAAAATTTTGTATGTATCACGTGCGTAAAATACGTTTAAGGCCTTCGGCGTGTGATGGCTCTCGGCTAACGCCATCGGGCCATCATCCATGCCGCAGACCATAAACGCCTACTTTACGCCCTTGATACATAAATAACTATTACTAGGCCTCCAAAAAATTTTGGTCGACGAAAATATATTTTACTCTACGGAGAACATCGGAGAGGTCGGAAGAACTGGATATCCTACTCTTCAAAAGCAATTTCATTCTGCAATTATGGAATACTAGGACTATTTCCTTTTTGTTTTGTTACACTGAAAAATATTTTTTGACATAAACCATGGCATTTTGATTTTCGCAGATGATTCCAAATTTGATTTCATGTACATCCTATTCATATTTGTGCAAATTTTATTTCTTATGGATTTTTTCTTTCAAGTTAAATTCTTTCCATAAAATATATCAGATGTGGTTCAATGTCCAGCGTGGCCTTAACCTGGCAAGAAGTTGTTTTTCCCAGATATTACAAAAATTAGCCTCATTTCATTTCAACTCTCTGAATGAAAATGCACATTTCCAATTTCAGATTTTTTCCTTCGAGTTAGGGTCTCTTCACAACATTCATCAGATGTAGTTCAATGTCCATCGTGACCTTAGCCGTGGAAGTACTCGTTTTCTGTTAGATTATGTTACAAAAAAATCCCTAATTTTTATCGTAGGTTTTTTCCATTTCCAGAGGAGTCGTGTTTCTTTCCATTTTCAATTGAGAATGTTTCCATTTTCAACATGAATACCATTTAAGAGGTTATCTTGAACGATGGATAGCAATTAAAGTTTATCTTTCAGTCGTATCCTGTTTTTTTGTTTTTGTTAAAATTGTTTTTTCCGTCAACCAGCTGTTGTTTCCTCACGAACGGCAGCCTTCAGAAGTCGGAACTTGTTCGAGCAAAGGATTAACGAGGTCTTACCTTTTTACGTGCGATTCCTAGCACTTTCTCGGGTCATCAGAAAAAGTTCTGCATTCGTCATGGTTTGAACCATCGACTCTGGCAGCCAAAGTGATAGAATATGTGGTATCACATCTGTGTGAAAATATAACTTTTTCCACATAATCTCATATTTTCCGGGAAAGTCAGAAAATCCGTTTTAATTTGGTTCGAATATCTATTTGTATAAGAATTGTATGTTTGTCGCATCATTTAGTGAAAATTTAGATTTTCGTGTTCTGAATTAAATGTTTTTTTGATCGGCAAGATATTTAATTTTCTGGAACCTCTTTGAAATAAATACTCGGAAAGGGAGCGGCTCCTAGTAAGCAAAACGAAATTTAAACTTCTAAAATGAGTAAGAATGTGGTACATATTGTAGAGGTTCCAACTTTGACGAAAAAAAATATTTTAACACGAAAACAATAAAAATGGCGAAATTGGGATGCAATTTAGAGGTTGAAAAGGTTTTTTTGCGATATGCGGAGAAACGTGACTTTTTAGCAGAAGATATTCGATAGAAAAGTTGTGAATAATAAAAGAATCGAAAGCTTTTGTGACCAACACTTTCTGACATAACCTCAAATTGACCATCATAACGGCGAAAACCATTTTTTTTTTTAATTTGAAGATTTGTGGAAAAATCTTGAATACAAAAGTTGTAGATCTTTTCATTGGCAAAAACATCTTTCAATTTTTTTTGTAGGTTTTTTTTGCTGAAAGTCGTGAAAAACCATTTTAACCCCAGAAAGTCCTCCTCCTTTGGCCCTTCTATCACAATCAAATCCTTATTTATTTCCTTGTTTTTCGCAATTTCTGGAGAAAATTTCCATAATAGTGCCAGACCGAGAGCCAGCAAGAAAAACGACGTATGATCAGCGAAACGCTGAAACCTTGCGACAAGTGAGCTAGTAATATAAAGAACAGGGAAACGCAAGTATGGTGGCCCGTAGGTGTCGGCGTGACTGCGCAATTTTTTTAATATGTCAAAAAAATACGTATTTGTCGTTTTTCTTGCTGGCTCTCGGTCTATGCTACTTTTTCATTACCCAATCTAGAAGTAAACGCTTCAACGAAAAAACTGGCTGCTGGCGAGCTTGAAATTAGGTCGTTTTTTCGGAATTTGTCGAAAAAAAAAGAAAAATCTGTACTCCGCTACAAAAACTTGCAGCTTACATGAAACATAATAAGTTTTAGTTCCACTGAATTTCGTGAAATAAAATTGATTTTCAATCGAGAAAAAAATTAATAACTGACATCAGTTTTTCCCGAGAAAGGAACCCGCAGTTTTTATAGGTAAAATGGTTCTAGGTGAAATTGTCTGAATTTTTAGTATATTGTTGTACTGATTGAACGTGCAGAATCACAAAGTTCGTAGATTTTGAAATACAGGGCGTTCAAGTTAAAAATTAGTATTTTTATTTAATTATTTTTTCAGGATTTGAAAGTGCCAACTGCATTTTTTTTCGTTCTTATCATCAACGTACCTGCATATTACTGAATATCATTCAGATGGTGCAGATTATATCATTATGTACAGAGTGAAAAGTAAAAACATTTCAGTAATATCTGAAAATTCGATGTCATAATGAAATATTGATAAAATTATTTTGGCATGCAATATACTATTCTTAGTATTGACATATATGTTCATACGAAGAATATTATTCATTGTCAACCCATCTGGTTTTCAAGTTCAACAATCAAATTATTTAGGAAAACACAGAAGATTCATAGAGAATGGAAGTCAGATAGACTTGATTTGACGTACCATAGGTATGTAGGAAAACAAAAGTTTAGATCTTTTCTTTATCAACAACTTTGATTCCCAAATTTTTCCAATAGGAGGGCAACTTTTCTTGCGTTTCTCGAAAAACCGTGAAACATCGCTTTCAACATCTAAAAATTCACCCCGTTCCACCCTTCTCCATTTTTTCGACTTAAATTTATTTTTTATTTTTTTCTTCATTCGAACAATGTTTTGATCATCTTCCAGTAGGTTTCATGCCCCTAATAATTTTCTATCTCAAAAATGCATAAGCACTGGTTTACACATGGAGTTGAAGATCACAAAAAAATATAAGGTATAATCATAAATGGTGAAATAAGTGGTAAAAACTGAAAAGGGGAATTAAAGATCAAGATTTCATATCAAGTTTTCGAAATATTTCAATATAAATTCCACTTAATTGTTGACATATATGTTCATTCGAAGAATAATATTCATTGTCAACCCATCTGGTTTTTAATAGAGAATGGAAGTCAGATAGACTTGATTTGACGTACCATATTCCACTGAGAAAACAGAAGAGGTATTGGTATGAAATATCATTACTATAAATATATTCCAAATATTGAAATCAATATATACTAAGGAGTTTTTGGACATATCTCGAAAAAAATCGCTACTCCCAACTGTTGAGTAAATATTATGTTACTTATACGTCGATCAGATATAAAATCATATTTTGAGTACGTACGAGGATATATTGAAAAATTCTTAGCCTACTATAATAGAACCAAACAAAATTTCAATGTCAAAATGTTTTATTACTCAACACATTCTTCTCTTTAATTGGATACATTTATTACAGCGAACCTGCAATGTCTCTGGACATTTAAAAAAAATTTTTCTTCTTGCTCTGCAAACGAGACCTCCACAGCTTTTATTACCCCCTCGTTTGAAGAAAATTTACGATCTTTTAAACTTTTTTCAGTTGAGGAAAGAGATGATACTCGGACGGAGCCAAATCTGGTGGATAAGGGGGATGTTCTAGTAATTCAAACTCTAAATCACAAATTTTTAGCAAGGCAACATGAGATTTGTGTGCAGGGGCGTTGTCCTGCAAAAACGAAACACCTTTGGATAGCTTTTCGAGTCTTTTCTCTTTGATTTTTTCCCGTAGAGTGGTCAGTAATGTCGAATAGTAATCTCCAGTTATTGTTTTACCCTTATCCAAAAAATCAATCATGATTACTCCATGGCAATCCCAAAAAACTGAAGCAAGAACTTTTCCAGCAGATTTTTGGACACGAAACTTCTTAGGTCTTGGAGAACCGGAGTGTCGCCATTCCATCGATTCTTGCTTTGTTTCTGGATCATAGAAATGTATCCAAGTCTCATCCATAGTAAGTATTAAGTTTAAGAAGTCTACATCGTTTTCAAATCGAGCACAGATCGAACGCGATGCTACTACCCTTGCACGCTTTTGGTCAAAATTCAAACATTTGGGGATCCATTTTGCAGCAATTTTTCTCAGGTCCAAATTGACGTGAACTATATGATGAATGCATTCGTATGGAATATTCAGTGCTTCAGATATCTGTTTTAGCCCAATTCGATGGTCTGTTAAATTCATGTCATGAACTGCATCGATATTTTCGGGGACTGACACAGAAACTGGCCTTCCCGTTCGGTCATCATCTTCAATGGAAAATTTACCTCTTTTGAAGCTTGCAGTCCAATTTTTCACGGTTGCATACGAAGGTGATCACCAAGGGTATTGAGCAAATCTTCGTAAATCTGCTCACCTCTTAACCCCTTTAAATACAGGTACTTGATGATGGCTCGATACTCCAATTTTTCGATTTTCACAATTTCGGTGGACATTTTTTTCTTTTAACTTATTGCGTAATTCTGGTTTACTTTTTTGACGTCAAACTTTACACTGACACTTCAAATAAGTTATTGTTTGTTGCTATGGTAACGCAATATTTTGTTTATGCAGGGAACTGGTCTAGGCTAACTAGATATCAATACATCCTCGTAAGCCATCATATTATTTCCAAACTTGTTAACTCAAATCATTTCAACCGTAATATTTATTTAGAATTTTAGAATTTGAAACCTCAATTATATATTTCTTTATTGTATCTCCAAATTTATAAACAAGAATTATTTTGAATATAGTGTTTTCAGATTTTTTTGTTTTACTGTTGAGAAGCACAAAGTACATCTTTTGACAAAATCCGTGTTTTTGGTATTTTCATAAAAAAGAACCTGGTGCCAATATACATTGGTACATTGTATCTTTATTTTCTTTAATTTCCAGTATCTAATTTTTGTCAATGGATCTATCTTTTAAACATGGCGGATGAGGAAACCCTCGACCTCCCGTACCAATCTCGTCTTAAAGGACTCGTGGTGTTACCAAGCAATTTGATCGCGTTGATTTCTGACAGAATTATTATCGATAGTATTGAGACCACTCGTGGTATTACCCCCGATAATTCCTGTGATAATTCAGTACCCATCAGATTTTGTCTATAATAGCTAGTGACTTATGATTTGAATTTGTTTCTGAATAGTTGAGTTTGCTTAATTTCTTACATAATTTTTAGTGTGCCTACCTGACACTGACACTTCTAATAAGCTATGGTAATGCAATATTTTGTTTATGCAGGTCTAGGCTAACTAGTTATCAATACATCCTCGTATATTAAAGTGCAAGTGTTTCCGCGAACCGGCATTTACAGAAAAATAGAACAGCGTACAAATCATGCCAGGTTTCTAATGGGTTGACAAATAAATCTATCTTTGAAAATCTCAGCCATATTAGTCTGTTATGTTTCTAGAAAGACATCCAAGGCAATTGTCAGTAATAAATCATTTCAGAATATTAGACATGTTTTTAAATAACGATCAACATGACATTTTCAAAGAGAGGAATACCAGAACAAATACGAGATCACTATTGGCACCAGTTGACGCTCCAAAACTCCGGAAAAATAACTCTTAAATTTGTGGAAAGAAGACGTCTTTTTTATATTTATCTAGGAATGCCTGTGGTCAAGATTGTTTCAGCTGAATAAATATCGAAGTATTTAAGCTCAAAAAGTAGGCCTATGGTCGAAGGGAGTCAGCATTCATTATTCATGTTCCGATAAACCACGAGTTTTTGGGCTTGTCAACAAAGTTCATTTCGTTGGTTTAGTGAACTCAATTCTAGTCATTTTGGGAGATGGAATGACCCCTTTCTTAAATCATTGTAAAATCTTATTGAATCTAGAAATTAATTGGATCGATTTACGGCAATTGAGTATGAACAAAAATTATTTCACTTTGGGTGTGAAATCTCCCAAATCAAACTGCTCACTGTATACATATATATTTACTAATTGTTTTGAATAATTTCTGGTTACTGGGAAAAAAGTGCATGGACAACATTTGTAGCTGAATAACTCTTGCACTGCGGTGCTGAACAGCATTTTTTTGATTTTCCAGTCATATCAAAGCTATGCTCCATGCATCAAATCAGAATAATCTAACAAAATATAGAACGACAAAGATAAAATCCAATATTTGTTAACACGAGATCTCATGGCAGAATGTTCGTTTTCCCGGAGTTTTTCGTACAAAATTCAAAATGTAGATGTCACGAATATATTGCAAGTCGACAAAGTTCCTTATTTCACACTAATCAACAGTCTATTTAGTTTTGGTGTGCATAGCGTGCTGCTGATGAGTCGTTAAGTAAGTCTTCATCTATTTCAGCAGCCGTGTTGTTTTCACTTTGAGAGGTACGTGCAATATTTAAATTCTGAATTGAATGTTCTGTCCCAACTCAGCATTACTTTAATGAAGTACTCCCGAAAGAATAGTAGTACTTATATCAATCTATCAACCTTTTGAAGGAAAAAAATTATCTTTTGTTGAATGTATTTTAACTTATCGGGGGTACTACCAAGAGTGCTCGCAATACCATCGATAGTAGTTCTGACATAAATCTACGAGATCAAATTGCTTAGTTACACCACAAGTCTGCTATGACGAGTGGTGTTAACCACAAAGCAATTTGATTGAGTTTGAGATGCCTGATATAATTTTCGATAGTATTTCGAGCACGATTTGTATTTTTAGAAATAATTTCACGAACCAACAAACTTGAGGAAGATTCATTGTCGCGAATTCCTCAATAGTTTCAACTCATTACTAAACAACATGACGTTCTTCAGACTGGCATTTATGTCATACCCCAACAAGCACTGCTATGTTAGTAGAATATTGGTAAGTACAATATTGTGAACATTGAAAAAATATATGAAACGAGATGATGGCCAATATTACTTGAATAATATTGGAGAAATATTCTTGGAGCAATATTGGCTTCATAATACTCAGCGATGTTGTTAAAATAATGGCAGAATATTCAAACGTTATATTGGCTAGAGATAAAATGTTAACAATTTTCGATATTGGTACAATATTGTTTGGACATTCTAAAAATAATGTCGGTGCAATATTCTTGAAACAATAATGGCATAAAAACATTCAGCATTATCAATTGGTACAATATCAATTGGATATATTAGTTGAATATTCAATATGCCTTGGTGAATTATCAAATCAATGTCAAATAACTAGGAATTTGTACAATTGTACAGTGCTCCTTCAGTTAATCAAGGTGACACTAGAGTCTTCCTTTTGGTTTCCATATCCACTGTGTAAACTGTCTTGAAAACAAGCTTTGAGAAGTATTTTATATATTTTCTAAGGTTTCAGAAGATGTTGTATTCAGGGTGGCCCATCGAAAACGTACCGCAAGGCATTACAGGCTGGGAAAGAACTTTTCGATAAAATCCGAAAACAGGTCAAGTTTGTTTGTCAGGGGGACACATTTTGACGTAACAAGCATAGTAAAACCTTCAACCCTCTAAGTAGGGTTGTCACCCCAACATTTTTTTCAAATCGGAGGGGGGGGTCAAGCGACCTCTTTAGAAGGGGCTTGTCATTCCCTACACAGTGCTGGTTACATTTTCAAAATCGATCCACTCTTTCAGAATATATGGAGCGTTGAAACTCCAACGATAATGTGTGATGACAAATGCAAAAATTGATTCAATTGTACTTCAAAACTCATTTATTAGTCAAGTTAATGTTCGAATTGCTGTCCGTCAACCTGCATACAGTGGTATAAGTTATTTTCAAACCGTTGTCGTACATTCTGGAGCATTTGGGGTGTCATTTCGCGACATACGTTAATGATTCTTCGTCGCAACTGTTCTAATGTATCTGGAGGTGTTTTGTACACAAGGCTTTTGATATGTCCCCACAAAAAAAATCTAAAGAACTTAAGTCGGGTGACCGAGGTGGCCATTCTATTGGGCCCCGTCGTCCTATCCATCGTCCTGGAAATGTGTCATGTAAATAATTGCGCACATTTTGGAAATAATTGGGAGGAGCACCGTCTTGTTGGAAAATCAGTTCCTGTTCATGGTATACGGGATCGTTCTCAATGATATTTGTTAGAGCTGGGTCGATGACATTTTGTAGTAAATGCAAGTACATACCGCCTGTTAAATTTCAAGGAAGGAAAAAAGGTCCTTCAATGGAATTTCCAAAAATACCAGCCCACACAATTAACTTCTTGGGGTGTTGCGTGTGTGTCTCGTGGAAAATCCTCGGATTGGTGTCAGCCCAGTACCGGCAATTGTGGCGATTCACTAAACCATGGAGGAAGAAGGAACACTCGTCCGAAAAACACACATTGAATAGAAAATTACCATTGTGTAACGCTCGCTCACTCATAATTTCGCAAAATTGCAAGCGACGATCAAAGTCGTCTTCATTCAGTTCGTGCACTACGCGAATTTTGTAAGGATGGAATTTGTATTTTTTCAATACCCGTTGGACACTGGTACGAGACACACCCGTCGCAATGGCCAATTGTCTTGTACTTAGCGTACTATCAACTTGCCCCAATACTGCTATCTCCTCAGGTTCATTTAGTACTGGATTTTCAAACTCTCTGTTTTTGTTATGAACTGAACCTATTTCGCGAAATTTTTTCACCAAGTCGCGAACAATTTTTCCAGAGGCATGTTTGTCAGGATGCCGTTGGTTAAACAACTCCGCGACCCGATTTCCACATTCATCGTTTTTGAAAAAATGCTCAATGATTTTCACTTTATCTGCAATTGAATACACCATGATAATTTTCAGTCAACAATTCGTATACACTTCAACTACGACAGGTCTCTAGCTACTACTTGACCTAATTCAAACGTGAAGAAATTTACTCTCTAAAATGAGCCTAAAAAAATCTGTGCATCGGCAAAAGCAGCGAATCGGCAAAAACAGCGTATTCATTTGAAGGAACTTATTGCAATGAAGTACAATTGAACTGATTATTGTATTTTTCGTCCCACATGATGGTTGGAGTTTCAACGCTCCATATTTTATGAAAGAGTAGATTGATTTTAAAAATCTAAGCAACACTGTCACCCCTACGTAGGGGATTGAAGGTTTTGCTATGCTTGTTACGTCAAAATGTCCCCCTGACAAACAAACTTGACCTGTTTTCGTATTTTATCGAAAAGTTCTTTCCCAGCCTGTAATGCATTCGGTATGTTTTTGATGGGCCACCCTGTATTTGGGCTGTAGTGGAAGTGCTAGTAGAGCGTTCGCCTTTGGAGCGAAGAGTCGAGGGTTGAAATCGCCGCTTGGTCATCGGTCTCGTGCATGGCATCATACGTTAAAAGGTAAGGGCTTGGTCTTTCCTAGCTTACACAAGTCTCAGAAAGACTTCCGAGGTTGGCGCGTAGAGGTGCAATCGGTTGACGAAAATAACAATTTTAACAATTTTTTCTTTAGCCACCTAGTGGTTTTTTATCCAGGTTTGCGCATAACTTATTTTTCCCGCTGCCGACACTGTAAATAGTCCATGCTTAGCAACAAAACAGGTAAATGGCCTATATCATTCGTTTACTAATTCATCTTGACAACGGAACTTAATAGTGTCATTTACATGCCTAGGGTAATAATGACTTTGACTTTGACAAGTAATACCTTCAGCTTCATTCATATCAATTATTAGGTTATGAGACCTTTTGAATATTATTGTTGTCTGCTTATTCGGTAACTTAGTTACACGCACAAGCAACTTAGAATGAAATAGCGAACGAATAATCATGAAGGAAGGGTAAGAAAACAAACTTCAGTTCAGGCAAATTTTGAGAAATGTCAACAAGCAGCGGGAAAAACGTAATAAGTAACACGGAATGTATCGACTGTTAACATCCTCGGTAAGCGACAAGCCTCGGCTTTGCCTCGGCTCGTACTCGCTTACCTCGAATGTTAACACATTCCTTGTTACTTAAATAACTATTAATTCGATATACTGAATATTCAGACAATAATAAAAATTCAATAATGGTAATAGGCATTCTTCTTACTATTATACCAATATCATTATTCCAATATTAGAGTGAGATTGTCGTAATGATTTTAATCAATATGGGTTAATATAATTTGTTGAATATTCGTGAAATATTATTCAAACAATGTACTATCAAACATGGATACATAACATTGTTTTCTAACCTTAAAAACGATATGAGAGAGATATATTGGGATTGGATTATTTATTCTAGATGTTGGAAGCAATACAGTGTGTCTCATTTCTCATGGAAACACCACCGTATCTTCCGTAATAATCTCTCAGAAGTGATGAAACTGCTTGGAGTGCATCTACCACCTGAATGATGTTGGCCTAAGTAATATACACTGCCCATCAATTTTTATGGTAAAACATACAAGGGAACAAAATACGCTCAAAATTCCTACAGATTCGTGATCAGGACTACCAAATTACTGATGATACACTTTTTTCTGGACAAATTTCAGTCCTGAAAAATCTGTCTCACTTCTCATGGAAACACCCCTGGATCTTCCGTATTAATTGAGATAAAATGATAAACCTCTCAGGACTGATGAAAATGCTCGGAATGCATCTACCTGAATAAGATTGGCCTACGTGAGATGCACTGCCCGCCACTCGCGATAGAACAACCCATTTTTACGGTAAAACGTAGTAGGGGGCTAAATATGCTCAAAATTCCTTCAGATTCGTGATCAGTACTACCAACTCACTACATATACACTTTTCTCTGGAAAAATGTCAGTCTTGAAAACTCTGAATTTGTCTCACTTCTCATGGAAACATCCCTGTATCTTATTCCGTAATAATTGAGGTAAAATGATGATACTCTCAGGACTGATGGAAATGCTCGAAATGCATCTACTACCTGGATAGGGTTGGCCTAAGTGATATACACTTCCCGCCACTAGCGATGGAACAACCCATTTTTACGGTAAAACATAGTAGGGGGCAAAATATGCACAAAATTCATTCAGATTTGTGATCAGGACAACCAACTCACTACAGATACACTTTTTTTCTGAGAAAATTTCAGTCCTGAAAAATCCGAACTTCTTATGGAAACATCCCTGTATCTTATTCTATAAACACGTTCGCTGCGGTACGGGACAAATACGCCCCATACCAAGTTTTCCACAGGGCGGCAATAAAATTCGCAAAACTTTTCTACGAAACTGTGTCTCTAGTTTCCGTATTATTTAAGATAATGAAGTGTAATTTAGACCGATAGGCTTCTTAACGACTGTGCATCATCAAAATAGGTGAAATAATGTACGGGTCACATTTGCCCTGTACCGCCTCATTCAACAGTTTCCTTGCATAGGGCGGTACGGGGTCACACGACAAGTCCTAACAAGTAAAAAGTGAGGGATCATTTGGCGTCTATGTCTCGACCGTCAGTTGTATTTCGTCTCGCGTGAAATAGAAAGCGTGATGTCGAGCAGGGGAGAAAAACTTGTAGCTCTGGCGAGGGCCCAGGCTACTGAATCTTCAGAGGAAGACTCAGATGACTCAATGAAAGACAAAGATTATTTTCCAAGTTCAAATGAACATGGGGAGGATTTAGAGATTGTGGATGCTGATGACTTTGAGGATCTAGAAAATGATGAAATTATTTAGAATGACTAACAGGCCCATGCAACAGATGATGAAGATGATTGGGAAGAGTTCAACAGTTGAACCGAAATTTATTCGACAAAAAGCGTGAACAAGATGATGTTTTCACATCTCCAGTATCGACTACCACAACACTTGATTTCTTCAAACTTTTTGTAACAGACGATTTTGTTGACATGATGATGGAAGAAACCAATAGGTACGCAGATGAATTAAAATCAGGATTGAAAAGGCACGAATTAAATTATGGCAACCTGTCGCGAAAGACGAAATATATCAATTTTTTGCTGTTGTTTTGGCAATGGGTATAGTAGTTTTGCCAAAAATACACTTATATTGGTCCAAAGATACATTATACCACAATGAATTCATTTCAAAGTGTTTGTCAAGAGATATGTTTCTTCTGATACACTTTTTGAACTAAGAAATCTGATGGGCCCAATTATACAAAAATTTCATAAATTTATAACTCCTGGAGAATCGGAAGTCATTAATGAATCGATGGTACCTTGGAGAGGACGGTTACAATTTCGCCAATATATCAAAAATAAATGCCATAAATATGGCGTTAAAGTCTACAAGTTGTACACTGTTGGTGGTTACATCCCTAATTTCAGAATTTATTCTGGAAGAGGCGATACAACATCAGGTAAAGGTTCTGCTGAAGCTGTCGTAAAAGAACTAATGGAGAGATATGTTGGAAAAGGGCGAACCCCTTTTGTCGATAATTTCTATACAAGTATTCCACTTGCCAAGTATCTTTTAGAAAATGAAACATATATATGTGGTACTGTGAGAAAAAATAGAAAGGGGTTTCTGAAAAGTTTTTTTTAGTGAAACTGAAGAAAGGCAACATTTACGGCATGCAAAAAAGGTCAATAAAGATAATTAAATGGACAGATAAGAAACCTGTTTGTATGCTGTCAACTCGCGAAGACCATAATGATACTCTGACAGATACAGCAAAAGTTAGAAATGGTGAACCAGTACAAAAACTCAAATATGTTGTGGACTATTATAACAAGTCAAAAAATGAGCATACTACAGGTAATACTTCCCTTTTTGATTATGAATAAAAAATTAATATAATTATTGTTGTTACAGTGATCAAATGTCTTCGTATCAAAATGTCTTACGGAAAGGTATGAAGTGGTACAGAAAAGTTGCAATGGAAATTATTTTCGGAGCTGCTATGACTAACGCCTGGATTCTTCATAATGCTAAGTTAAGAAACAAATAACTTTCAATATTTGATTTCAAAGACACGGTATGTAAAGGGTTATTTGAACATTCTTGTGAGCCTGAAATACCAAGACCAAGGACCCCTAAGAGAATATACGCTCTAACAGAAGGAGGTCCAGATGCAAAAAAAGGCGCAAATGCAAAGGGTGCTATCAAATTATACGAAAGTAAATGGGAAGTCGAGCTGCAGATAACAAATTTAAAATAGTATACATATTTTGTATGGAATGCGATGGCAATCCTGGATATTGTCTACCATGCTTCAACCAAGCCCATGCAGCTCAAGCAGGACAAACAGCATAATTCACACTTGATTTTTCAATATTTTGTTGTTTCCTTTTAATATTGACTTTATTGGATGGTTGAATAGTTAGTTCTGTTTTCGTTTGGATTTTTTTGTGTTTTAAACGTACAAATACATCTCATGAACACGTGTTTTTGTCCTCTGAAATTCTTATGAAATTTGAATACCCACTAAGGCGGTACGGGTCATCGGTGCCCGGCCTGCGCATGCCCAGTGTCAATTGGTTCATTCTGAAGTATGATGCATCGATATTTCTCTATAGTGTTATTTCCTCGTTTCTCCACAACGGGATTAATCACATCAGCTGTACGGGACACATTTGCCCCGTAACGCACAAAATGACTCTTATTGTAACGTTCCCCATAAAGTTTCAAATATATGGAGCCACAGCGAACGTGGTAATTGAGGTAGAATGATGAAACTCTAAGAACTGATGAAAATGCAAGAAATGCATCTACTACCTGGATAGGGTTGGCCTAAGTGATATACACTTCCCACCACTCGCGATGGAACAACCCATTTTTACGGTAAAACATAGTAGGGGGCAAAATATGCTCAAAATTCCTTCAGATTAGTGATCAGGACTACCAACTCACTACAGATACACTATTTCTCTGAAAAAATTTCAGTCCTGAAAAATCCGAATTTGTCTCACTTCTCAAGGAAACATCCCTGTATCTTATTCCGTAATAATTGAGGTAGAATGATGAAACTCTCAGGACTGATGAAAATGCTCGAAATGCACCTTCCATTTGAATGGGGTTGGCATAAGTAGTTTACACTGCCCGCCACTCGCGATGGAAAACCCATTATCCCGGAAAGTAGGGGGCAAAATTGGCCCAAAATTCATTTGGATTCATTTTCAGGATCCCCTAATTATTGAAAATGAACCTGTCTCTTGATCAGTTTTCAGTCCTGAAAAAATCGAATTTGTTTCACTTCTCATGGAAACACCCCCGTATCTTCCGTAATTTTTTACTTAGAACCATGAAATTTTGAGAATGGATAAATACAGTAGTAATATATTCACTGTACAAAACGGGTAATCCTACATAATATGCACTGCACGCCAGCAGTGATGGAAAAATGGGTGGTTCCTTCGCTGCTGGCGTGCAGTGTATATCACGTAGAATGGACATTTTTGCGCAGTAAGATAACCGCTATAAAATCAAAGCATAAAACTATTTCTACTTAAATGCTAGTAGCTCCCCCTGACCGGTAATAAATAAATCACATTGGGTAAAGATAACTGGAAATAATAAATAGTAATTAAACGTTTCACAAGACTTAGACACCAAATACTTACCACGGGAGTATAGACACTGAGTATACTGAGCACGTCGATCACGAAAAGACGAATGTCAGGCGGGATTGACAATTGACAGTTGAAATATTTTGGAAATTGGATTGAATAATACCAAACGTACTTTTTTAGGATAAAATGATTTTAAAATGGTTTATTTTGAGGAGAAACGACTTTATGCCGGCAATACGTGCAACTAAATAGAACAAAGGTAGGGTAGCCATATTTTATTACAACCAGAGGGAACAACTAAAGAGAGCCTAATTTCTATTCATGTTTCTTGCAATTCGATGTATATGACATAAAGGAAATACAAAATTATTGGGATTCATTTGTATTTAGATATAGTACAAATCATTCTGGGAAAGATATGAGTCAAAATAATTTTTATATGGTATTTTATTTATTTTCTTGATTTCGCGTTGTTATTGGGGCGCGTTGCAGATTTACCACCTAACTGATGTCAAAAAATTTTCATTCGCAGATGATATTCGACATTTCACGTTGTTGAATACCTATATATTCTTCATATATTACTGCCAGGACGCCATCATTATATTTTTGCTTGTAAATTAGTCGCCCTATTTTCGCAACTGAAGAATTGGATTAATTTAAGTCCATTTTGGCTGTAGTTATTTATGGAATATTTTCTAACCCAATTTCATTCATAAAAGATATTTTTTTAATGACATACAGCTTTATAACAGCCCCATGATTTGGTTTTATAATGATCCTCAGGAGGTTATTAAGAATCCTGCGAATAAGGCAAGCAGGTTTTATGCTTGCATTTCAAAATAGCCCTGAGAACCTTCATAGAAATGGGCTCTCGTAGATTTATAGCAGCTTTAAGGAGGTTTTATGGATGTCGTTATAGCAAAACAGTTTTATCGATGCTGTGATTGTTATGGTCTTCAGAACCTTCTGAGGGCTATCACAAAACTGAAATTGTTACTTGGGGGGGGTGTTTCCCTGAGAACTGAAACAAAATCGATTTTTTCAAGACTGAAAATTGTTCAGGAAACAGGTGCATTATTAGTAATTTGAGGATCCTGAACACGAATCCGAAGGAAGTTTGGGCCAATTTTGCTCTCTGATATAACTTTCCGGGATATTGGGTTTTTCCATCGCGAGTGGCGGGCAGTGTATATTACTTAGGCCAATCTCATTCACGTATTAGGTGCATTTCAAGCAGTTACATCAATCATGAGAGTTTCATCATTTTACCTCATTTATTACGGATGATACGGGGGTGTTTCCATGAGAAGTGAGACAAATTCGGATTTTTCAGGACTGAAACTTTTTCAGGAAAAAAATGTATCTGTATTGGGTTGGAAGTCCTGATCACGAATCGGAAGGAATTTTGAGCCTAAATTGCCCCCTTGTATGTTTTACCGTGAAAATGGGGCGTTCCATCGCTAGTGGCGGGTACTGTATATCACTTAGGCAACCCCATTCAGGTGGTAGGTGCATTTTTAGCATTTCGATTAGTCCTGAGAGTTCCACCATTCTACCTCAATTATTACGGAAGATACAGGGGTGCTTCCATGAGAACTGAAACACAGTGTATGTAGACAGTTGTTTTATCGTTATTGGTGTGTTGGCCTCCATTCGAATTCCGGCAATGGTGGAGAACAGACGGCGTCCTCAGTTGGAAGTCAAGTAAATGTGTGTGATCGTTTATTAGTGTTATGTGGATTTGTCTACTTCTCTAGCTTCTTACGCCGGTATCCAGGCCGGATGACAACGGACTTGTCGAAGTTTGGGGCTTTACTGCTATTCAAAACTACCTGAATTTATTTTAAATTACCAGAAATCCAAAAATTAACATAGAAGAAGAAGAAGAATGTGTTGGCATCGACTGCTACAGTAATTTGCCGTGTGTTCTGGATAGGCCTTGCTACTAACTCCATACGCCACCATAAAAGCAGCACTGTTAATTATTAAAGCAACAGTAAATCGTGGAGGTTTATTTCTAGCCGATACGAGCTTCAATCTTTCAGACTTTAACACCTGAAAATGAAAAGAGCCCGCACCTGCCGGGAACCGAACCTGGGACTAGAACTGATTAAGATATTTGAGCGCCTTAGGCTGACATCAGTTTGGCACCTCTGAACTAGGACAGTAAAAATATAGGTACTATCATGATGATTTCAAAAAGCTACAAAACTAAAATCATATAGCATTCCTAAAATCAGGTAAAAATTTTGGATAACAGATGAACATTCTGAAAGTAAAAGATCTTTCGAGTACTCCGTATAATATGAGCACAACCACAATCAGCATTAGACATAACAACTGTCAAAAAGAATTCAGGAATTTAAATCGGTTAAATGTGAGAAACTGGCTATAGCGATTCAAAGAAAAAGATACTTGGTCGGTTATAATCAATGCAAAAAATAAATAAAAACAAGAATTAGCTAATAATTAAAATGAATGACAACATTGATGAAGTTGGATATTCAATCATTTCAGTACATGAAACGACGCTTTCGTATATTTGACATAAAAGGAAATAATCAAAACAGAATCAACAGATTAAAAAGATTCCTGAAATTTCAAGCTCTCCAAACATGTCAATAGTATGTTGTGTATCTAGTAGTAAAAGCAATACATTCCCGGACGACAATGTAAATTGTTGGCGAGGAGTTAAGCCGAGGCCAACAAGCATTGAAGTCTGGGAATGTGCTTTTACTACGAGGTACACATCCTATTTTTTCTGAAATCGCAATCAGCATTATCAAAAACTAAGGAATTCTAAATATTGTTTGCATGAATTCAATAACTGTCTAAAAGGTAAAAATGCCGGAAAAAATATTCCCGTATCGTTTCCGAGTAGACCAAATTCTAGGACGAGCGTTAGCGAGTCCTGGAAGTCTGCGAGTCCAAAAAAACTTGTTTTCGGACGTGTTGCGTACACTATTTTTTCGGAAATCATGTAGAATAACAAATCAATGAGACGCATTTAGTCTAAGAGACGAAGAGAGGTCGACTTTCACCCATCTGTTAACCGGATGAAATGATTCCATATTTGAATATTTCGAACATTTCAGTTCTTATTTGTATTATATATTGAAATTTGAACAGAAGATAGGTACCAACAGAGATATTCTAATTCTTATTTATATTAATATTTGTATTAAAATTCGAGCACTTCCCGGCCTAGTCCGGGAAGTACGTACTTCCCGGACTAGGCCGGGAAGTGCTACTTTCCCAGAGAAAAAGTGTCCGGGAAGTGAACACTTCCCGGATGGTTGCCGAAAATAGTAATTTACGTAACAAGTCCGGAAAATACTGTTTTTTTGGACGAGTAGACCACATTCTAGGACGAGCGTTAGCGAGTCCTGGAAGCCTGCGAGTCCAAAATAGTTATTTGTATGCTAAGGCCGCGAAATACCTTTTCAACGTACCGAAAGAACAGTTATCGCCGAGGCCGCTTGCGGCCGAGGCAAGATAATCTTGAGGTCGTTAAAAAGTTTCGCGGCCATGGCATACACACTATTTTTCGTGCAATCGTTAAAATTATTAAAATAGATAGTTGTAAATAAATATATTATTGCTCTAAAATCAACAGCAGTTCAATTTATTTAACAATATCACCGTGTGCTATGGAAATGATATGTTTCAATATATACAAAATATTTTGACAGTTCTTGTCAAAACGCAAAATGTCTGATACTGATAGCGATATTTCAATACCTTCCACTCCTCCTGAACTCAAAAGCGTTGTAAATTCGGCGCTTTCCGTTTTAATACCCGAAAAATCTAAACGGCAGTACGAAAAATGTTACTGCGAGTTTAAAGATTGGTGTGACAAACATAATGTTAAGACGATGTCTGAAAACATTTTTGAAAGTGACGTTTGGTTTCGCGGCCGTTGCTATGGGTAACGGCCGCGAAATTAAATTTCGCGGACTGTGCTGAGAACGCGAAATACTGACTTCGCGTGCGATTGCACGAAAAGACTGTTTTCGGACGTGTTGCGTACACTATTTTTTCGGCAACCATGTAGAATAACAAATCAATGAGACGCATTTAGTCTTAGAGACGAAGAGAGGTCGACTTTCACCCATCTGCTAACCGGATAAAACGATTCCAAATTTGAATATTTCGAACATTTCAGTTCTTATTTGTATTATACAGGGTGTTAATTAAGTACGTTGACAAACTTCGGGAGGTGATTCTTTGAAGGTTTTTAGGACGAAATGTTCATATAAATATATGCCCCAAACGGCTTGATTTTCGAGATATAGGGTGATAAAAATACATTTTTTTCAAGATTTTTTATAGTTAACTTCGACATTTTCTACAATAATCAGTTCAAATTAGGCAAGTACAATCCATTCAATAGTACGCACGATACAAAATAATGCATTTCTCAAATAATTAACAGGGTCCTCCTTTTTTCAGAGTCAAGCTTTGTTCAACCCTTCAGCATTTTTTTTCCGCTGCCACTGACATATTATGAGAAAGGAATAATGAATGTTGTTTCATTTAACATCTTTTTGCTCTCTTGATGTTTTTCATTTACTTGTACGGTTCAGGAGTTACAATGAAAATATTAACGCAAACATTTTCCAGTAACGCATAACATAAAGAAATTTGAGAAGCAAATAGTCTAACAAACTTGAAGGGTGATTCTTTGAAAGGTTTCAAGATGAAAAGTTCATATAAACATGTCCCAAGCGGCTTGGTTTTCGAAGTACAGGGTGATCAAAATACATTTTTTAGGAGTTTTTGGAGTTTACTTCGAAATTTTCGACAATAATCGATCCAAATTAGTTCAAATTGGACAAGTACAATCCATTCAATAGTGCGCATGATATAAAATAATTCATTTCTCGAAGTGTCATTGCCACTCTCCAAAGATTAGCGCGTGACGCAATTCGTCATTTTGTTCTCATTACACAAATAGCTATTTTCTGCTCGTGTAGAGAAAATGTAATGTTATGGAGCTCCCATGCATTTTTTACCATAACTCAGGTTGAATATGTATTGCACAAAGTTAATTATGGCAAAATAATTTTGGACATTTTCAATAGTGAATAACTTTATTATCAAATACTAGAGCAAAGTAACATAAATTCCCTAGGAATAAAATTAAGTTCAGAAAAGGACCATTATTGAAATTGATATGTCAGAGCAGCTGCTGGAAGTGGCCACCGCCAACTTCAATGCATGCGTTTATGCGCCTAACCATAGACTGGCGGACACGCTCAAAAATACCAGGAGTGTTTCTTATAATTCCGCATGACTCCTGTATGCGATTCCTCAGGTCTTCTTCACTTTGAACTGGAGTTCGGTACACTAATGATTTAAGGTGCCCCCAGAGGAAAAAATCAAGTGGATTCATATCGGGTGACCTTGGTGGCCAAAGTTGTGGCCCACCACGCCCAATCCAGCGATCAGAATAATTCTCATCTAAATATTGGCGTGCAACCAATCTGAAGTGTACTGGAGCACCATCATGCATAAACCAAATTCCAATTCTTTCCCTCAGTGGGATCTCTTCTAGGAGTCCAGGAGTTCCAATATATGAATATATTTTCTCCTGAGTTAATGAACGATATCCATTTGCTTTTAAATAGTGCACGGTAGTGATAATAAACTATTATAAATCACGAATTCTCGGAACTGAAGAATTTCAAAAGAGTTATGTTTGGTCAATAGGAAAATCTTGCCAAGCCAGGTTGTTAATTTTGGAAGGTTTGATCACATGACGCCATAGTACATAATTCTAGATATAAGGTTTGCTCATTTGCGTTTGAATTGGAATTATGAATCAATGGATTATCAACTTCAACATTAATATTTACTTATTATTTACATGTATCAAATTGTTATATCTATTTAAATTTTATCTTTTTTTTTTATTTGTTTGGTTTGAAATGCTGATTTTTTTATCACATTCATTTGTCATATGTCACCAAGAGCCACTTGGTACCCATCGAATACCCCTGAGAAGCGAAGAAATGCTCCACTGAGACAAGGTAGAGTATGAGAGAACGAACTTTGCAAAAGAGCCAGTGAATAAAATGAATAATAATAACAAATGGCACCTCAACGTGAGGCATTTCAAATTTCAATATAAATTTAAAATAAAAACTCACATTATAATAGTGCTCAATTGTGAAATAAAATGCTTGTAACAAAAAATATATACATTTGTGAAATTGTACAAATCAATTTTTTACAGGTGGATTATACGACTCTCGATACTTGAAAAATTTTGTATGATATCTTGAAAATTATTTTTCTTTGGTGCCTCTGATTCTATACATAATATTGAGAGGTCTGCAGTTTTATGGTCTGTTGAAGAATTTCTCAAGTAATTGTTTTAACCGTTTCAACAGAAATATATTCTTAAAATGATGTCTATGTTGGAAAACTTACAAATAAATTTTTTTACTGACTACCTTCAATTTTTAAATTGCAATTACCCTTTGTCGGTTTTTTCTTTGACCTTTGTTTTCGCAAGCGCAAGCGCAAGGTGCACGTGGCGGTACATTGCAATTCTTTGCATATTTGTCTGTGGCGGCATCATGTCGTTTCCGCAAATCAGCAAAAAGAGATTTGTCTATAGTTACCGCAAATACCGTATTGATAATTGAAGTATAAGGATGTGAATCGGTGCTTTTCAATCTATTCTAACCCGACTAACTGAAATAGTGATGATATGTCACTATTCACTTATGTTGTCAATAAAATTTTTCCTGAAATTGCTACCTCACAACACATATAAAAATAATAAATGATAAATAAAGAGGAAATAAAATCTTCCAATTTACACAAAAATATACTTGTAACGTGCTTACAATTGTTTTTTTATATTTTATATTATATATTTATATATATAGCGCCAACTATCAAACTGAGGACACACCGTAAAATCAACGTTGCGAGGACCACTGGAAGGAAAGGTGCTAGACACTCCTCATACCCTTTTCTGTTATTGTTCAGAGTGGGGGGCACCACGATTCTCTAATATACGCTTGAATTACTGAACAGTTCAAATTTGATTTTTACGAGTATATCGGAACCAAGTGAGGACCATACTTCCGTGATATCATTGAGAGGTCCGTTTATTTGTCTGCAGAATCCTACCAAACTGAGGTCCGTATAACCTAATTATTAGTATGAGGTGTATAAAGTGAGGACCACTGAACGTTGCCAAGTTTCACAAATTTCTCTTCACATACGATCGGCACTTTTACGGTACATGTGACAGTACAGACAAGCCAAAATTATAATTATTGATAGAAATGGATTAGGCAATCCAGACTTCTGCATTCAACCTATACAATAGGTATAATCGTCGACAAGTATCTAACAGAAAACAACTACTGTCCCCTACGACAATTGAATTAAAACTGATAGATTCTTGGCAAAGTATTCTACAAGAACTACTTTGCAATGTTATCCCAATCTCAACGCCAAAACATGTCTCAACCCACATGGTTTTGCCGATCATCAGTGTATCTAGTTATTTTCTGTTGCCGTCGATTATACCTATTGTGTAGGTTGACTGCAGAAGTCTGGATTGCTTAATTAATTTTTATTATTAGTTTGATGAGCTTCTGCCAAGTAGTGTTATCAAATATTTTCTTCCGAAAATTATGATTATGAGTCAGTACTGCATAGTATATGGAAACAATTCTGGCGGTTTATTCGTCAACGAAAGCAATATTCAGTATTATTTCGGACAAAGTTCGATACGGAGAGTATGATGAACATTATATGAATTAAATAAAAATATTGACATATCGTGAGTCGCAGAAATTGACATATTTGTAAATCGCGACTGCATTCCTGGATGAGGGGTAATTAATGCTTGGAGGGCACCATTTGTTTGGTGGGACAGTAGGATTCTTATGTTGTTCGACGAACCCTAGCACTGGAAACATGTCTGCAGATGGTCATTTTAAATCAAATGATAAAAACAATAATAAATCGTCTTTATATTCTTCGGTACGAAATAGGCGAAGTTTAGTTTAGGTCTCTCTTACACTTAACCTAAGTAGTACAAATGAGAGATGAAATATAGGTAGGAAAGTCATTCATGGGGTCGAGCAAAACAAAATAAAACCATTGCAAAGCAGTAGTGCTTCATCAAAACATATAACTTTGAGTAAAAGAGTTAGGGTATTTACGAAATTTGGCTTTCAATTTCTTTTTTCATATCAAGATAATTTAATGTGATTGACAAAAACGGAAATATAGAATTCAATTGCTTGGTAGTTGAAGTATGAGGCATAATATCCACTATTTGATCACAATTAGCACTTGAAATTGTGACCGCTTTGAGGAACGTTGCAGAAATAGATGCCAGATGTAATTCAATATCTGTCAGGGAAAAAAAATCTTTTCTGCCAGATATTTTCCACTTTGTGGGAATGTATTGAAAGATAGGTATTTCGATTTCATTTCATCCAATAAAATTCAGTAATTGAAGGCATGGTATGTTTTTGAATTTTGTTGGGATGGATCATAAAACGAACACAACGATGTATTTGCAGAATATAAAGAACTGTTGTAATTAGACTGTTTCGAGTAATTCATAAATAAATTTATATTCAGTATCTTTATAGTGTCATTTGTGAAATCTGACAAAGTCAAATCTCCCGTCTTTCCAAAAATCTTTCTGAAAATATCTGACAGAAAACAATTACTTTCCCAGCCAATACTGCGCGGATTTTTCAATATTTTTGTGTTCCATAGAAGTTATCGAGTTTCTGAGCCACTGAACGATTGTCGTTTCTTTAGACAGAATCTAAAATTGTCAGTGTGTGTTTGGGGGCTGCACTCCTCATATGGAAACTTTCTCAACTAAGTGAAAATTTTGACGTAAAAAATTATCTCTGTCTGATAATCAAATAAGTGAGGAATATAAGGCAACCCTCTGATAAAAGACAAGTGCTTTACTGGCAAATACAGCGTTGGATGATGAATCATATGGACTTCCCTTTGATTTACATTATACTAATATCTGCTAGACAATCGAATCAGAATCGATTAAATTAGTCCATCTGAAAGAAAGATTGAGGAATAGATTGAAAGATTCGTAAAAAGATAGGAGAATAGGTGAAACAAAGAATAAATGTATTCGACAAAATATTAAATAAGAAAGAGAAATAACAAGTGACAAACAAATAAAAAAATCTGCATTGTTCACAATGAACGCTTGTCAACAAAGAAACAAGGTGTCCAGCCATACCAGGACGGTGCTCATTGTCTTAATCCTATACGATAGGAATAAACATACCTAACATGACTATTCATTGAATCATAAATAGAAATGAAATATTTTGAAAAAGGCACTGATTCCCTTACTTATCTGGAACACCGCAAAAGGGTTGGTGAACTGTCTTCCTTCTTGAGATGTTTTGATAACCCAATCTCTTCTGAACTATCTTTGGCCGTTTCACCTTTATCAGTTCCATCAACAAGTTCAGTCATCACACCTATTGTTGTCCCCTTCGATACTGCCGTCTATTCACCAGGACTCATTCTTTCAAAGAACGGCGAAGAGTTGGAGATCATTGACTACGGAAATGTTCGGCCTACATACTCCAAATGTTTAAGGGGAACCCCAATTCCTAGTTACTTCATCTTGATTCCGAAGATGTTCTCGAAATTTTACAGGTGTTTGTTTCTCTTTGAAACCAGAAGAAAATAGAATAAACAAATGAATATATAATAGTTAGTGGTAAACAGCGGAATAACAAAAAAAAACTTTAATTTGTAGACGCTAAAAAGGAAAAAAATTATTCAAAATGTTTTTGGTACTCATTCAAATGCACAAAGAGGTGAAAATCATTGCATTATATGTGTGATGTAGCTGAAATAACAATCTCTAGCTTTTGAATGTGTTACTCACAGAATAACCGACGTAACACATCTGAAGCAGACTTTTTCTTCAGTGTATTCAATAGCAGTTTTAAAATTTTCTCTCTCCCAATGTTATTCATTCCTTTTCAGTGAATTTGAATAAAAGCTTGTCTTTAAATGTTTTTTTTTCGTATTTTTAGTCATAAGTAATCAGATACTCCTCGTTCTGTTCATTTCCATAAGAGCTTCAGTATACCAGGGCTTCTTGATACTCAATATTGTGTATTCTAACTCTTCGATCCGATGAGCATCCAATGATCGATTGAATCATGAATCGTTTTGTCAAAATTCACGATCTCTGACTTCAAAAACCTACACCTGACTTCAAAAACCTACACAACTTTGATAGAAAACGAGCAATGATCACAGAAACTTCGCAATCCTGAAACCTCGAAAACTCCCACATAGTATTTTTGGATCAGACGATAATTGCAAAACTCGTTGGCCAAATTGTAGCTGCCAATTCAAATTAAAAAATTTTCATAATCTCTTTTCTCGAAAACTCCAATCACCAATTTTGATCAGAATGGTGTCATAATCACATAACCCGTTCGTCATCTTGAATTCATAAAAAAAAAATCCTAAACTCCGACCCCAAACATCTTTTCATGCTAAAATTGAATGAAACTGACCAATAACACCAAGCTTATCCGCCGTCTTGAATTTATCAATTTGGACCTAAAATTCATAATCTGAAATATCCCCCAAGGGCCGATTATGAATAGAATCTCAAAGCTCGTTCTCCATCTTGATCTCATATTCCGAAATATTCAGTATTCCAATTTTGTATAGAATCAGACCATAAGAACAGAATTCGCAATTCGCCATCTTGAATTCATTAATTTGATATTAAATCCATTATCTCCGACCAGTTTTTCTAAAAGAAGTTCAATCCCGCATTGTCACAGGAAAGAGGAACACATTCTAAATTTTTATTTGATCGGTCCACTGGAAGCGGGTCAAAATTCACTTTCTATTGGCCCGTCAGCCCTCTGCCATATTGTCTAATGATTTTATAAGGTATTCCCTTCAGGGTGTTGGTAGTTGTGAATATAATGATCAATGCACAAGCAAAATTTGCGCATGCACGTGGAACATAACAATAACAATAATTATTGTTTTAATTAAATTATATTATAATTATATAACGATAATCGTATTATAATTATAAATTTCATTATACTTCATTTTCCCAAAGACATGCAAAAACACGTATAGATTCGAAGAGCCCTATTTCTCAACATAATTGTGGGCATATGGTGTCCTTCGGAACAACGCGACATGTATGCCGATCGGTTTCCGTCTGATTTTCATTCGATGAAATATCGTTTGGTATCATGCTTGGCATACGCTAAAATATCATCAAAATACGTGATTTCTCTATGCAATCCACAATAATCAACTAGTTTCTGACAAATTCTATACGGGTTTATGCATGTATTTGAGAAAAAAAAGTAGTTATTATTATTATCGTTATGTTCCACGGGCAAGCGCTAAGTTTGCTAGTTCATTGATCATTATATTTATAACTACCAAAACCCTACATGGCATACGTTATGAAATCATTATACATTTTGGCAGCGGGCTAACGGACTATAAATTTCACCAGATAGTACAGATGAGTGAATTAACACATAAACAGACAAGAGGACGAGTGTAAAAGCAGCAACGGTTTTCCCAGCAAACGGTTTTTATTTTTGCTTATGTTATTCAAAAATATCCGTTGCTCGAGGTTTTTCCACGGGAATGTATTATTCTAAACTTGCTGATAACGTTCTTTATAATGTTGTTGAGGGGTAGCTGTTGAATCACGAATTATTTTGCCCTATAAAACATATTCAACAGACATAGAATAATTCATTTCTGTAAAAAAAACAAACAACGGGTATTTTAACTGTTTCACGATTTTTCTACTTCAGAGGGTTGTTGAGGGATAGTTTTCGATACACAAATTATTTTACGCCATAGAACGTAATCAGTAGGTGTCGAATAATTCATTTCCGTAAGGGTTGTTGAGGAGTAGTTATTCGTTCTCAAATTATTTCATCCTATAAAACGTATGCAACAGGAGTGGATTAATTAATTTTGTTCAAAAAACCTCGAGTCACGGGTACTTCAACTGATTCAAGATTTTTCTACTTCCGGAGGATTTTTGAGGGGTAGTTTTTGGTTCACGAATTATTTCACTCCATTGAACGTATTCAGCAGGTATAGAAAAATTCATTTCTGTAAAAAAAAAACAACGGGTATTTTAACTGTTTCACGATTTTTCTACTTCGGAGGGTTGTTGAGGGGTAGTTTTCAATACAAAAATCATTTTACGCTAGAGAACGTATTCAGTAGGTGTCGATTAATTCATTTCATAAAAAAATCTCGAGCAATTGGTATTTCAACTGTTTCAAAAATTTTCTACTTCGGTGGGCTGTTGAGGGGTATTTTTAGGTTCACAAATTATTTCACACCATGAAACATATTCAGCGGGTGCGGAATATTTAATTTTTATCAAAAAACCTCGAGAAACGGGTATTTCAACTGTTTCAAAAATTTTCTACTTCAGATGGTTGTTGAGGGGTAGTTTTTGGTTCACAAAATATATCACCTCATAGTACGTACTGAGCCGGTGAACAATAGTAAATTTCCGTCAAAAAAACTTCGAGCAATGGGTATCTCAACTGCTTTAATTTTTTTTACTGCAGAGGGAAGTTGAAGGGTCGTATTTGATTTACAAATCAGTTTTCCTTATAAAACGTATTCAACAGGTGTAGAATAATTTATTTCCATCAAAAAACCTCGAGCAACGAGAATTTCAACTCTTTCGAGATTTATCAACTTTGGAGGATTGTTGAAGGGTAGTTTTCATTTCACAAATAATTTCACCCTATATAACGTATTCAACAGGTATAGAATAATTAATTTTTGTCAAAAAATCTCGTGCAACAGAAATTTCAACTGTTTCAAGAATTTTCAACTTAGGAGGGTTGTTGAGGGGTAGCTTTTGGTTCACAAAATATTTTATTCTATAGACCATATTCAGCAGGTGAAGAATAATTCATTTCCGTCAAAAAAACTCGAGCAACGGGCACTTCAACTGTTTCAAGATTTTTCTACTTCGGAGTGTTGTTCAGGGGTAGTTTTTGTTCCACAAATTTTGACACCCTATAGAACATATTCAGCAGGTGAAAAATAATCAGTATCTTTCAAAAATATCGAGCAAAGGATATTTCGAATGTTTCAAAACTTTTCCAGTTCAAAGGGTTGTTGAGGGGTAGTTTTTGGGTTAATTTTCATTTCACCCTGTGCAACATATGCAGCAGCTATAGAATAATTCATTTCTGTCAAAAAACCTCAAGCAACGGGCATTTCAACTATTTCAAGAGTTTTCTACTTTGAAGGGTTATTGAGGGGTAGTTTTTGATCCACAAATTTGTTACCATGTAGAAAATATTCTGCAGGTGAAAAATAATTTATTTCTGTCAAATAATATCCAGCAACGGTAATTCTGAATGTTTCAAGATTTTTCCACTTTGGAGGGTTGTTGAGGGGTAGTTTTTCATTCACAAATTATTTCATCCTATAAAACGTATGCGACAGGAGTGGAATAACTAATTTATTCCAAAAAACCTCAAGCCACGGGTACTTCAACTGTTTCAAGATTTTTCTACTTCCGGAGGGTTTTTGAGGGGTAGTTTTTGGTTCACGAATTATTTCACTCCATCGAACGTATTCAGCAGGTGTAGAATGAATCATTTCTCAAAAAAAAACAAACAACGGGTATTTTAACTGTTTCACGATTTTTCTACTTCGGAGGGTTGTTGAGGGGTAGTTTTTGGTTTACAAATTATTTCACTTCATAGAATGTATTCAGCAGGTGTAGACTATTTTATCTCTGTCAAAAAAAGTCTAGCAACAGGTTTTTCAAGTATTTCAAAAAGTTTCTACTTCGGAGGGTTGTTGCGGGGTAATTTTTATTTGACATATCATCCCACCCTGTGAAACGTATTCAGCAGGTACAGAATAACTCATTTCTGCAAAAAAATCTCGAGCTACGAGTATTTCAACTATTTCCAGATTTTTCTACATCGGAGGGTTGTTGAGGGGTAGTTTTTGCTTCAGAAATTACTTCATCCAATAGACCATAGTCAGCAGTTGTAGATTAATTAATTTCTGTGAAAAAACCTCTAGCAACGGACATTTAAACTATTTCAAGATATTTTCCATTTCGGAGGGTTGTTGAGGGGTAGTTTTCGATTCACAAATATTTCACCCTACGGAAAGTATTCAGCAGGAGAAGAATAAGTCATTTCTGTCAGAAAAACCTCGAGCAACAGGTATTTAAACTGTTTTAAGTTTTTTCTACTTCGGAAGATTGTTAAGGGGTAGTTTTTGGTTCAAAAATTATTCCACTCTATTGAATGTATTCAGCAGATGTGAAAAAAATTTGTTTTGTCAAAAAACCTAGAGAATTCGGCATTTCTATTGTTTCAAGATTTTTCTACTTCGGAGGGTTGTTGAGGGGTAGTTTTCGATTCACAGATTATTTAACCCTGTTGAACGAATTCAGCAGGTTGAGAATCACTCATTTACATCCTTAAAAAACAGGGCAATTTGAATTAAAACTTGCAAAAGTAAAGAAAATGAGGTGAAATATAGTGATTCCCATTACCTAATAAACATCAATGTGTTCAGCGTAACACGATATGTTGCCACATTTTCGGACCTCAGTCAGTGCTGACCATATAATCCCACAAGGAACGGAATACGCACGTACAGAGAATATACATTCTCAGCAGCGCCTTCAAGTGACAAATCCCCAAACTACAATATACGATTTTTTCTATATTTCTACCAAAGTGAGGACCACATATTTCACGCGATATTTCAACTAACAGTAGTGAATGCACAAAAAGGAACGAAACACTATATCTGTCTCACTTAGAACGATTTTTAGGTTAGTCACTGAACTTGTACAGAGGAGGATCCTCCACACGGAACGGCAGAAACGTTGTGAGGTCCGTATACGGACCTCACTTCGACATGGTCCTCACAGCTTCCGTAATTTTTGTACAAGCGGACCTCACTTTATACGTTGGTCAAATATATATATATATATATATATATATATATATATATATATATATATATATATATATATTTATATATTTTAATATTTAAGAAAGTGATTTTGACGTTTCTTTAGTTGATAACTCGCTCAGATGATGACACCGTGTGTCGAAACAATTGTAAGCACGTTACAAGTATATTTTTGTGTAAATTGGAAGATTTTATTTCCTCTTTATTTATCATTCATGATGAATTTACACATATTAAATGCCACCACGATAGAACATAAAAATAATACATCATGGCTAATGACCATAGCAGTCGATGCCAAAACACCAAGGAAAAATAAGTGATATAACAACTCTTATTCTTCGATCTCCAAGAAAAAAAATATACACAAAAATAATTTGCACAAATAAAGAAACGTTACGGGCGTTAAACCACTGCACAATCCCCGCCCTGATAGAATCAGAATCAGAATATTCTTTATTGTCAGAAGAAAAGTTATTCTTATAGACAAAAATATGTAGAAATACAACAAACAATATAACAAATATAAAACATGCATATCATATAATAATACAATTCTTAAATAATGTTAAAAATAAAATCCATCATAAGAAGGATCGACTATGTGAAGTAATTATTGAAAAACATAGGATGAAGACTAAAACACCTCACAAAAATATTTCTTCAATTCATAATAGGCCTTTTCAGCAAATGACGGTTAGAGACTTTTCCTGAATTTTCATTCATTCATTTCCTTGATATAAGTGGGTAGGTGATTATACATCTTCAATCCATTATATATAACCAAGTCTTTGATTCAGGTAGTTGATGGCAAAGGTAATTTCATATGATTTTGTTGTCGAGTTATATGATCGAATGAATTATTTTTAAATTTAAATAAATTTTTGTGGATTAGACTGTCTGATTCGACAATAAAAGGTGAAGTGAGAGTGTAAATACTTGACGTACAAACGAAGGCCGACAAGATTCCCTAAATTTTGCTCTACACAGATACCTAACGGCTCTTTTTTGTAGAGTGAAGATTATTTTAAAAAGTGTTTTGTTATAGACTTCCCAGAAGCAATGCCATAGCTTAGATGCGATTCGATAAGGGCATAATATGCTGACTTGGTAGCAGTATATCCCAAATTGTTGGAAATAGGTAATTTGCATTGCATAGCATCCCGAAGCGAGCTTTTTGCTAGGATTTGAAATCATTTGGCATCAAGTCTAAGAAATTAAGTAGTTTCTTTACTTTCTATAGTATTCTTGCCAAGTAATAGTACAGATAGCTTGGAACGTAGGCTTAGTATATTTGTTTTAGATCCATTCAATGACAGTAAATTTGAATCAAACCATCCTTCAATGTGGTCTATATCTCTAGAAATGGTTTGAATGGTAGCATCGTCGGCAAATAAAGTGAAACTGGTCAAACTGTTCATGTCATTAATATATAATAGGAAAAGCACAGGACCGAGTACCAAACCTTGGGGTACACCACAGCAAATAAAATGGATTCGTGAGTAATGATTTGTTTTAACAATCTGATGACGATTTCATAGGTATGACCACTTGAAAGTAATAACCCCTGAAGCCATATGCTTCCAGTTTTTGCAGGAGTATTTTGTGATTAACGCAGTCAAATGCCTTGGAGAAGTCACAAAACACTGCTGCAACAGATTTTTCAATAATTTTTGTGTATACCTCAGTAAGAAAGTCAAATATGGCATCAGTTGTGCTCTTTTTGCTCTGAAACCCGAGCTGTTGCTCGCTTATAATGCTGTGCCTCTCTGGAAACTGGATGACTCTAGTATTAACCAGCTTTTCAATTATCTTCGCCAGAGTGGGTATCAGATAGATTGTTAGGAAGTTGGATGGATTGTCTCCTTCGCCTCCCTTATGAATTGGTGTTACAAGTGCTGTTTTAAGAAATGGGGGAAAATATTCAGTTCGAAAAGAATCATTTATGTGGCAGACCAGCAAACTAAGAGCGGTTTCAGGAAGGTTTTCAAATATCTTCACAAATATACCATCTATCCCAGCAGTGCATTTATTTTTAATACTACTGATAACTCCACTGAGTTCTTGAATACAGGTATCATGGAGGTAATAATCTTTATTATATGCATTCCTGTTAATGTATGACTGTTGATACAATTTCTATTTGAACTTTTTTATATTGAATTGAAAGTAGTAACGCTTGAAAATGGTTTTATTGTGACAATTGTTGACAATTAGCTCGTAATTAAATTATTACAAATCGTTGTCCTGAGATACGTTATTTTGCCGTTTTCAAGTGATAATACAGCAAAAAATAATAAAATAAAGGAAATAAAATAACATTAAACACATTGTCTAATGTCCACAAGGATAAAATGTTCTGCATTTTCACAGAAAATGAAAGTTTTGTTAAAGTCTTGTAAGTACTTTGAGAAGTCTCATCGCTGTTGATAGGGAGTTCACAAATTTTCGAAAACGACTGTTTTACCACACCAGCACTGGTTTGAAAAGGGGCGACCCTAGCTATACCAGCGGCTCTTGGATGTAGGGAGGTTATTCGTCCAAGTGGCCAATGAAGAGATGGAGTATTGTCTTCCTTTAAAATAACTAAAGATCCAACTTTCAATGTAAGTTGGCTGAATTTCCACTTGGTCCTGGATTGCATTTCTGAAATAAACTCTCTCGACTAGCGTTTCCAGAAATGCTGTTGGAATTATTGTAGTAGTTGATATCTGTTTAGACGAGATATTGGAAGCTCGGTAACCTCTGGATCAGGAATTGACGTTAGCGGTCGTCCGATAAGGAAATGGGATGGTGTTAGGGCAGACATATCATTAGGATCTGAGGATAATTGGGAAAGAGGACGGGAATTCAAGATTGCCTCTATTTCCGTCAAGAACGTAGAAAGTTCTTCGAATGTTAATGGCGTTTCCCCAACGACTCTTTTGAGATGAGTGGAATAGGCCGATATGAAATGCCATGTAATACCTGAATTCAAGGGCGGGGATTAGCGCAGTGGTTAAGCGCTCGCCTGGTAATCGAGAGATTGCAGGTTCGATTCCCAGACGGTGCGATCTTTTTTCATTTTCAGATGTGAAAGTCTGAATGACTGAGGCTCGTGTCGGCTGGGAATAATCCTCCACGATTCACTGTTGCGTTAAAAATGAACAGTGCTGCTCCTAAAGTGGCGTATGGAGTTAGTAACAAGGCCTATCCAGAACACATGGCTAATGACCATAGCAGTCGATGCCAAAACACCAAGGAAAAAAAAAAAAAAAAAAAAAAATACCTGAATTCAAAATAGTGTCTTCCATAGTTGTGTGATTATTGCGAATGAAATTAGCTAACTCGATCAATTCTGATTTAGCTCCTACAAATGTAGACCAATTATCAGAGTAAACTTCTGTTGGTTTACGTCTGCGAGAACAAAAACGTCGAAAGGCTGCTATGAATGATTCTGTTGTTAGGTCGCTAACTAATTCTAAATGAACTGATTTTGTTGTTAGAGATACAAATAAACAAAGGTAACCCTTCGAGATTTTTGCCCTGCGTCCTTTTTTGTCTTTGATTTTGAGGGATCCTGCATGATCCACCCCAGTCAGGTTGAAAGGTGGCGCGGGACAAACTTTTGCTCTTGGAAGATTTTCCATTATTGGCTCATTCTGACGAGGTTTTGCATGAAAACATCGTATGCACGAATGAACAGTTGGTTTAGCCAAGTTTCTCCCGGAAAGAGGCCAAAATCTTTCACGGATTGAGAAAAGTAAATGTTGAGGTCCACAGTGAAATAATCTAATATGTTCTTGATGAAATATTAATTTAGTTAACCTATGTTTGCTACAAAGAAGGGCAGGATGTTGTTTATGGTAATAAAATGAGGAGAAATGTAGCCTTCCACCCACTCTGAGAATATCATTGTTGTCAAGAAAAGGATTTGAACAAAGAAGTTTCGACTTTTTGTTGAAGGGCTTTTTGGACTTTTCTGAAAAACACTCATGTTCAGAAATTTTAACCAAACTATTCATCGCGCGATTTAATTCCATTCAAGTTAAAGGACCATACCTTCTTCTTTGAGCCTCATGTTGGCAATTAAAGATACATTTTTGTAATTATGTGAACACTGAGCAATCTAGTCAAATTCGAAAAGTGATTGAATAAAAATAGTTAAGATGATTTTGCAACCGTTAACGTAGTTAATTTCTGAGTTTTCATTTCCAGAATTGCACTTGAAAATAGAATACTAGATATAGGCCACCTGTCCTTGATTTGAGATAGCCAAGACGGTCCTGACCACCACAAAGGCATGTTTAATAAATTTGTTGGTTGAATTCCTCTTGTTAAAAGGTCACTAGGGTTATTTTTTGTTTTCACAAAATTCCAATCTGAAGGATTGGTTAGTGATTGGATTTGAGCCACTCTATTTTGCACAATTGGTTTCAGAAGATTCGGTTAAGTTTTTATCCAGCAAAGACATATACTTGAATCACTCCAGTGAAATATTTCATTTAATTCAAACTGCATTGATTTTTTAACCTTACCAACAAGGTGAGCAAATAAAAGCGCTCCACATAGTTCTAACTGGGGAATTGTGAGAGATTTTAATGGAACAACTCGAGCCTTTGCACAGAGGAGTCTGACCTGGATGTCCCCAGAGTTTGTTATACATCGGACATATAAGGCAGATCCATATAGGCTTCCAGAGCTGCATCCGAATAACTGTGTAATTCTCTTCTGATGTAATCATCGCTCAAAACCTTCCTTGGAATTGCTAAATTATTTAATTTCAGCAGTTCTTTTCTCATTTTGAACCATTTGTGTGAATATCTTCTGGTATTGCTTCGTCCCAATTAAGCTTGAGCATCCATAGTTTTTGAAGAACCATCTTACTTACTATGGTACAAGCCTAACGGGTCGAAGATTTGAGCAATATCTAATAAAGTTGATCTTTTGGTAATGGGTTTGGTTGAATCAAAATTGCCTATACTATACATTAACTGGTCTGAAAAACAAGACCAATATAACCCCTAGGTTTTTATGTTTTCATTTTCCGCAAGCTTCAAAATAACTAATGGATCGATAGCTTGCACATGATTAAGAACTGTATTACTATTTGAAGCCCATTTTTTGCAACTGAAAACACCCGTTCTTTAAGATTGCCGAAAGTTCGTCACAGAGCCCTAATGCTTCTTATGATGGTTCACATCCAGTTCAGAGATTATCCACATAAAAATCATATCTTCCAATTTCGGTAATTGTTCCCATTTTATCCCACAATTTCGAAATAGGGTTCTGCAGCCTTACTTTCCTTCTGCAGAATCCAGCAATGTTCTGCATCTTTTCCGTACCTCTGTATGGAAAAGTGATTCAAAGATATGGTCTGCCAAACATCTGTCATAGCAATATTTACATGGATCGGTCAACTGGAACAATTTTAATTTCTCTCGGTAAAAAGACATGAAAGATTCACCGATTTCTTGTTTTCTCGACATGAAGTGACTCCGCCTGATACGGCTATTTTCTTTTTTCTTAAAATACTTTTCGAGTTTATCGAGTATATGAGTTGGTCTGTTTTCCAGTATATTATCAATTTTTAAAACTAATCGAACCACATCAGCTATGTCTTGGCTGAAGAATGATGACGAAAATGCTGAAATTTGACTTGAGGGGCCCAATTGCAATCCCTGTAGTATTAAATAGTTCTCGAACTTCCTTCTCCAATCCATGAACTGTGCCAGAGTCAAATTTTCATCAATCTTTTCTGGGGCCGGAATTGATCCTGAAATTCGAACAAAATTTGGGATGTCATTACTTGCACTACTTGTACTACAACTTGGTTGCTTCTGATCATTGATTCCACTGATTTCTGGTACCAGTCTGCTGTTGATAAAATCTTCATTGTCGATAACTTTCGATTTCTTTGAAGATCTGGGCATTCTCAGGCTTCTCAAAGTATTCAGTTTCAGATAATTACACTGATTAATTATTGATTATAGTTCAAATAACGACTGCGCCATGTTAGAATCAATGAACGAAACGATAATGCTTTATTAATCCACTTCAACTAATTGACATTTCATAATGATCATGTATACTGGGTCTCCATATCGTATCACCCATGATGAGGAAAAAAGTACTCTACTTTAGAGGAGGAATTTACGAATTTATGAAAGATTTGAAATCATCGAGGGTAGGAAGTTGCTGTTTTGTTGTACTGTTTTTGTTTACCTTGTGTTCTTCCCATTCTCTACATGTCTATCTAATTTATTACCAAAAACATAAATGAGCAAAGTATCCCAGTGTTTAACCGGTTGTCCAAGGGTTTCTAGCGATTTGAAATGCTTGGCAACAGTGTCCTACATCTTCCTCAACTCATGAGCTGACTCTTGATTTAAATTAGGTAAATTGAAAATCGCTTTCACATGGTTTGATACTAACAAACTATCATTATTATACCGATTGAGCAAGGCCTCCCAAGCTACATTATAATTTGCTGCAGAAAATTCTGATGAACGAATAACCTGCGCCGCACCATCTTTCAACGCTGCCCGTAGGTAATGATATTTTTGTATTGGACTGATTGCATTATTCGAATTCAGAAGCGAATCAAAGGTATCACGGAATTCTAGCCAGTTTTCATATGAACCAGAAAATTTCGGCAATTGTATTTGAGGCAATTTTATATTTCGAGCCGTGACCAACTTAGAATCATTTTGTTGATTTCCATTGAAATTATCTCTATTTTTTGTATTCAGAGCTTCATAATACGCGGAGATCAAACTGCGAGCCAAAGTAATTGTAGAAAATTATCGCTTTTCAAACGTTTCTCTTTCTGATAATTGATCGTGAAGTTCATTATTCAAACATTCGGTTACACATTGAACTTCTTCAATTTCAAATAAAAGACCTTCTTGCTCTTCTAAACGCGTTTGTGGCTCTAAAATGTCTTTATGTTCGAGTTCGTGAATAAAATGATCCGCAATTACTTGTGTGAAATGATCTAAATATGTTTCAAATCGAGCCTGACGATGTTTAATCGATTCTCGTTTAAACTCGGCTGTCTTCAATTCTTCGCTCATTTTGAGTTGATAATTTTAAAAATTTGTTTCGAAGAAAAGTATTCTTGTAAATACGCTTTCAATAACAACTTGGAAATAGACGCAATCTCAAACAATGCTATGCATAGGTAAGGAAAGGTAGGAATAAGGAACGGACTCACCGACACAGTCGCCCACTTCAAATGTTGGGATAACTTGTAATGTTGAAAAATCTTGCAATCTCACTGGTTTTTCTGCATTTACATCCGTCAAAGGACCAAATTTTATGTTGATACAATTTGTATTCGAACTTTTTCAAATTGAATTGAAAGTAATAACGCTTGAAAATGGTTTTATTGTGACAATTGTTGACAATTACCTCGAAATTTAATTTTTACAAATCGTTTTCCTGAGATACGTTATTTTGCCGTTTCCAAGTGATAATACAGCAGTTAATCCTGAACAATGACATAGGACCAATCTGTGGATGAATATTTTCTGTGAGTGTGACAGCAACACTACAGTAGTATTCGTTCAGAGTATTTGGAGATGATGGAATTTCTGCGTATTTTTTGTTTTTCCCCCTCAGTTGATTTACCATTGTCCAGCTCTCTTTTGACTCATTATTGGACAGCTCAATTATGTCCCTATAATATTCTTCCTTTGCGTGTTTGATAACTTTTCGATATATTTCTCTGTAAGAATGATAATACTAATGAAAATAAATGTTGGTAGTATATTTTCTAATGTAGTGCAGGGACTGTGATATATGTCTATTTAATATTAATAGTTAATATTATAATTACTATGTCAGGTTAATTAAGTGTCCTCTACTTGGCAACCCTGCATCCAGTAGTTGTTTGGTTCCTAGAACAGTCATGTGCGTCTTAGAGCTGTAGTTACTAAAATCTGTTATTACTTAATTATAATCAACATTAAATAACCTATTTGTTATTACTGATTACAAGTGTTATCAATACATCTAAATAAAATAGTGAAACAACACATATTACAGGGACCTCAAATTTTTTGACGAGGTTTTGATATCTTTGCTGATCCAGTGCCTTTTGGACCTATTCATTTTTATTTTCTGATGCGGAAATGCTGAATTGAAATTATTTGTTAATTGATTGTAGAACATCTCGAAGTGATTTTCTGAAGTAATTACTTATTCCCAGTTCGTGAGTAGACAATATTTCTGAAATTTTTTCATAATTGGTCTTACTGAACAATCGTCCTACTTTCAACCTTGTATCATGAGGTGCTTCATCGATTGGTAATTTACAGAGTACTGCTTCATGGTCAGACAAACCAGCCGATAGAACCACAGTTGACATTGTCGAAATTACTGCAAACGTAGTCTACTATATTGCCAGAATACTGGTATATGCATGTAGGCGTGTTAATATGCATTGAAATTTTGAAGGATGTCACAATATTACCTAATCTTTGCGTTGCTGATGCATTTTCATTCTCAAAATTAATATAAAGGTCTCCAGTTGATATTATGGAAGACTCAACAGGAAGCTGACATAAAAGAGCGTCTAATTTAAAAAAAAATGTATCTGCGTTTGATGATGGAGGTCTGTAAATACAAATGATATAAAGCTTAAGTTTTTACCAAGGATTATTGAAAATTCAAATGATCTTTCTTTAAGAATATCTTTATCAACAGAATGACATATATCTTAGAATTCATAAGACTGTTGATATGTCTCTTTAACACCATGTCCAGCACTGATTCTGTCATATCTAGATTAAATAATGTACCGAGGTAAATTAATTGGTTCTTCAAACTTAAGCCGAGTCTCAGTGAGAAGAACGATATCGGGATTTATATGAACTTTATTCCGAATTGATTGAATTTTCAGTAATATTAGTGATATACTGTTGTTATTTGTGAATTCATATTCCTTTATGTTTTCTGTGGGATTTCCTGGAGGGGATATAAAAAATGTTTATCTGTATCATTTGTACTCACAAATATCAAATCATTGTGCTGTGTTTTAGTATCATTACATGTGAATGCTATTTTGTTGCAATTTCATTGTTTTTTGACAGTGATCCTCCTGTGTGGTTGAAATCTAAATGTTATATTACCACTAGAATATTTGTTCAACCTAATTGAATATTCGTACAGTTTCATGTCGAATTCATAAATAAACTCATAAACATTGCAATGGTTCTGACGTCGATACAATATCTGTGTGGGTACAATGTTTTATGATTGTTTATCAATTTGAAAGAAGGGTACTGATTGTTATTCTTGAAGTAATTGGATCCTGCTAATATTATTATAAAATCATCACCTGTATAATGTTTGGAAAGGGTTACCATATTTTCGATTACATTTTCGAAATGAACAAACGGTTTACATATGGTTTGGATTTCATAGTTTTTCTATTCATTGTTCAATATTTTGTGTAAATGTATTTGTTTTGATGACAAAGAATGAGAAATCTATTTCTAATATTTTTGTAGGCTCTATTTTGTGGTTAACTTAGCTGTTTTGGTTCGGTTCGGTTCGGAATGAGCGTCTGTTTGTGAACCACAGTCAATTTTCTTATCCAAGGTGGTTTGCTTGAAATCACGTAGATCAATAACTGCACGTCTAGTCTTCTTTAATTCATCATTGTACGATTCATTCTTTCTTGAGAGTGTGTCAATCGATTTTACCATGTTTCGGATTATGATTTTCAGCTCAGATTTGCCTCCTCAAGCTTTTTTGAGAGATTACTTCAATTCCTGGATTTCTTCTGGAAATTTCATATTTTGAGTTTTTCACTGATGTCGGCCATTACCAGCATTTGTTCTTTCATTTGTACTGCATAACTCTGTTCCGCTTCTATAACTTCAGATTCGAAGTTTTGTGTTATTCTTTTCTGCCTGTTCATATAAGACTCTTTCTCGTTCAACTCATTTCTCAATTATTCAATTTCATGTTCGAGTTCTTTTATTTGATCTTTATGATCACTCTCTGGTGCTTGGGCACATTTATAATAATAATAATAATTATGTTTATTAACTCATGATCATACATATAAAATACAATAAAAACAGAGAAAGGTAATCAGGTTAATAAACAGGAGAAAGTCACGTAAACTGTTGCCAGTTTGTGTGTGACTAAAAAATCAGTTATTAATAATAAAAATATAAATAATTAGAATAAAATTGAATAAAATAGATTTAGATTTAGTCGAACATAGGATTTTATGCCTACTTACTACCACATGGTCCTTTTTTTTCCAAACATTCGGGGTGAAAAATACCTAAGCATTGCATGCGACAGTAATTGGAGAGGTCCTTACTTTTGCAGCATTTGAAGTAGCGTCTCGCCATTTGAGCCAGGTCTGGTTCTGTTCTCAGATCTGCAATCGGCTTGAATTTCTTGTAGATGTTAATTTTTTACGTACTTTACTTCTTATGTACGACACTTTTTGAGTACGACACTTTCACAAACATTTATAGAGGAATTCCAGTTTTTATGGATTATGCGTTTATGTAGCAATTGGTATACTTCACTCATTGGTTTTTTGGATTCGGTAATCCTATCTGTACAAATCGATATGAAGAACAATATTCTTTTAGGCAAATAAACAAACTAATAACTTGTTCTTCTGGGAGCTCACAAAGTCGTGACATGGATCGAGTTCTAAGTAATTTGTAGATAGTTCTCATCCCTAGAATCGATATTAAAGAATTATTGCGTTTGAAATATTCATTCTACATGTTGGAAAGAATATGTTGACATCTTTTTACCAATATTTCCAAATATTATTGAAGCAGTGTTGACTCAATATAAGTCAATACGATTTGTTGAATATAACCCAAGTAGCACACCTATATTGGTAAAAAATTGGTACAATAATGTGAACATATTGGCGAAATACCTATTTGAAATGCAATATTGGCGAGAAAAAAAATGTGAACATTCGGCGATATTGGTCCAATATTACTTGAATGGTACTTCCACTACAGATAATACCGAAACAGCGAATGCGTTCGCAGATTATTTCAAAAGTGTATATTTTCTTTATGAGGCTAAATATGACACGGGTAATTTAGAAATCAATCGAAATATCACGAATAATTTTCGATTAGAAAGCATATCTAATGAAGACATATTGGCAGCCAAAAAACGTTTGAAACCCAAAAAGTCGCTAGGACCAGATAATATTCCGGCATTCATAATAAAAGGATGTGCTAAATTTTTCTTAAAGCCCCTAAAAATTTTATTCAATCTTATAATCAGTACCAAGTTATATCCAGAATTATGGAAACTGAGCAAAGTTTCCTCCTAAAAATCAAATAACGAATTACAGACCTGTTGCGTTAATCTGTGTACCAAGCAAGTTATTTGAGTCAATTTTATATCTGAAAATGGTAGAATTCGTTGGTCCTAATTTACCAAATAATCAACATGGCTTCACATCAAAAAAATGTACAATTACCAACCTTATTCAATTTTCTCAAAGTGCAAATGAAGTGGTTGACCTATCTGGACAACTAGATGTTATATATACAGACTTTTCGAAAGCATTCGACAAGGTCGACCACGACATTTTGCTCAATAATTTTTGTAAGCTAGGATTTTCAAGTGAAATTTTAGAACTGTGCGTGTCTTACTTAAAGGGCCGCCAACAATATGTGGTATTCCAGGGAGGTTGTTCGGAAAAGTTCATTACTCGCTCAGGTGTACCCCAGGGCTCCAACTTGGGTCCATTTTTCTCTCTATGCTTGATAAACACATTGCCAAGCTGTTTAAGATCATCAGAATGTTTGATTTTCGCAGATGATTTCAAATGTATCGAAAGATTAATGAAATCGATGATTGTCATATTCTACAAGAAGATCTGGAAGCAGTAGCAACCTGGTCAGAAAATAACATACTACCTCTAAATATAGGAAAATGTTTTTCAGTGTCTTTTTCGAGGAAAAAAAATATTCAATTCGAATATACTATAAACAATAATGTTCTCGCTGATAAAAATGTTGCGAAAGACATAGGGGTTTACTTTGACAGAGAACTCAATTTCAATTATCATGTGAATACAATAATCAATAGAGGGTATAAGATATTAGGATTCGCAATTAGGAACTCTTGTAGATTCACAGGTATGAAAACGTTGATAACGGTATACAACACCTACGTCAGGAGCATACTGGAATACGCATGTATCGTCTGGTCCCGTACTACGAAAAATACAAAAATGAAATTGAAGAAATTCAAAAAAAATTCCTTAGATATTTCTACTTCAAAAAAACTGGAATTTACTGCTTTGATATACCTTACGTGACGCTCTTGAGAAAATTTAATTTCATTAAACTAGAGCACAGGCGAGAAATTGCTTCCGCACTATTTATGTACAAACTACTCAATGATGAAATTGATTCCACGTATTTCTTAGGAGAATTGATTTATTGGCAGTCTAATTATAATCACAGAACCACATCTCTATTCGCTCTCCCTAAAGCTTACACTAATTTTGGCAAAAATGCACCTCTCTACAGACTGTGCAAAGTTATAAATGATTTAGATCCCACCATAATATCCAAAAATCCTTCTGTTTTCAGAAACGAAATATATTTACGTTATCACAGAATGGTAATTTGAAAATGATAATGAGCACATTCAAGTTTACATATAAATCAAACCAATCGAAACGAAACAAATCGAGGTAAAAACGCATCTCTCTACAAACTAATGACACCAATGTCAGAATTAAGTTACATTTTTTTTCTTCCTTCAGTTACTAACCATTATATGTTATATATGTGTATATATTTATATATGAATAGACATTCTTCATTCATCAATCACATATTAAAGAAAAGTGTATAATGATAAATCTCACTCTTAGAAACTGCTAATATTACAGAATATTTTTCGTAGCTCACTAAATTAATTAATAGTTGAAATTGTAATCAATTAATGGAATGTATTTTCTGTAGATTACATATAAATAAATAAATAAATAATAATATTGGCGGAATATTCTTGAAGCCATGTTGGCCTCAAAATATTCAGCGATATTGGTACAATATTGATACAATATTCTGACAATATTGGCACAATATTCAAAAGTTATATTGTCGAGAAGTAAAATGTGAACATTTTGCGATATTGGTCGAATTTTGCTTGAATATTTTAGAAATAGTTTTGGTGAAATAGTCTTGAAGCAATAATGGCCTCAAAATAATTATCGATATTGGTATAATATCATTTGGATATATTGGTGGATGTCAATTTACCTTGGTAGAGTATTAAATGTCATTTAGTTGATGAAGGTGACACCAGAGTCTGCCTTTTGATCGCCATAACCACTGAGGGCACTGAGTGAGCTGTCTTGAAAACAAGTTATGGGAAGTATTTAATATACTTTCGTAGGTTTCAGAAGACGTTCTATATGTAGAGCCACCTAGCGGATTATTGTCTAGGTTTGATCATGATATAATTTCAATATGTTTTATTGAATATTCGGCCAATATCCAAATTTCATCTCAATCTAGATGTAGGAAACAATATGAAGACAATATTGTTTTAACGATATCGATAAATATTATTGAACCAATATGATGTGCTACCTGGGAAGCGAAGTAATATTCAACCAATGTGCAATAAAAATTGGACATACAATATAGTTATTGCGTCTATTTCTACTATCAATATGGGACGGAAATTGGGATTGCAATATTCATTCTAGATGTTGAAAACAATATGGAGACAATCTTTTTTCATCGATATTGGTTAATCATATTAAACCAATATTGACCCAATATAAGGTAATACAATTTGTATAATATAGTTGAAATAATATTCAACCAATTAACTATCAAACTTGGATGAAAATTATAGATTTTTATACCTAGAATCATTATCAGTGGAATATTGGGATTGCAATATTCATTCTAGGTATTGAAAACAATATGTTGACAATTTTGTTTTATCGATATTGGTGAATATTGACCAAATATTGTATGTAACAATCTACATTCATATAATATACATATTATTATACAGTGCGTTCATAAAGTGTGGAAACGCTCTATTATCTTTCGAGTTGATTATTTTCGGAGGAAAACCTCGGACATGTCGATTTTGTTTTTCAGTTTTCCACCTTTTTTCAGAAAAAAATAATGTTTTCCCCCACCACCTTTCAAGATATGACGTCATCGATATTTTTTTTGAATTGAAATGGTATATTTTTATGTCAAAAATTGAAAGCCTGTATTTTTCTGAGTTCAACCATAGCACATACGTCATATCTCACAGTTCGATTTACTGTATACCGAGTATAAAGGAAACCAGTGTTCATATTTTCAACATTTATTTCATTATTCATTTTGCAACGTAAACCTGAGAATTACTCAGCAGCTAGTACGAGTATATTGCTATACTTGAATAGTAGGCTGAGCAAACATCTGAATGCTCTTAGCAACCAGACAATAAGTTCTTAGTTACCATTTCGATCATATGTCATTATTCTATTGATTTGTTGTGTAGCATATCGATTTATAAGTCTGCAATAACTTTCTGAAAAATATTATCCTAAAAGCAATTATTTGAAATAACGATGGTGCTGTCAGAAAAACAGAGAATAGAAGTTCTGATGATCTTAGGTTACGGCGATCGTAAAAGAAGTATGGCAGAAGTATGCGAAATCTTCAATGAAAAATATCCCAATTTAGAACCAATAAACAAATCGACGGTGAGCAAAATATTACATAAATTCAATGAAATTGGCAATGTTAGGGATAAGCCTAAGAGTGGCAGACCTACCGTTGCCGAAGAAACTCAATTGAATGTATTACTTGGAATTGAAGAAAATCCTCATTGTTCAATTACAACTTTATCTGACAACAATGAGATCTGTCGTAGTGCTGTACAGAAAATTCTTAGAAAAGCTAAATTACTTCCATATAAAACTAAACTCATACATGAACTTAATGAAGACGACTTCGATAGACGCATGAGTTTTTGTGAAATTATGCAAGAAGTGTGCAATCAAAATAATGGGATGAATTTAATGTCTTATTTTTTGACGAATCAACTTTTTTTACAAACGGTACTGTAAATACACAAAATTGTCGTTATTGGGCAACAGAAAATCCCAATTGGACAATCGAAGCTCATACCCAATATACTCAAAAAGTAACTGTGTGGACTGGGATTCTCAGGAATACCATTGTAGAACCCTATTTTTTTGACGGTACTGTGACAAGTGGAAATTATTTGAAAATTTTAAAAACTTATGTGGTTCCTTATTTAACTGTGACATTCCCAGACATCAACCAACCTAATCGAATAGTTTCTCCTATTTGGTTCCATCAGGATGGAGCAGGTCCACATTATGCTCGAGTTGTTAGATATTTTCTTAATGAAACGTTCCCCAATCGCTGGACTGGACGACGCGGACAAATTGAATGGCCTGAGGCTAGGTCCCCAGATTTAACTCCCATGGACTTCTTTCACTGGGGTTACTTAAAAAGTAAAGTGTACATAAACCGATCCAACAATTTGGAAGACCATAAGGAGAGAATTCGAACTGAAATTCAACTAATTACACCAGAGGTGCTGTCTAACGTAACCCAAGAATTCATTAGACGTCTTGGATATTGTCAACTGACTCAAGGAGATCAATTCGAGCATTTGCTGTAGATTTCTTATTTGTTTATTTTCACTACTAACCTATGATATTTTGATAGCAAATAAATTATGATGTGAATGTTGAAAATATGAACACTGGTTTCCTTTATACTCGGTATACTGTAAATCGAACTGTGAGATATGACGTATTTGGTATGGTTGAACTCAGAAAAATACAGGCTTTCAATTTTTGACATAAAAATATACCCTTTCAATCAAAAAAAAATATCGATGACGTCATATCTTGAAAGGTGGTGGGGGAAAAATTATTTTTTACTAAAAAAAGGTGGAAAACTGAAAAACAAAATCGACCTGTCCAAGTTTCACCTCCGAAAATAATCAACTCGTAAGATAATAGAGCGTTTCCACACTTTATGAACGCACATTATATATGTATTTTCAATATTCACCCAGAACGAATCAATATCATTTTTAAATTTACATTATAAAACTTAGATTTAGCCAATTTGAGGTGCTGTCTGGGACTTAGTAAATAAAAATATGATATTTCATTGCCCATTATTGTTTGGTTTCGTGGTAGCCATGCAATGACGACGTGGTCTTACCGACTCTAAATCAAAGAACTGTGTACTACTCAAACATACCATTTTGATTGGTATTCATATCACAGGAGATGCAAGTTTTAAATATCGAATGAAATTATCATCATTTAGCAACAGTAGCAGATAAATCGAATACCGCCTATGACTGTAGTCAAGCAACGCAGACTCCGGACCCTACTTGGCTGTCTGGCATCACACGTTAGAAGGAAAGGGCCATGTTGTTTCTAGTTCGCACATATCTCTCGAAAACTCCTGAGGATCGTCAGTAAGGGTGCAGCCAGTTAAGGGAAGAAACAAATTAGGTGAAAAAATATTACTAATACTCAATCGACTAGCACTACGTCATTCAATTCTTTACCTCGTATCATTCTAAATACCCTGTTTCATACCTTCGAATTCAAATCATGCATTATTATATCCCCAACGAGACATCTTCAGTAGACAACGTACCACTGTAACGTAATGAGCCATTCTGAATTTCCATCGTTAACTTTCATTTGTTGGAAAGTAAACTTCACGTCACCAAATCCGCTACTGGAATCCTATGTCAACGGTACTGTGTCCGTGATATTCAAGCCAAATTGCATGAAACAATGTCAGCGACTTTACAACCGTGAATTTGCAATTTAAAGGGCTCTCACTTTCAGATTAAATGCGGAATCGTTCTCGAAATGAGACGTGTACTGAGCTTATATTCGGTTAAATTGCTAGTAAGCAGATGGCGACAACGTCGGGCAACAAATCATTAAAATTTTATCAAGTTGCTGAGATGAAAAGAGTAGAACACGGCCCATTTCACAGATTAGAGATTCCCGTTCGCTTCGAAAAAAAATTTGGAGTTTATTTTTCATCTGCAGGTTATTATAAGAAGTGGTATATCCCGTAATATTGAAAGAACATCCTGGGAATTAATAAAGGGAAGATATGTTTTGTATTTTCAGAGAGTATATGAGCCGCGGGAAATAGCTCCCTACGAATTTAATAACTGCATCCTACAAAAATCTTGCCCTATATGGCTTTCAGATGGCAAATTCTCCCTATGTTAAATTGGCAATTTAACACAGTTCAATCTAGTTAGAAAATTAATCAATATCAAACCAAGGAGTTTCCAGTTTGGCTGTTAATTTATTTCAGTCTTCCGAGTCGAGTCGAGTTTCTGTGTTAGCCACAAGACATCATCATCATCATCATCAGATCTAGGACACCAGACATAACATATTAGCAAAGACTGACAATTTACAACTCCCAAATGTTTAAAATGAATTATTTTCCAAAATAATCTTCCTACCACTGGATGGTATAGTAAGTCCATGACCCCTCATAATTATAATATAGACGTTGCTTCATTCTCAACTGATCTCTCCGGAGAAAAAGAGGTTTTTAAATCGATTGAGCCTTTGGTTGCTAAGTCTTTATGAATTAAATCAAATACTTCTCTCAAAAATGGATACTTTAAATGACATTTGTATCAAGTTGCCAAGAGAACTATTCACACGTTAGAATATTCCTCTAAAATAGTCTATATCCTCTATATTCTCATCATCTTTCATTGGAAATCTGGATAACACAAGTTTAAAATTTTTGTCTGATCTTATGTACTCACTTATTAACATAATTACATCCATAAAGAATAACATTGCATGTTTTCGTAATCTTTTCGCAGTCATTGTTGGTTTAGGACCCAGATTTGTTAGTTATAAGTCACAATTGTAAATTTCCTTTTCAAGAGATATTGATGAAAATCAAATATTTACCTAAACAATTCTTCCAACTAAGTGCTTCCTTATATATCCATTTGTAAATATCCATTTTCAGCCTCAACTAAGGTTTTTGTGTTTTTCAAGCCCTTTTTCATGTTCATTTATCAATACTGCCTTCAAATTGCGAAAAATCTATAGTTAACGTGACTGAACCATCCGAATCATATTGAACACAAACGTTATTAGAACAAATTTCCTGATCAACTCGGTAATTCATTGAAAATACAACGGAAATTTCAGCAAATGAAATTTCCAAATTATGTAAACATACCCAGAGTTGACATCAATTGCGTCTTGTCTTTAAGTTCCGGAGCTTTTAATAAAGCTTGGACACTTTCTGGACTTGTATGGAATCCTTCCTCGTCACTAACAAGTCCCTTTGCGAGAGTTTGAATTTCTCTGTATTTACTGTTAGGCCTTATTCATTCGATCTACCCATTTTCTGATTTTACGCAATTGTTCATTCGCATTTTGAACCATAACTAGTGTATCATCTGAGAGACGAGTTTTTTCTTTTCCAATTGAAAAATGGAAGTACACTTTGAGATTTGGAATGGCATTCGTTTATATATAAAAAATTCTTCATGTCCCCAAGTAACATCTATTTTGATTGATTCGACCGATACTTGATGAATATCCATAATTACTCTTGTAATAGGTGACGTGTTTCGCTTTCTCAAACATAAAAATGTGTTATGTTTGAGAAAGCTACAGCATTAGCGAACGCATCACATATTAGAAGTAATATATTGTGAATATTTTAAAACAATTTTTTGTTAATTGAGTTCAAACATCTATTTTGATGAGCTTGTGTCGAAAGAATATTCATAAATTACAATTTTATATTTACTCCTAGGAAGTTTCTTTCAACTGTTTTCATTATAGAATATAGTTTCGAATTTGTCCCTTTGTAACATTTGAAGAATTTCTGATCCGGTATATTGCAGTGCATTGCCAGTTGGGGTAGTCTTGGTATCCAGTCTTTTGCAGTTTTATTAGGGACACTCCTCAGTCCCATTAGAGCCCCTTTATCCAGAGATACTGAATGAGGCATCTCAAAATGATAATTTAATTGTTCAATGAGTATTTTATAATAATTTTCTTAGGGTTTTTCCGGAACACACAAATCCAACATCTAAGAAAATGCAGTGTCTAAGGCCTTTCTTACTACTATCTAACTCGTATGCTAGGAATACTGCTCCATTTCCCTCACGAAAAACTCCATAAATAATAGAATGGAAGTTTGGCTATCACTTTTATTTGTATTGTGCATTCTGTTTCTAAAAAGTTATTCATTTTATTCATTTTGCTATCTCCTCGTCAATTATTTGAATTCTTTGCGTCCTTGTAGAAAGAATTGGAACTGGAAGAATATACTCATTTTCCAATTATAATTTTTTTCTCAATTATTCAATCAAGTATGATATTTTGTATCAATAAATGTGTGCGTTCCCAAAAGGGATTTGCGATAGCTTAGTGGTTTGAATTTGGAATGGACTGTTTATTCTAAATAAGAAAAATTACTGAAAATGTTTGATAAAATTGGATGTCCGAAATAGTGGTGTCTTTTAAACGAAGCAACAAAAAACTTACCAACCTTAGTAATGGTGCCGGCTGAATTATCTTCTCTAGCTAGCCCTGAAAGTCATGGCTGTTCTTGATGGTTACGACACATATACACACAACAGTTAAATTGAAGAAAACATACGCGGAAAAAGCACATATAAGTAGTGCATCGGAGGAACTTAACTTTTTCGAAAGGCGGTTCTAGGTATCACTTGCATAGGATAGCGGTCGTTCTTGTCAACCTGCACGCTGTTGGAAAGGCCAGTGTTTTGTTTGCTATCCACCGGTGATGCCACATACACGGTGAATGCCAAAATCGAACAAAATGTATCACAAATAATATTTTTAATTCTAGTATTATATTCAAGTTTGGTCAAAAATTTTATGGAAAAAAAGTAGTCTTGTTCAATCACTTAAAATCGACAAAAAAAACGTATCGCCAGCTGAGAGTGTGAAACTGCTATGTCCATTTTGGCTAACTTTATAGGAGAGAAGGAAATATGATAAAATTAATATCTGTACTTCTTTATGAACCTGCGTAATTTGTTAGTATGTACTGACTTCACTTTTATCATTTTTAGCAAGAATGTGCTATTATCGTTGAACAGAATTTGTTTTTTCTCATTCTTTTTGGACTGAGCAGATTTTTTTTCATGAGAAACCTTCATATTTCTATTAATATATTTAGGTTAGGTCAATAATTTTATGGAAAAAAAGCAGTCTTGATCAATCACCTGAAATCGACACAAAAAACGTATCGCCGGGTAAGAGTGTGAAACTGCTTTGTCCATTTTGGCTAACTTTACAGGAGAGAAAAAAATATATAAAATTTACGTCTATACTTCTTTATAAACCTGCGTAATTTCTTAGTATGTACTGACCTTACTTCTATTGATTTTGGCAAGAATATGCTATTATTGTTAAACAGAAATGGTTTTTTCTCATTTTTTTTTGGACTGGGCAGCTTTTTTTGTAAGAAACCTTCTTATTTATTTACATTACATTACATTACAAAATTTACATCATTTACATTTGTCAATAATTTCATTGAAAACAGGTAGTCTTGTTCAATCACTTAAAATCGACAAAAAAAACGTATCGCCAGCTGAGAGTGTGAAACTGCTATGTCCATTCTGGCTTACTTTACAGGAGAGGAAGAAATATTATAAAATTAGTGTCTATAATTCTTAATGAACCTGCGTAATTTCTTAGTATGTACTAACTTTACTTTAATTATTTTTAGCAACAACGTGCTATTATCGATTAACAGAATTTGTTTTTTCTCATTCTTTTCGGACTGAGCAGATTTTTTTCATTAGAAACATTCTTATTTCTAGTAATATATTTAGGCTTGGCCAATAATTTTATGGAAAAAAAGTGGTCTGTTCAATCACCTAAAATCGACACAAAAAATGTATCGCTGGCTAAGTGTGTAAAACTGCTTTGTCCATTTTGGCTTACTTTAAAGGAGAGAAAAAAAAATTAAATTCATGTCTATACTTTTTCATAAACCTGCGTAATTTCTAAGTATGTACTGACCTCACTTCTGTTAATTTTACCAAGAATATGCTTTTATTGCTAAACATACGAGGATATATTGAAAAATTCTTAGCCTACTATAGAACCAAACAAAATTTCAATATCAAATATTTTATTTCTCAATATATTCTCCTCTTAATTGGATACATTTATTACAGCGAACCTGTAACGTCTCTAGACCTTAAAAAAAAATTTCATCTTGCTCTTCAAACCAGACCTCCACAGCTGTCATTTATTAATTTGTTATAAACAGCTAAATAACAAAAAAAGTGTTTTTTTTCTTATTGTTTTGTTTATAAAACGAAAATTAATGTAGTAATCTGATCACTACAATATAAGGAATTGTAGATAATTGAAATAAAAATAAAATGGGATGGTTTACAACCCGGTCGGATCATTAATAACGGAGAAAAACTGAAAAACCCGGAAAATTATGCGATTTTTTTTTAAATTCCTATCTCCGCCATTTTTCACAAAAGTATTGAATCATGTGTACTTTATGTATGCACAAAACAGCCACTGTCGGATGGTTAGTTTTGGCACAATTGCAATTTAAATTTTGTTTTGCACTTTTGCAGCGTGCCTGGATACTCTAGTGATAGCCTGATTTTAATTTCTCAAACATATTATGAAAGTAGAAGTATAAGTGCTACAAAGTGTATGTCCATTTTGCGCTACAATGGTGCGAAATGGATGAAAAATTCATGCAAACATGACTGAAAATGGTCCAGCCCGCGTTAGCTGCCGAGTGGTAGAGGAGTCCGGAAGATGAGGGAAATTCTTCTAATGAACGGGAAACGTGATAATACGCCCCCCCTCATCTCTCGCTCTCTCCTACCACTCGACCGCTTTCACCAGCTCGACCGTTTTCAGCCCTGTTTGCAAGCATTATTCACTCATTTCGCAGCTTTTTGGGGTGAAATGGGAATATACGTTTTGTGGTCCAGTACTTCTTCTTTCAAAACCTGTTTTAGGAATTGAAATTGGACTATCACTAGAGTATCCAGGCACGCTGCAAGATAGTGCAAAAAAAAATCAAATTGCAATTGTGCCAAAACTAATGATCCGTTAGAGCCTGTTTTGTGCACACATAAAGTGCACATGATTCAGTACTTTCATGGGAAGGATCAACCCTATTTCTTAAAAAATGGCGGAGTTAGATCTTGAAAATTTTTGGTTTTTCCGGTTTTATGCCGTTACTGATGATCCGATCGGGTCGTAAACATTCCATTTTGTTCGTATTTCAATTATCTATAAATACTTTCATTGGAGCAACCAGATTGCTACATTAGTTTTTATGATCAAAACAATTAGGAAAACACGTGTTTTGTTCTTCAAATATGTATATACCTCCTCGTTGGACGAGAATTTACGACCATTTAAACTTTTTTTCAGTTGAGGAAAGAGATGATAGTCGGACGGAGACAAATCTGGTGAATAAGGGGGGTGTTCTAGTAACTCAAACCCTGAATCACGAATTTTTTTGCATTGCAACATGAGATTTGTGTGCAGGGGCGTTGTCCTGCATGAACAAAACATTTTTAGATAGCTTTCCGCGTCCTTTCTTTTCAGTTTTTTCAGGCAGAGTGGTCAGTAATGTCGAATAGTAATCTCCAGTTATTGTTCTACCCTTATCCAAAAAATCAATCATAATTATTACTCCATGGCAATCCCAAAAAACTGAAGAGAGAACTTTTCCAGCAGATTTTTGGACACGAAACTTCTTAGGTCTTGGAGAACCGGAGTGTCGCCATTCCATCGATTGTTGCTTTGTTTCTGGATCGTAGAAATGTACCCAAGTCTCAACCATAGTAACAATTCGGTTGAAGAAGTCTAAATCGTTTTCAAATCGAGCACAGATCGAACGCGATGCTACTACCCTTGCACGCTTTTGGTCAACATTCAAACATTTGGGGATCCATTTTGCAGCAATTTTTCTCATGTTTAAATTGACGTGAACTATATGATGAACGCGTTCGTATGAAATATTCAGTGCTTCAGATATCCGTTTTAGCCCAATTGAACGGTCTGTCATGAACTGCATCGATATTTTTGGGGACTGACACAGAAACTGGCCTTCTCGATCGTTCATCATCTTCAATGGAAAATTTACCTCTTTTGAAGCTTGCAGTCCAATTTTTCACGGTCGCATACGAAGGACATTGATCATCAATGGTATTAAGCATATCTTCGTAAATCTGCTTACCTCCTAACCCTTTTAAATACAGATACTTGATGATGGCTCGATACTCCAATTTTTCGATTTTCACAATTTCGGTGGACACAATTTTTCTTTTAATTCATTGCGTAATTCTGGTTTAATTTTCTGACGTCAAACTTTACAGTGACACTTCTAATAAATTATTGTTCGTTGCTATGGTAACGCAATATTTTGTTTATGCAGGAAACTGGTCTAGGCTGACTAGATATCAATACATCCTCGTTATTTGTTTTTTCTCATTTTTTTGACTGAGCTGCTTTTTTTATTAGAAATCTCCTTTTCTTAAGAAATTTTGGTCTTAGCAGATTCACCTATTATAATGTTATTTTATGTGTTTTTCTATTTTATTATGTCAAAATAAGCTTTAGGTAACAAAAAAGAATTATTATGAAAAACAAAATTATCAGTTTGTACAATAACAAAAAGCTGATTTTGATCGTCCAACAACTCATTTTCTGTTCTAACTGAAGAAAATATTGGGGTAGGTTCACAATATTGTTCAATTTTTTTTCATTCCAAGAATCAAGGAATTCTGCCCATTTTTGTGAATTTGACAACATAAGAATTCAATATGATTGTTCATACTAAATGAAGAATATAGTGGGGTAGGTTTACGAAAATCTCCAATGATGTTTGACCTGTGAATCATAGTATCTTCAGAAATATCTTCTACGATAACGTTTTCTGCAACTATGCATAACTGGAGTCTGGAAGTTTGTTTTTGTACTAAGTTTTCGTAACTTTGGTCCTGTAAACTGCTCATGTTCATGTTTCGCCGGTAAAACAAGAAGTTGATGTATCATTTTAATTTCCGTTGTTATCCTGTTATCGAAACTGCATTCCAGTTGAACATCATCATGTCCTGAGGCCAAAACTACATGTGACACCTAAAATAAAATACAAGACGCCATAATTGGAATTTTCTGCTACAGTGATAAGAATAAAAATAATGGATTCAACAGCGATAAACATTTTATTAGGAACATACTTCTTACTTCTCAATGATAATATTGTAGTTATATTATTTTAAACTAAAATATCACTGAATTTTAGAACAAAAAATCAGATGAGTCCATTAAAACGTGGCGTGCAACATCATGCCTTCCACAAGACATCCTCGGTTTGAATTTCAATAATTCTATACTAAATAGGTATACTTACAATTCATTCCATACAAAACGTCTTACAGTTGAAAGTACTCAAGACCACCAAATAGAAATAAAAAATACTCAACTTAACCGTGGCTCTCTGGTAGTCACCTAGGAAACTAACACATATTTCACGGAGTTAGCAGAAATACGCATTTAATATCGAGCGGCAGAGAATATAGCAGATATTCATGCATCGAAATATTCAATCTTTTGTGTATTAACGGACTCATGCAGCCTGTCAAGACACTCCAAAATAGGTAGACAATCGTTTGGAGCGAAATACGCAAAATGACAAAATATGGACTACAATTTTTACGAATTTAGCGGACGATATTATTGAACTGAGAACATCAGCCCCTTCGCCTTATTTTCACCCTCCGCTTACTATTTAAGGGGTGCTTCAGTCTGGTATTCGCGGTCCTGTAACTTTTATACTTGGCAAAAACATATCTCACCAGGTAAATGGTTTTGGAATGTTTTATTGAAAGCAATCAAATAACTGATTTCAATTAACCACATATTTTTACCTCAAAGATTCTCATGTCAACGTTTCTTTCCAATTACGGCGTTGTCATACATTTTTCGTGAATGACAGAGGCTGTCTCTCTAATTTAACCATATAAAGCTATATACAGGGGGTCCCTCAAGGAACTGCATCGATCAATATATAGAAAACCATAGGTGGGCCGAATTTGAAAATTTGGGAGTTCACTATTGTTGATAAGTGCTATCCGGATAAAATATTTTGATGATTTTGGCACTTCCGGTTGTACCGGAAGTGGACCCCAACTTCGTTATTTTGAATAGGACATCCTGTATATTAACATGGTTTTAGATTTAACGCATGATTGTGAACATGTTTCATGTATAATGTCCTATACCCAAGTCTAACCGTTTTCGAAATGTCTCAAATTTTAAGTTGAAAATTGCGTTTGCAGAACTTCTGGAAATGATCATTTATTTTCGATTGTGTATCGATTTATTCGTAGGAGAAGACCCAGTTCAGTAGAATTTCGATATCAATTCGATTAGAGTTATACAGGGTGTTCACCAGAAAATGATATAGATCCGGTTGAAAAAATTATTGTAAGTCCATTTTTTCAAATGGAAACCCTCCAATTTCATATTCTCATATATTCTCATTCGATTTGGCATCGAAAGTGATGCTAACTTTGAATGAGGTTTTCTATGCCTATACTCAAGAGGTTTCGAAATATTGGCGAATTAACATGTCTCAGTTCCAGAAAATCTCGTCTTCTTGAGTTTACTTATTCTTAGTTGGCCATGGCGCCCGCAGTTGCGTTGAAAACAATCAACTGCCACGAAAATGTCATTTTAATCAATCATGCCGGCTCGTTTGAATTATTCGAATGAAGATTACTTAAATCTATTTATTATTTATGGCGAATGTAATAGGGGTATCTCTAGAACATGTGATTGATATATTTGCTATTCGGTATACGCAGAAGCAGAAGCCAATCACAAAACACTGTTAAACGAATTATAGAAAACTTCAAAAACATCCCATCTCTGCCAATACAAACATGTAGATAAAGAATTTCTAAAACAATTCGAATGAAAGAGAACAATTAACAATATTGAGAGGTATACAAAAATTTTTTGGTCGGTAAATGTTCGAATAGGCGCCTTTCAACTTCCAAACATTTTTCACATCTCACTAATAATTCTTGATGTGTCGCTTTTCGTTTTGAATCGGGTCTGAGAATCTAAAATGAATTCCTTACTCGTTGCATACAATCTTCCATGGTTGTCAGTTGAGTTTGTTTCATGGACTTGATTTTCAATTATACCCCAAATGAAAAAATCGAGCATTTATAAATCTGGAGACTGGGGCGGCCAAAGAAATGGTCCATTGTTGGCTATCCACTGGTCATGAAACTATTCTTGTTAACGAGTATTGACTGAGTGACCAATATGCGGAGGTGCCCCGTCATGTTGATAAAATAGGTTTCTATAATAAGCAATTGGTAAAGTGCCAAAGTACCATTTTCGAAATTATGCAAAACATTCAAATATCCTTCACCCGCAAAAAATGTACATCTCATCCTATTCTTGTTTCGAAATTGACATCCGTTTTTGGTAAAGGTAAGATTATCGGGCTACTGCGAAAATAAAAAAAATTGATGTATGTCACTTACGTAGTTTTGTCTCCTGAACACGAATCGTAAATTATATTGCGGCGCTCTCTACTACTTTCCAAGATATGTCTCTCCAAACATTGAAAATTGACCGTTTTCAAACACGAATTTTTCAGTCAAAAATCTTCTTTACACACTAATCAACCCATATTTCACAATTACAAACACTAAAAACATTATTTTTTAACAAAAAATACACCCTTCTTTAGGAAAACACATAACCAACAAATCTGGATAATTTTATCATTTTATATGTAGTGGGTTGGTAACTGCGCGCGCTAACTATTCAATGACATCGATACAACAATTTATCTTTGTCCAGATATAGTTCCTTTGCACTGAACCCAAAAACACTCCCAATTTAATTAAAAGATTATTAAGTGCCAATCTATTCTTCACCTAAAGCAGAAATTCGTAGAATTTTAACATTTTCAGTTTATGACTGGGGCGGCCAAAGAAATGGTCCATTGTTGGCTATCCACTGGTCATGAAACTATTCTTGTTAACGAGTATTGACTGAGTGACCAATATGCGGAGGTGCCCCGTCATGTTGATAAAATAGGTTTCTATAATAAGCAATTGGTAAAGTGCCAAAGTACCATTTTCGAAATTATGCAAAACATTCAAATATCCTTCACCCGCAAAAAATGTACATCTCATCCTATTCTTGTTTCGAAATTGACATCCGTTTTTGGTAAAGGTAAGATTATCGGGCTACTGCGAAAATAAAAAAAATTGATGTATGTCACTTACGTAGTTTTGTCTCCTGAACACGAATCGTAAATTATATTGCGGCGCTCTCTACTACTTTCCAAGATATGTCTCTCCAAACATTGAAAATTGACCGTTTTCAAACACGAATTTTTCAGTCAAAAATCTTCTTTACACACTAATCAACCCATATTTCACAATTACAAACACTAAAAACATTATTTTTTAACAAAAAATACACCCTTCTTTAGGAAAACACATAACCAACAAATCTGGATAATTTTATCATTTTATATGTAGTGGGTTGGTAACTGCGCGCGCTAACTATTCAATGACATCGATACAACAATTTATCTTTGTCCAGATATAGTTCCTTTGCACTGAACCCAAAAACACTCCCAATTTAATTAAAAGATTATTAAGTGCCAATCTATTCTTCACCTAAAGCAGAAATTCGTAGAATTTTAACATTTTCAGTTTATGATATTTACGTTAAACAAAACACCGAAATGGCAAAATTCAAATAATTGATCATAGTAATGAAGGGGAAGTTATCTGCCCAGAATCAAATTTGAATAGTTAGTGCACGCAGTTACAAACCCACTACATATAAAATGATAAAAATATCCAGATTCGTTGGTTATGTGTTGTCCTAAGGTAGGGTGGATTTTTTTGAAAAAATAATGTTTTTATTGCTTGTAATTGTGAAATATGGGTTGATTAGTGTGTAAAGAAAGGGCATATCGAAATAAGGAAATACTTTGAGTGATTTTTGACTAAAAAATTCGTGTTTGAAAACGCAGAAGACCGATAAGCTTACCTTTACCCTGTTTTTTACTTACCATTTGAGTTTTCTTGATAAACATGTAGTGCCACGACGCTATCAATTCTTATCGCACAATAAACATTGAACTGCCAAGACTCTTGAAAATTCAGTTACCTGAATACATGCTGATTTGAGTCACTCCGATAATGGCAATTAAGTCGGTTGAAGACACCATTCTTTGTAAATTTAGCTTCGTCTGTCCATATAATATTATCCAAAAATAATTCGTTCCCTTGAGACTAAGTTAAAACGAATTCACAAAGTCCCACTCTTCGTGAAAAATCTGTTTCATTCAGGTGCTGAACTATGGAAAACTTATTTGGGTGAAATTTATGTTTCCGCAGTATTCTGTGTACTGAGTTTTTTGACAATCCTGATTCTCTTTCAACTTGTCTCAAAGAAATTGTTGGATGTGCAGCAAAATATCCCAAAACGGCAATTTCAATATAATTTCAATATCTTCATCATCAACAATTGGCTTGTTTCTCTGCACTATTCCTTTGACGGATCCAAAGTTTTTGAAGTTTTCTATAATTTTGTGGGGGCTTCTGTTTCTGCGGATACCGAATAGCAAAAATATCACATGTTCTTGAGATAACCCTATTACATTCGCCATAAGTAGAAAATAGATTTAAGTAATCTTCATTCGAATAATTCAAACGAGCCGGCATGATTGATTACAATGACATTTTCGTGGCAGTTGATTGTTTCCAACGCAACTGCGGGCGCCATGGCCAAGTAAGAATAAGTAAACTCAAGAATACGAGATTTTCTGGAACTGAGACATGTTAATTCGCCAATATTTCAAAAACTGTTGAGTGTAGTCGTAGATAACCTTATTCAAAGTTAGCTTCATTCTCGATGCCAAATCGAATGAGAATATAAAATCGGAGGGTTTCCATTTGAAAAAATGGACTTACAATAATTTTTTCAACCGGATCTATATCATATTCTGGTGAACGCCCTGTATAACTCTAATCGAATTGATATCGAAATTCTACTGAACTGGGTCCTCTTCTACGAATGAATCGATACACAATCGAAAATAAATGATAATTTCCAGAAATAAAAAAAAAATACTTTTTGGTCTGCAAACGCAATTTTCAATTTATAATTTGAAATATTTCGAAAACGGTTCGACTTGGGTATAGGACATTATACATGAAATATACTCAGAATCATTGGTAAAATCTAAAACCTTGATAATATACAGGGTGTCCTATTTAAAATAACGAAGTTGGGGTCCACATCCGGTACAACCGAAAGTACCACAATCTTCAAAATATTTTATCCAGATAGCACTTATCAACAATAGTGAACAGGTAAATAAAGAGGAAATAAAATCTTCCAATTTACACAAAAATATACTTGTAACGTGCTTACAATTGTTTCGACACACGGTGTCATCATCTGAGCGAGTTATCAACTCATAGTGAACTCCCAAATTCTCAAATTCGGCCCACCTATGGTTTTCTATATATTGATCGATGCATTTCCCGGAGGGACCCCCTATATACAGTGCCCGTCATAAAGTGCGAAACACATGGTAAAAAAGTATTTGAAAAAATCACGTGTTCAAAGTGACGTCAATTGCTCTCAAGACAAAACTGTTTTTTGTTCATAACAATCTTAGTGATATGGCATAACCGTTGTAAGTTGCTAGTTACTTGTTAGCATCGTGGTATTATTTTCTTCTGCGTTATGGTTTGTTTTTTGCCTTTTTGTGTTATTTGCAGTTTCGCTATCAGCCACTGCCTTTTTAGCGAGTTGCTATCTGCGTTCATACTTGCGAATTGCGTACGTCTCCCATGAGTTAAAAAACCCCATGTAACGGGTTTATTTGCACTATGAAAATTTTTGTTTTAATATATTAACGTCAGAAATGCTGTGTCATTGAAATGAACTTTCCACTATGTAGCCACTGTTTCAAAATGATAACCTGATCATTGTCATGTACAGCTGTTTTCTTCGAATTCGAGCAGATAAGAACGAACTTTAGGTAACATACAATATTCAAGTTCCAATAATTTATGCATCCCGAATTTTGCGGATAACTGTTATCAGTTAAGTTATTTTGCAGCATGACAGCGTTATTATGTAAACTTACTTTTTGTTAAAGCTCTTTTGCTTTGTGGTTAGAACACAGAACCGTAACATTACCTCTCTGTACTTGTGTAAACCACCTTAATATTTTAATTGTTACTTCTATGTTCTATGTTCTATGTTGTTCTATGAATGCACTTCAACTGTCTTCAATACTTCACCTTGTTTGTGTTTGGTTCGAATAAGATGGAGTGTTTTTCGCAGATTGTCGTCTCAGTTCAGTTGGCAACACTAAATCTCTTGGTGTTCTGTTCACCTGAGTCGCTTCTCAATTGTCCAAGGAGTAGCTCTGAGTTACCCGAGGTAGATCCTCGAGTGATATCACATACTACGAACAATCAGGGGTAACATGCTCTCAATAAACAAACGCCTCTAGAAGTCTTTGATGTATTGCCTGATAGTTTTCTCTTTCCACTCGACGGTGATTGAAAAGACATCTTGGGCTACTGAAAATTAAAATTTCTCTATGTCAAAATTGTTTCGATCATCACTAGTGGTTCTTGGGAAAATTCGTATCTGGAGATTTCCTCGTATTGGTTGAGATATTTGATGCTGTTTATTTGGAGAAAATTTTCTTCTTCTATAGCAGGATTATTGAAGCTCAGATGAGTTCATCTGAGTAATCCTTGTCTATCGATGTTTAGGCCTTCTTCTAATCATTTAAAGCAAGCTATCGAGTATGTTACAGGTGTGAAACATCTTTGCATATTCACTGCCCTCTTTTACTAAATTTTCCCTCTAACACGATATAAGTGGAAAACATTATCTCCAACTACGAGAGAGGTCGCGAACGGCGAACGTTCGGTTTTGGACTACTTATTCGATTAAACTGAATGTGTTTTCAGAAGATTTTTCACTATGCTTTTAAAAACCTTCTGTTGGAAAAATAGCAGAAGAAGTTGTAGCGTGAATTGTTGTTGCATAGCACCAACACTGTTTCTCCAACACCTATTCCTACCTACTTTCCCTCGGCTCTTACAATGTTCTTTGAAAAGTACAGGATATTCCTCTAAGTGAGAACTGAAAAATAAAGGATATGTTTGAAAAAGTCAAGCATATATTAACTCAAATCCACCCTGTCTGTTTCTTACTGCTGCAACTATGCCTTTCCTCACGTCTACATATTTCTCCTGGGTTTGAAGTTTATACTTGTCTTCTTGCAGAATATTGTGATATTCCCATATACGTTTTGGTGCGTTCTTCAAATTGTTCCACTTTAATACCATCTGAGAGTACATTCCATTACAAGGATCGTTTCCAGGAATGTTAATCCGTTGGAGTGTTTTATTCAGACGTTGGGTATAGTGACAGTTTACTAACTTGACGTTTGACCCGTTTCAATTTTTGAAGTAAGTTGGCTCATCATGTGTACCACTTATCGATAGGGATGGTTTATTTTTGATTACTTTCTTTGTATGATTTTCAACCAATCGAAACTTTCAATTGAGTCATGTAACCTTGTATAATTTCGAATATCGGTTATTTAAAATTTTTACTACGTTTTTCACCAATACTCACTTTCAGCAACTAATGGACATTTACGAAAACTAAATTGCAAAACTCGTTTAAATCAATAGTTTCTAGTCTGAAACGTCCATTTAACAAAAAGTTCCACTATATTTTTGTCATTTTGAAAACATATCACATTTGAAAGTGTGCCGCTGTTCCGAAACAGGTAATACCGTTTTCCTCAAAAATAATAGCTTCTAGCTTGATACAAGCCATTGAGAAATAATTAAACTTTTTCACTTGATCAACTCAAAGGAAAAAAATCAACATATTACATATTTTTATTGTATTTTTAGCTTCTGTGGTATATGTGCATAGTATGCGTCGCTAAAACATGTACCGTGAAGTGACAGTTGACACAAAATGTGAAGTGTGTGACAAGGACGCACTGAGATGATGGCGTTCGATTGACTAGATGGTCTGAGCACATGTTATGCCATACCATTAGAAAACTTGTAAATTAGTTTAAATAACCATTGTGCATTATTGTAAACAAACATGTAAATAAAGTGTGTAAATAGCATTCATAGTTTGGTAAATGATAATACAGCTTCCAAATTTTCTAAATGTACCTTCGTTTTGATGAAAAACGAGCATTGGCAATACCACAAATTGTACTAACGTGCTCATTAGCTCATTATTCATTAGGTGAAATCAAATTAGATAAAGCAATATCTAGGATTTCTTTGTGACTTTCATATCTTTGATTTTGGTTTATCAAGTATATTTTGCTGAATCTCTACTAGTATATACCTGAATTTTTTTGATAGTCGAAGGTGTTTTTTGCAATGACTCAAATTTCAAATCTTTCTTTAAACTCTGCTTTGAATCCAATAATAACATAACGTAAAGTACTCACTTGGAAATGTTCATCGCAATAACATATTATTTATTCGCTTTTTACACATGCACTGATAAAAAGGATGTTTTGCATCAACGCATAATTTATTGATTCAAAAAGATTGTATTCTTGAATAGGTCCAACCAAATATTAGTTTGATTTTTTGACAGATTCCTCTTGGCCACTTACAAGGAAAATATTTTCAAACAAGTGAACACTTGCTTCTTAAGTTAGTTGATGCAAGAATATTTTAGCTTTAATAACGGGCACTTTTTTATTGAAACATGGGAGTAGGTTGAGACAAGAATATTGCAATTTCGGTAATGAATACTATTCTTCTATAAATCTGTTTTAAAATATAGAATGGAAGCCATTTTCATTTTGGCAACATTGAATAGATCAAACAAAGCATAGATTCACAACTACGAAAAATTTAGGTATAAATAATAATTTTAAATGGAAATAGTTTTAAGTTTAATAACTGTATTCTCAATAAAACCAGTTAGTAGTGACGCATATTGCAGTTTGATTGAATACATAAACAACGCCACTCGCTTTTAGACCTAAAACTATAGAAGACCAAAATATATTTCACTCATTTTCACATAATAAGCCATATTCAATTTTCGAAATTGAGTTTTTATTGCATAGAAACAGTTTCTGCTAGGCATAGCCTCATAACCTCCAACCCAAATAGTCAAACTTCATGAAATGGTCGAAATGGAAGTCGTATTCACAGGTTGCGGTGCCGCCACCTGCTTTGATTGCTCATTAGTTGAATGTTTCACGTGGCATGGGTAGTGATATCTACCAAGGAAATATATTCTTGTGTCAAGACGATTAGGATGAAGAGTACAATGTTTTCACTGCAAGCAAATTTATTTCAAGATAATTTATGTAAAGAAGCAAACTTCTCTATCAGTTTGAAATGGGAGTATATTGATCAATTAGAAATAATTATTCTTTTCATAAGATAATTCTATTCAAGAGTATGTATATTTTTGATTGAAGAAATCTTTTTTATCTCTGTGGTTTCGAAAGAGTGAATAATCACAGTTTCGAAACACATTTTACGACGCGCTTCATCTTCAGGTGCATAAAATATTGATTATCAGAATTTTCAGGGTAATCAGACAACCGGGTACAAAGCACTCTTGCGACATGTTCACAGTTATTGCAGGGATACAGATACAGGAATTGAAAAAACAAAAACATTCAAAACTTTGAAAACCACATTATCCTCGAATAAGAAATCAAGTAGGGTCTGTTCGTAAGCAGCATAGATATTTGATGGAACTGCTCTACTTGGATCTAATTTCAATGTAGGCACACAAGTTAAACAGAGCCAAACGATTCTTATTGGTTTGCTTCGTGAAACAGACGAACGAACCCATCTGGTATCAAATGACAACTGTCATACGACACATTGTATTCGAATGAGAATTTGAACTTTCATGGTACACAACTTTAACAACGTTGCCAAGTCTAGTTTTGATGAACGTGACGTCACGAACCACTTTTCATCTCATTATGGAGAAACTAGCACTCAGAAAAAAAATTCCGAGTGATATTAGCGCATAATAATAATAATAATGATAATTACTCGTTCAATCCAGTAAGACCATTATTACACAGCATTGAACATGTCAAAAAAAAGATATTATAAAATGAATACACACATCCATAATATATACATGAATACATACATATAAACATTTTTAAAATATATACAATACGAAGAACTGCAAAAAGGTTCTGAAGACATATAATATAATGATAATAAGATATAATAATAAAATATTTATTCCTTGAATGGACCGTAATAAAAATTATATGGAAATAATATAAACATATAGGTACCTAGTGTGCAATATTAAAATAAACATATAAGACTTGTAAAACTATTACAATCATCACGACACATCACATATAACTATTTTCTACAAGAGTTTTCCAGATATTCGTTTATAGAATAAAAAGTTCCCTCCAACAAATATTTTTTTACTTTCAGTTAGAACAAAGGAAGTTCTGAAATATGTCTTATGGCTGATGGTAAACAATTGAAGAACCTTGTGCCTGCTGCAGAAGGTGACTCTCGAATCAACGAAGTTCGGTGTTGTTGTAATTTTAGTAGGTTTCCGTGTCTAGCCGGATATGTATGACACTTTGAATTAGTTTCTAACCTATTTTCGTGTTTTTTCGCATAGAGTAGACAACTGTAAATGTATCTGGAGGGTAATGTTAAAATATTTTTTCTTTGAAAGTGGGTCTACAGGAATTTGTGTAACCAAGACCATATAAAACACGAATAGTACGTTTCTGAGCCACTAAAGCTCTTTCTATATTTGTTCCATCACCCCACATGAGTACATTATAAGAAAGAACTGAATTGACCATTGCATAAAAGACATCCTTCAAACAGTTTTCATCCAGTACCTGTTTTAATTATTGTAGCAATGCGTAGAAACTGCATTTTAATCTTTTGCATACATAGTTTATATGAAACTTCCAACTAATTCCAGAATCTATGTGTAATACTAAAAATTCAGTTGTCTCTGATGGACATATTGTCGTGTTGGTAATTCAAATATTTACAGGTTCGTATGTATATTTCCTGCCAAAAAATGTAATCAAACCTGTTTTGTCTGTATTGTCTATAAGCCTGTTTCTGCGACACCAATCTGTAAATCGTTCACTAATAATATTGAGTTTAGTTTGAAGTTCCACAGGACTATCGGCTTCTTGTGAAATTGAAGTATCATCGGCAAATAGTGATATTGAACTTATACCCAAATATTGTGGGAGATCATTTATGTAAAGTAAAAATATTAATGGCCCTAGAACTGAGCCCTGTGGAACTCCTATGTTCACGTGACACATATCAGAATCAGTATCGTCCCATCTTACAAATAATCTCCTATATTTCATATAGGAGAGTACCCATGCTAGAAATTTTCCACGAATACTTATCGTGTATAATTTATTAGCGAGTAAATCAAAGTATATGGAATGGAAGGCTTTAGATAGGTCGAAGAAAAGTGCAGCTACAAGTTTTCCTCTATCGACACCACTATAATTCTAAGAAAGTTGCAATAGCACTTTCCGTCGATCTCCCTGGGCAGAATCCATTTTGATACTCGCTGATAATATTGTTTTTACCAAAACTGGAAATAATTTATTGTAAATACACCTTTCTATTACATTACTCAAAATACTGGGGATAGTCACAGGTAGATAATATAATTCCTCATTACAGTGCATATCTCGTGGAAAAGTCCATTACTCTCAATTTATTTATAATCACTTCCTTTTCGATTTCTTTAAACACCATTCATCAATTTACTAGCATTTTGAATCAATTTTTGTTATACAAATCTTCTTGTTATCATTTTCAATTTTTTTCTGTCATATCTTTTTTTAACGTTTTGTCTTCATGATACTTATTGTAGTATATTTAAACTCTAATTCAATCTAAAATAATTTATTTAACGAAATACAATGATTCACAATACTCTAATTTATATAACAATCACTCTACTATTTATATTCGACTTTCACTTCTCTGACTGATTGTCTTGTCTGCTGCGTCGTTCTTTTTATATTCGCTGTTCACTTCTCCGAATGCTCTTGAATTTTCCATCGATTCGTCCAGATCCATCGAATCGTCCAGATTCTTCTCGGTGCATAGCGTATCGAGAGTCATATGCGGCCTGCGTGAGTGTTCAGGCCCGGCATCGCCCACAGCTCCGCCACATTGCCCCCTTCTTAGAGATATTTCGTCCCGAAATGTCCTCCTTGGAGTGTGTCGATATTTGCAGGACTCCCCATATCTGCTTCGTGAAGTTCGATGGAAATAACACTCCACAGTCTTCATGTTAGGTCGTGGAATAGGATTACAGCAAACCAAAATTGTTGTGATTTGACCAGAATATCGTATACTGAACCCAACTTGGTTCGAAATAAACTTATAAAATGAACGTGACAGTAAAATATATTTTTCAAAGATAATCAGTGTCAAAAATTACATTTCAAAATCTCATAGACAACATGACATAAAAAACAAAAATAGTACAATCGAGATTATCATTTTTCAACACCCCCCCGTAATCGAGATAGTATAACAAAAAAAAATGATCAATCAATCATGCCAAAGCCTTGCATGCATTTCAGATGTTTAACTCGATTCAATCCTTTGGTAAGAACATCTGCGATCATATCTTCTGTTGAAAGATATCTAACTTTGACATTTTCTTGTTCGATTTGTTCTCGGATGTAATGGTATTTTACTTCCACGTGCTTCATTCTATTATGAAAAACTGGATTTTCAGCCAGTTTGAAAGCACTTTGATTGTCTCCGTATATAGTTATGGTATCTTTCACATGGAGAATTTCAGCTAGAAGATTCTGAAGATGTACTGCCTCTCGAGTTGCTTCTGAAAGAGCTACTCATTCAGCTTCACACGATGACAGTGTAACGCATTTCTGTTTTCTGCTTCCCCATGACATAGGACCACCTGCATATTCAAAAATATACCCCGTATAGTTATGTCTGTCAACAGGGTCATTTGCGAAGTCTGCATTTGCAAATCCAGCTATTCCTTTCCCACTTGGCTTGTATGTTATACAAACGTCTAGAGTACTTTTGAGGTATCGAAGAACTCTTTTTGCCATATTCCAATGAATACTTGTATATCCTACATTAAACTGAGATAAATAACTTGTGATGAATGAAATATCTGGCCTGGTAGAAACTGACAAGTACATCAAAGTTCCAATGAGAGATTGGTATGGGACATTTGAAATTGACTTGCCTTTTTCTTTTAGTTGGCTCAGATCCACCGGAGATGATACTGGCTTGGAGTCTTCCATACCAAATTTCTTCAGAGCATTTATAATATACTGTTTTTGGTTTATGAAAATTTCTCCAGTTCTTTTGTTCCTTCTGATTGTTAATCCTAATGCATGACTTGCTTCCCAAAGATCCGTTATCTTGAATTTTCGAGTCAACTCCTTTTTAAGGTTTTCTTTCTCAACTTCATCGTTCGAAAATATCAAGAAATCATCTACATATAAAGTGATTATTATAATTTCATCTTGACTATTTTTATAATAAACACATGCTTCATGTTTAGATCTCTTGTATCCTAATTCTTGTAAAAAATTGTTGATGGTTTTATTCCAAGTACGAGACGCCTGTTTGAGACCATAAATGGATTTATTCAAACGACAAATTTTATTCTCTGCACCTTCTATTCTGAATCCTTTGGGTTGATCCATAAAAATTGTATCTTCCAGTTCTCCATTCAAAAATGCAGTTTCCACGTCTAAGTGGTCGACAGAGAGATTCATTTCTGCAGCCAAAGCAAAAAATAACCTTATTGTTGATCCTCTCACGACTGGTGAAAAAGTTTCTTCATAGTCGACGCCATGAACTTGACTGAATCCTTTAGCCACCAGACGTGCTTTATATTTGATTATATTTCCTTCGGTATCTCTCTTCAACTTGAAAACCCATTTACATGGAATAATTTTTTTTATTTGAACTGTATTCAACCAATTCCCAAGTTTCATTTTTCTGAAGACATTGAAATTCTTTGTTCATTGCAGATATCCATTCTTCCTTATCATCATACATACATTCTGCCTTATGAATGAGATAATCATAAAAAGGATTCTTTTGACGTACTCTTTCTGGATATCTACGCTCTTCGCCTTTACTATTTTCTCCAGTTTGATCCTCTGACGAACAACTATTGATCACTTCTGACTCAATTATTCTACTGCATGTTGCTATTTGCATTTCCTCAACAGGTAGCACAGGTAGTGCATTGGTTGTAGAAGAAGTTTCAGCTGATTCTGATACACCCAATAATGGATAGTGTTCGATTTCAGAAGCTGCTGTCTCTCTACTTCCATCAGTAAATGTGTTTTCCAAGAAAACAACATTTCTTGAATGTAAAACTTTACGAAGATATTTTGGATCTCTGAATTTGTACGGTTTCTTATCTTCACTATATCCTACAAATATGAACTCCTTGCTCTTCACATCCCATTTCTTCCGATTTTCTTAAGGAACGTGAACGTAAGCTCGACATCCAAATACCTTGAGATTTCCTAGATACGGACGTTCACCAGACCATTTTTCTTCGGGTGTCATGCCCATAACAGATCTATGAGGAGATTTATTCTTAAGATATACAGCTGTTCTAGCCGCTTCCTCCCAAAAAACTTTAGAGAGTTTAGCACCATGCAACATCGAACGAGCTTTCTCAACTATACTACGGTTTGCCCTTTCGGCTACACCGATTTGCTCAGGTGTTCGAGGAATTGTTGTCTGATGCTGAATACCTTCAATCATTAAATATTTTAGGAATTCATGGCTGACATTCTCAGTCCCATTATCAATTCTAAGAATTTTGATTTTCTGATTAGTCTGATTTTCCAAAAGTGCCTTGAATTTTCTAAATTTTGATAATACTTCAACTTTTGACTTTATGAAGTAAGTAAATAACATTCTTGTACATTCTTCTACAAACACAAGCATGTATTTATTACCTTCTAGAGATTCTTCACTGAACGGGCCAAATAAATCGGAATGTATTATTTGAAGACGTTGGGTAGCCCTTCTGGATTTAATTTTTCTGAAAGGCATATGAGTTTGCTTGCCTTCTAAACAGGCAGTACATACTTCAGAATCATCTCCAGAGTTGAAGTCTACCCCATCGGCTTGACCTTTCCTGAGTAATTCCATACCGTATCTACAAAGGTGTCCTAGTCTCCGATGCAACAAAGATTGAGAGACATTATTTGTCGAAGCCACCAATGCTTTTTCTGAGACATTTGATTCCAGTTTGTACATTCCGTTACTTGGAGCTGCTGTCATCAAAATTTCACCAGAAATGCTACAATCATCAGCTCTCATAAATAAGGCACCCTTTTTACACAATACAACTACAAAACCCTTTGAAATACATTTGGAAACAGATATAAGATTGGCATTTAAATTGGGGATGAAAACAACATCTTGGATACTTCTTATGGAACTCTCCTCGTCAAAGTGAAGGGAAACGTCACCAATTCCTGCACTATACAGCTTCTCATTGTTTGCCACGGTCACTTGCAAACCATTTTCCTCTCTTCTGAAATCATTAAGGATTTCCTCTCTAGACGTCATATGTGCAGTTGCCCCAGAATCTACGAACCAGGAAGTCGAATCATCAGAAAATTCAGAAGCTCCCAATGCGGTAATTAAAACATAATTCTTGTTGACTTGCTTTTATTGAATTTCTTTCCTTCTGTGAGGACATTCTGGGCGAATATGGCCTGGCTGGTTACATCCATAGCAAACTACTCCATTTTGATCCTTCTTTTTCTTAGGATATTTCTTCTTGTAATTCTTAAACGATTTAGACATGAATGCAGTCTCACTTGGTATACTGGTCTTCGACATTTCATTCAAAAGTTTAGTTTTGACTGAATCAGTAGAAATTTTTACATTAGAGTTTTCCAATGCCATTACAAGAGGGTCATAATGTGAAGATAACCCACCAAGCATAATTGCTGCGATATCATCGTCTGGAATTTCCTTCCCAATATCGTGTAACTTTTGAGAATTATTCATAATTTTAGTGATATATGCTTCTATTGAATCAAAATCTGATAACTTCATACGATATAGATTCTTCTGAAGATTCAGACGCCTTCCAAGACCTTTATCCTCATATGCATTGGTTAAAGATGACCATGCTTCTTGAGCTGTTTTCGAATTTCTTACATGAGTAATAGCAGCATCATCGAGACTAAGACAAATCTTCGCAAGTGCTTTCTGATCATTTCTTGCCTTGACTTCCTCATTGGTTTTATCTCCAGTCGGATAACCGTCTACAGCCTGCCACAAATTCTGATCGATGAGAAACGCTCTCATTTTAAATTTCCACGTTTGATATCCATCTCGACCAGACAATATTTTAATGTGGGCTGGTATACCTGAGGTAGACGGTGGGTTCGACATCATATTCAATGAAATAATAACTTTTGTTTATGCACAAAGAAGATTGGAGAATCGAACTTATTATGGCTATATTACTTGATCACGCTATTTAACGTATTCTGGGCCCATAACCTGTTGTGATTATACTGAACCCAACTTGGTTCGAAATAAACTTATAAAATGAACGTGACAGTAAAATATATTTTTCAAAGATAATCAGTGTCAAAAATTACATTTCAAAATCTCATAGACAACATGACATAAAAAACAAAAATAGTACAATCGAGATTATCATATTTCAACAAAAATCTGGACGCCACTGGATCGGAATATCGTTTCCAACATACTTCTTATAACTCTCCAATCCAGCCCATCAATACCACAGGATAATTTTGGGATTGCCAAGTCCACCAGATTCTGGTCCACCATTGTGTCTCTCAGTTGGGTGAGGCTCCTCCAGACATCTTCATAGGACGGTTTATCTTGGGAATGCTTCTTGGTCACCAGGTAGTAGATGTTCCTCTGGCCCTTCTTCATTTGTAGCACACCTCCACTTTCTGGAATCTGTTTTCGTAGTGTTTGGAGTTGGCCAAATTTCTTGAAGAACACCAAAGCAATGCCCCTGGACATTCGAAGATCTTCTGCGACGCAGTGTGCTAGGGCGTAATCGACTGGCACTTTGAAAAGGTCCCGTGGCTCCTCTCGAGTTACCCCATGTGACACTTTCTGTCCATTTGAGTATAAGGACATGAATTTCTGGAACGTCATCGCATCCTCTGGTGGTCTGAGGGTGCGGACTTGGTCATGGTTTCCAGCGTAAGTGGCCAACCTGTTGAAATGAACGACCCTGGGTTTACCTCTGGGTGGCTTGTGGATTTGGTAAAGCAGGTCATTTATCCTCTTGATGATTTTGTACGGACCTTCCCATGAATTCCGTAATTTCGGTGACAGGCCCCGGCAACGCATCGGGTTGTACAGTCAAACTAGGTCACCAAACTGAAATCCTCCAGCATCAGCATTGATGTCATAAGTCGCTTTCATTCGATCGCTGGCATTCTGGATATTCAAACGGACTCGTTCGTAAATGTCTTCCATTCGCTGACGGAGTTTGTTGATGTAGTCCTCTCCCGCGGTATCCTGTCCTGGTGGCATCCCAAACTTTAGGTCACAGGAAAGTCGCAGCTTTCGGCCCATTATGATACTAGCAGGGGTTTGGCCGGTCGACTCGTGTACTGCGGAACGGTAGGCCATCAGAAACAAATGGAGATACTGATCCCAGTCGCTTTGATGGTCAGAGACTACCTTGGACAAGTGGCGATTGATAGTCCTGTTCATCCGCTCAACCATTCCATCGGACTGTGGATGTAGAGCTGTGGTTCTCGTCTTGCGGATGTTCAGCAGTTGGCAGATTTCTTGGAACAGGTTGGATTCAAAATTTCTGCCTTGGTCCGAGTGCAGCTCCAAGGGGACACCGAATCGACAAATCCACTCTTTCACCAAGACGTCCACGACGGTGATGGCTTCCTGGTTGGGCAGGGCATAGGCTTTGGCCCACTTGCTGAAATAGTCCATTGCCACAAGGATGTATTTATTTCCGTGATCTGATACGGGGAACGTGCCGGCGATGTCAATTGCAATTCTCTCGAATGGACTACCTACGTTTTAATGACGCATCGGGGCCTTGGGTCGTGTCCGAGGTCCATTGCTGGCAGCACAAACAGCACACTTTCTGCACCAGTCATTGACATCAACTTGACAATTGACCCAGTAGAACCGTTGCCTCACTTTCTGCAGGGTCTTCGTCACACCCAGATGTCCTCCAGCCACTCCATCATGGACCTTTCGGAGTACTTCCTGTCTTCTGTTCTTGGGCACCACTACCTGACGTCTGTCTTCCCCGCCATCTTCGGACTCCAATACACGTTTCAAGACCCCATCGTCCAGGGTTAGGGAATTCCATTGGGCCCAGTAGGATTTGACTGCTGGGGAATATCTTGCGATTTCCTGCCATGTCGGTCTTTGATTACTCTTCTTCCTACTGACGACTGAACCAAGATCTGGGTCGCTTTCTTGGTCTTTCTGGTCCTCGTTGTCATTCCAGTTGTTGTCAACTGCCGTGGTTCTACAAATCGCTGCTTCCCTCTCTTCTGCTCGTCGGCAGTGTGAGCAGTCGTCTAGGCATGGTCTCCTTGACAGGGCTTCTGCGTACTTGTGGCCACTCGATGTTCGATTTTGAAGTCGAATTCTTGGAGTCTGTCGATCCAACGTGCTACTTGGCCCTCGGGGTTTTTGAACTGTAGAAGCCATTTGAGGGCTGCGTGGTACGTCCTTAACAGAAATCTTCTTCCGTACACGTATTTGTAAAAGTGTTCTACTCCCTTGACAACAGCCAACAGTTCTCGTCTGGTGACACAGTAGTTACGCTCCGGTTTACTAAGAGTTTTAGTGAAGTAACCGATGACCTTTTCTTGCCCATCCTGGATCTGGGACAAGACAGCTCCAAGTCCCACGTTGCTGGCGTCCGTGTCCAAAATTAATTTTCCACTTGGAAGGGGATAACTCAGAATCGGTGCGTTGATCAATGCCTCCTTCAGCTTCCTGAACGAGTCTTGGCATTTTTCGGACCACTGAAACTTTCCGTGAGCCTGGTCAGTGGTTTAGCGATGTTGGCGAACCGCAGCACATATCGGCGATAGTATGTGCAAAAACCAAGGAAACTACGTAGTTGGTGTATGTCTCTCGGAATAGGCCACTCCTTCACTGCTCTGATCTTCTCGTCATCCACTGCTACTCCGTGTCCAGAGACAACATGGCAAAGGTAACGTACTTGTTTCTGGAACAGGAGACATTTCTTGGGGCTCAGCTTCAATCCAGAATTTCTCAGTCGCAGGAATACCTCCTCCAGGTTTTAAACGTGGTCTCCGAACGATTTGCCAACTACAATAATGTCATCGAGATATACCAGACACGTCCTCCATGAAAGTCCTTTCAGAACCGTCTCCATTATTCTCTCGAATGTGGCTGGAGCATTACAAAGTCCGAATGGCATAACGGTGAAGTGCCACAGTCCTGAGCCGATGGTGATGGCTGTCTTTTCTCTATCTTCTGGAGCCAGTTCTACCTGCCAGTATCCACTCTTCAGATCGAGGGTCGAGAAAATCGTGAAGCCGGCCAACGTGCCTAGGGTGTCATCTATTCTCGGAAGAGGGTAACTGTCTTTCTTCGTCACGTTGTTCAGTTGACGATAGTCTACGCAAAAGCGTGTTGATCCATCTTTCTTCTTCACCAGCACGACTGGAGAGGACCATGGACTGTCGGATGGTTCAATAACTCCATCTTTCCCCATATCACTGACTATTTTGTCAGCCTCTTCCTTCTTGGCAAGAGGAAGTCTTCTAGCTGATTGTCGGATTGGTTGGGCATCCCCAGTATAAATTTTATGTTGAACTACATTCGTTCGACCCCCTTTTCCTTGTCCGGTATCGAAGATGTCTTGGTACTTTTCGACTAATTTTCTCAATCTGTGCTGTTGAGCTGGTTCAATGCCCTTAGAAGAGAGGGTAACCAATTTTTCCAATTCCGCTGTCAGGTTGTTGTCTTGACTAATAGTACCGTGTACACTCCTGATCACAGAGGAAATTGACGAGCAGTGCCCCAAAACAGTTCCTTTTTTCAAGGTCACTTGGTAATAATTGACATTCATTACCCTTACTGGCACAATTTTATCAGCACGCAACAAAGTCTTGCCTAGTGCAATTCCTCGTCCAATTTTCTCATCATGAAGCTTGGGCTCGAACATAACCACGCTTCCATTGCTCGCACCTCCATCCAAGCGAGCCTCCAGTATGGTCTCAGCCCTCTTGGGTACACTTACATCTTCAGCCAGCAGAACACGAATCATCTCCTTACTTCTTCCAAGTAGCACCAGCTCTTCTCCGTTCACACGTAGGACGCCATCTTTGAAGTTCAATTCATGATGTCCATTCCAATAATTGCATCGTCCTCAATGTCCGCTACTAATGCCCGATGTTTCACTTTCGTGCTTCCTAGAATCAGTTCAATCGGTAGCTCTCCATGTACAGAGGCCGGCTCTCCTGTTGCTGTGCGTAGATTCCAGGATGATGGTTTCATTCTGTCTGATGTCTTAGTCAAAGCAGGCCCAAGGATTGTCCTAGTCGCACCTGTATCCAGCAGCATTGCGCCATGCTTGTTGTTGATGAAACCGTCTACGAAGGCTCCTTTGTTCTGTCGTTGGAGGACAGCGACATATGCGTTGTTCACCGGGGCTTTCTGAGTATATGCCGACGATTGCCCCTTCTCAACAACCTTTGTTGGTCTCGACCTCTTGAGGGTTGGACATTGACTACGCACGTGTCCAAGTTTCCTGCAGTTCCGGCATCCCACTAGTCTTCTCTCAGGCAACATCTCCTTCACGACCTTTCTTATGGCAGCTTCTAGGTTTGTAGGCTCCTGTGGGTCTTCTTCAATAACTCGGACTTTACTCTGGCTTCTGCAGGATTGCTTCGCCGCCTCAATTTCCAAAGCGCATGCCAGTGCATCCACGAGATGTGTTGGACGAGCTAGTGTCAATGCTTGTCTGGTTTCCTGGTCACGAAGTCCATCTAAGAAGGCCTGAACTGCTAGTCGCTCCAATACCTTTTCCGGTGTAGCTGGATATGTAAGGCGAACCAAGCGTGCAATGTCTGCTTCAAACTCCTGTAGGGACTCGCTTGATTTCTGGCAGTGGTTTTTGAGCTGTGAGTGGTATACATGTTCTAGATGGATCTGTCCAAACCGTAATTCGAGATGTTTAATCAGCTGCTCGTAGTCCTCTTGTTCTTGTGCAGTGAGGGTTTGTAAGATATTTGTTGCTTCTCCACGCAACGCCAGTGTTGATGCTACAGCTCTTTCTCCTGCATTCCATTCATTCGCCTTTGCTGCAGCTTCAAACTGTCGGCGGTAATTTGCCCATGGTGTTTTTCCATCAAACTTAGGTGGTTACACGGAGAGTTTTCCTGTTTCCGTACTGATTTTCACATCTTTCAAACCCTTTTGAACATTGATTGTTTCCTTCAATTTTTCCATCTCTTCATCAATTTCATCTTTGATTTTCTCCATCTCTGTCTCGACAGTTCCTATTCTTCCTTCCAGTCGATTCGCCACTCCACAAAGTTCATCTTTCATGGTATTCGAATTTTCTAGAAGTTTCTCTTGAAGTTCTTCCTTCAAACTATTCGAATTTTCAAGAAGTTTTGCTTCCAAATTCCTCGAACTTTCTTGAAATTCTTCTTTCAGACCATTCGAATTTCCTTCCAGATTTTTCGAGTTTTCTAGAAGTTTCTCTTGAAGTTTTTCTTCCAAATTCCTCGAACTTCTTTGAAATTCTTCTTTCAGACTATTCGATTTCCTAGAAGTTTTTCCTGAATTTTGTCTTCCATTCCGTCGAGTTTACTCATTATGGAAATCATATCCATTCCAGAAACTTCGAATAAAAAGGTTTCTGGGTTTTCACCCTCCTGGATTAATCCCGCAGAAAGTCTTGCCTGAAGCACGGCCTTTTTACAACTTGTACCAAGTTCCCTCTCCTCCAGTTCTTGCTTCAATTCCGCAACCTTTAAATCGGCCAGGCGAACTTTCCTCGAACACATTTTGTCTTAGTCTGTCTCACAGTCTATTTCACGGGTCACCAGTCTATTATTATTGTCTATTTCACACGCGAGAAGTGTATCAGTTTATACTGCGCTAATGCACACAACTGTCACTTCACGAAAAATGTTTATTAGTCACTGTCTATTTTCGCGAAAACAATTGTCCGAAATACACAAGCTGTCTTCTTACACGAACACTGTATTTTATCTCCAACAAGCGCACTTCTGATCACCAAATTGTAGTATATTTTAATTCTAATTCACTATAAAATAATTTATTTAACGAAATACAATGATTCACAATACTCTGATTTATATAACAATCACTCTACTATTTATATTCGACATTCACTTCTCTGACTGATTGTCTGTCTGCTGCGTCGTTCTTTTTATATTCGCTGTTCACTTCTCCGAATGCTCTTGAATTTTCCATCGAATCGTCTAGATCCATCGAATCGTCCAGATTCTTCTCGGTGCATAGCGTATCGAAGGTCATATGCGGCCTGCGTGAGTGTTCAGGCCCGGCATCGCCCACAGCTCCGCCACATTATTTCTCTACAGGATGTTGTTTTCTGAATTGATGAATTATGAATTTGTAATTTAGAATTATAAATTTTCTTTTTTATATAGGACGTATTTCTGGAACGGTTGCTGTTTGTTTACTATACTTCTACCATGTCACTCAATTTAGGAATTCATCGAACATCGAAAATTCTATGTTCTGGTCTCTAGTTTTGCTCTACTATGAAAAAGATATCGAATAAAAAAATATGGTAACAGTATCAATTCCTTTTCTACTTTCATTTCAGTTTATTTTATTTATTTTTCAAAATTCATTTCACAGTTTATTATGCTGGGAAAAACAAATATTTCATATTATAACAGTATATACAGTGTGTCCCAACTAAATTTGTCAATCCCCTCATCTCCGAACTCGTGAAAAAAATTGAAAATGCTATGACCCGTCGATGTTAATGTCAAGGAAATTCAATCCCAAATAAATCGGTGTACTGAGATTGAGGATCGATCAAATGTTGTTGAAGTTTTAATGAAAACTAAGTTTTACCAAGAAATTTTAATTTTCCATCACCTAAAATAATATCATCGTAAGAAAGGTTCACTGTGGGTACGCCACCGTATTGAAAAACAATATGCTCTCAGAAATAATCGTTTAGAAGGGAGACAGAAGTTTATATGAAAAAAAAAATGGTCGCCATGTGTTTTTGTATACGCATATCTTTGTTCACGTCTTGGTATTCAATGTATTCGAGTCACTTCATTCAACAATTCGAATCCTTTCGAAAATCGTTCATACCATACATACCATTCTAGCTGCGTAATGTGCAGAGCTACGGCTCGAACTCATTCAGAAAAAAACACATCATTTTAATGCGTGCTCCAGTTGATGAATAAGTTCATGGAGTCGGGATCAGTGATGGATATAAAACATGAACGAGAGAAGCATATGAGGGATGAAGTGGTCGCTGCTGCAGTTGTAGGACATGCAGTGATGGACAACATTCAATCTTTAAGGAAACTTAAGACTATTTCTGGAGTTTCTAAAAGCAGCTTACATCGAATTCTGAAAGAAGCAGAATTCCATCCTTGTAAAATGCAGAATAAACAATAATCAAATGAAGATGATCCTGGCAGACGTACAGAGTTTTGTGAAGTCATGAGTCAGTTATTGATTGGTGATAATAATTACCTCCACAATGTGTGCTTTTCCGAAGAATTCCCTTTTTATTTAAATGAACATGTAAACAGGCACAACTGCAGATACTGGAGTAACGTGAATCCCCATTGGTACAGGAAAACTCATTCAGTAACCCCTCAGAAATTGAATAATTTGGCTGGTATTCTGGGAGAACATATTTAAGGTCTATATTTCATCGATGGTAACCTCAACGGACAAACGTATCTTGAACTTCTTGATACAACTGTGAATCCCAGAATCACTCAGTTACCTAGAGACGGTGATAGTCTAGCTCACCTTTCAACAAGATGGAGCTCCTTCAAATTTTGTTACACCTGTACGTCAATCTTTAGATGACAATTTCACATGGATATGGATCGGAAGGCTAGGACCAATAGAATGACTGGCTTAATCTCCTGATTTATTACCATTAGACTTCTTTTTATGAGGTCGTTTGAAATCCAAAGTAATTATTACCCATCAACTTCGCTTGATGATCCACGCAGCAGAATTGTTGTGGAGTGTCGTGCAGTGACTCCAGAAATGTTGTGCAATGTACGAAGACATTTCGAAAATCGCTTATACCTCTGTATGAAACTGAATGGTTCACATTTTGAATTTGGGGGGTGACAAGTTTTAGCTGGAACACACTAGCTCACACAAGTCTCTCGAAGAGTTCTGAGGGTTGCGCATAGGGGTGCATTAGGTTGACGAAAAATATAAAGAAAACAGAAAAAAAAAACTGATGCTGTTACCACAATAATCAAGAAAGCGACATCGCCTAGATGTTTGTGTTAACTGGGTTGTGCGGGCTACGCAAAACTGACCCTTACAACCAAGACGTAACTGAAAGGCGTAATTGGTTCATAACGTCTTCCCATTACGCGCCGGCTATTCATTCACAGAGAAAGTTCAAGTGGTTGAAGAAATGGTGTAGATACCTTATTTTGTCAAATATGTTGGTAATTTGCAAAGCTAAACTACACAGAGGTTTATCTTGCTCGTAATCGTATCCCTTCATTTTCATCATTTTGTTGCCGAAATACAGACGTGACCAGTATATCTGAACAACTCCCTTTCATCCTTTCACCGAATTTATGTGACTAGATTAAAACAATTGCCGGTCAGTGAGAAATGAGTTAAAGGGGCGGCCTTTTACGTCCGTGTTCACTAAACCAACACAATTTGTTTTGAGAGGTTTGTTGGGATTAGAATGAAATAATTCATTATTGTTGTTACTCTTGATGAAAGTGTTCTCCAAACGAATTCTGAAGCTTTGGTTTCAAGTGACCTATTCTGAGAAAAGTTTGCTTTTCATAAATGAAGTGTTTTCCATTCACGGTGGCTAATTGATGTAAATACAGAGTTTGACTATGGAAACAAAAGCTCCAGCTGCGATGGAATGAGAATGGGCGTACCTTCCGATTTCCATTTGATGTTGTTATTTCGTGTTTTCAACGTGTTATGTTTGAGTGAACTGAAATGAAATTATTTCCAGTTACTGAATACGAGTTTACTTATATATCTGATTTTATATGGGGGAAGTTGGAAATATTGGAACCAGTGACTCACTTATGAACTGCTCAAATGGATGAATTCGAAGGACATGGCACTGGAAAGATGTATTTCTAGAGCTCGTCATAGTTTTTTTGATCATATTCCAGAGTTCTCTTCGAACGATTTTTTTTTCTGACACTACAGGGTAAGCTACAAAAATAGGTTGAATATCTAACGCCAATTATGGAAAATACTGTCTGCGAGTAGAATTTCATTGATTTTCATGTATAATAAGCTGTGAAAAATTGCGATTGCCTTTGAATATATCAATTATGTTGTACATACAGTATGAGGAGGAAAACTAATTTTTTCAGAAACCCATTCATTGACTTGTCGCATACTAGTGGTCCTTTCAATGACATGGCGTTGTCTGAGTCACTTTATAAAGAGTTAGATAGACTCAAAAAAAGCGATTTGATAGACATTATAGTCATCTGACTACAAACTAAGTGAAAACTCCAGGAAGTTTGTTGAAGAAAATGTAGCCAGTGATCTCAATGACTGCTTGAGCAGTTCTCCTGACAAATATGATGTGAGTTATAGGTTAACCATAACAAAACTTCAATGTGGGTGAAATACTTAAAAACCGAGTTGGAGTGTTATCAAAAACTTGATAACGGACTAGTCAAGACTATTGCAGACAAGGAAACGATCATCCATCTGCTTGATAGTGATATTACTTCAAAATTAAATAGAAATAGTGTATCGCGAAGTTACGCGGTTGCCACGACTCAACAAAGTACGTCGAATCTCGACGATCAGAAATTAAATGAGAGGTCAGCTACTCTTGCTAATGAAACCAACAAGTATAGCATCACACACGACAAGGTTAAAAGATGTATCTAATTAGTTCATGAAAATATGGCTCCTCCGAATATACTAGCCAATCCAATCTCATCTGTCCAAGTTCATCAAACCTCAAATCAACATACAAGCCAATGGAGGACAGTGGTCAACAAAAGACGTCAGAAACCTCTAGTGATTGGTACTTATATTGACGTAAATGCCCCAAAATTTCGTCACCTGCGTGTTTCCAGAATTGCACCCACAGAAACATCCGAATCGATAACAGAATTTTGTTACCAAATTTCCCGGAAGTTGAGTGTTCAGCCATAACACCAATGTACCCAGGTAGTTACACAACTTTCAAGGTGAAGATCCACGATAAGAGTTTCGAACTTGCCAAAAACTCAGCAGTATGGCCCATTGATGCAGTGGTCCAAAATTTTTGGTTCAGGCCCAGGCAACAAATCAATACATAAACTTTTGTAATGAATATAGTATATAAATATAAACTAGCCTCTTTTTTTTGTCGGAGACAACATGAGCATGGGGGCGTTTCCATATTTACAAAAAATGAAATTTACTACAAAATCATCAATCTCAACAAGTTCTGTTCGGAATTTCATGCTGAATTTTGTGGTGTGGAAATCACAGCATCAAAAATCTTTATCATCGGATGTTACAGATCCAGCAGTAATGGCAATGTTGAAATATTTTCCGAACAAATAAGTAATCTTTTAGATTTTGTGAGTAGGAAATACAATAAAATCATAATTGTTGGCGACTTTAACATAGACACGATTGAGCAAAAACCCACAACTAAGACTTGTTTGGATATAATAGAATCATGTGGATTGAAATTCACTATCGACTCTCCCACCAGAGTAACTCTCACATCAGCGAAGTGTATTGATAACATTATTACTAATATACACCCTGGCAATTACAGGGTTACGATCGAAGATCTTTGTCTTTCAGATCACCGTTCTCAAACAAATACACTTCTCAAAACTGATATTATCTTAGATACAGAAATAGTAAAAAAGGTACATTAATCATAAAAGCTTAGAGAGTATCAATAAATCCTTAACACTATTAGACTGAAGTATTTTTTACGATCTATCATTGAATATTGAAATACTAGCTGAATTGCTAACAAATACTTACAATAACCTTGTCAAGTTGCATTGCCCACTAAGGAAAAATACTTCGACCGACACTCCGATCAAAATTTATTTCAATGATAACTTGAAAAACATGAGAGATACGTTGTTTTCCATCAAAGTGATTCGTGATTGTCAAAAAGACCCATCAACCAATCACATATACAATTACTTAAAAAAAACTACAAACAAGAAATTTCACGGGCGAAGACTGCAACATATGATCACTTCATCCTAAACTCCAATAACATCTCGCGAGACTGTTGGAAATTAATCAATACAGAAGTTTCTCGAAAATCACAAAAATCTAATTCATCGAACAATATTAGTAGATGAATTTAACCATTACTTCAGTCATATTGCTCAAGAAATAATTTTTCTCTTCCTGATACCGACCAAGATAGCCTGTTTTATCACGATCCTAAAAAATCTCCCAAAGACTCCTTCTTGCACCCACAACATGCATAGAAGTATCCGACGCAATGAGAAAACTGAGCAACTCATTTTGTTTCGACGTTTATGAACTGAATAGCAAAATTTTAAAACACACCATGCTGAACATAATTGAACCCTTGACATTCCTTATTAATCAATGCTTCACCAGTGGTGTTTTTCCAGATGTCTTCAAAGTATCCAAGGTAATTCCAATTTTCAAGAAAGGCGATAGTGATTCACCAGATAATTTTCGGCCAATATCTGTCATACCGCTCTTTGGCAAAATAGTGGAAATTATGATCAAAGAACGATTAAACACTTTCTTATATAACGTTGACACAACCGATGTCGGACAGTTTGGATTCAGAAACAATTGTTCAACAGTGAAAGCAGTACAAAAACTTGTGTGGGACATTGTTGAGGGTTTTGAAACTGGTTCGCACACTGTGGTGACTTTGTGTGATCTCAGTAAGGCTTTCGACTGTGTCTCACACAAATTACTACTCGAGAAACTGAATTTCTATGGAATACCCGGTGTTGCATTGGAATTTTTCAAATCATACCTATTAAACAGAAAGCAGACAGTCTTTGTAGGTGGCCACTTCTCGAAAGTAGAGATAGTTAATTATGAAGTACCCCAGGGATCTATTATTGTGCCTTTACTTTTTTCATATACGTTTATGACATTTTTCACCACCTTAGTCCACTTAAATGTATATGCTATGCTGATGATTCTACCTTGTATCAATCTAATACGGATGCTACCATCCTCGATAAACTATCTAAAAAAGCAGAGGCCAACGCAGAAGCCTGGTTCAGCTCAAACCTCCTCAAATTAAATAAAGATAAAACTTTCAATATGATTATTTCCTCAATTAAACATGTCGCAGAGGGCCATGATGTTAAACTCCTTGGGTTTAAGATCGACGATCGGTTGAAATGGGGTTAACATATTGATCAATTATGCAGTGAGTTGTCATCTCAGCTATACCTCTTACATGAACTGAGACGATCAACAAGCTTACCAGTACTAAAAACAGCTTATTTTGGATTGTTTCATTCTCACCTCAATCATGGAGTAATTCTCTGGGGTAATGCTAATGCTATAGATTTAATGAGAGTTTTTTGTTTACAAAAATGAGCAGTTAGGCTCATATGCAATGCAAACTACAAAGGCACATGTCGTCCCATATTCAAAGCTCATAAGATTCTACCTCTCGCCTGCCTTTACATCTTCAGCTGTGTTACCGAGATACATAAAAATATGTCTACCTTTCAAAAACATACAGACCACCACAACTATTCTACAAGAAATGGAAACATGTTGATACAACCAAAATAACGACTCGCAGTGTCGGCAAAAAATTCTGTGGATGTCACGTTGTACAACAAGCTACCTCACACTAAGAAAGCCATGAGCTTAAATAAATTTAAATGTAAAATAAAAGATTTCTTACTAGTCAATTGTTTTTACTCAGTCAGTGAGTATATGGAAACGCCCATTAACTTGCTCAATACAGGAGTGCTGTTATATGATGATATACTCTGTTTTTTTTTTAATTGATAATTTTTTATGACTTTTGAAATTGTCCTTTTTGCCATAAATGTTTTTATTCTATGTACTATTAGATGAATGTATATTTTTATATAATGTAGTTAATTAAAAGATTGAATGATTGATTGATTGATTGACTTTATCGAAGCATATTCTGTAGATGAAGCCATTGATCTGGTCAGAATAAAGTTTAAAACGTTTCTACGCAGTGAGCCAGAAATATTGTTGAATTATGGTACGATATGAATGGATTCATTATTCATTGTTGATATCCGAGTTTGATAATTCACAGAGAATAAGGATCAAGTTCCGTCGTTGGGTTACGATGCAGGGTGATCCGAATTCTCGAAAACCCATATTTGAACGAAATTATGAGTGAATATTTTTTAAATTTATTTCGATAGGAAAGTTATGACTAGATTTTTCCAGATAACAGTTCGCCATTAGTCTACATGATTAGACATGAAACATTGTTTCATAGAAGATACTCTTTATTATTAGTTTATTTTCTGTTGACTTTTGATTCTGACACTTTATGCTGGATGAGAATCAACTTTTGTCTAACCGTATGTGGGCCACTCTAGTAGACGGCCTCATTACAAAACTGTCCGCAGAAGGCCACTATTGCCTATGATACGCAGACGACCTGGTAATAGTCGAGAGGACGATTTCCAAGTATAGTCTCGGAACGCACGCAAAGCGCTCTAAACATCGTTGACAGGTGGTGCAGAGAAGAGCAACTCTCCATTAATGCACAAAAAAACACCATGGCAATATTTACAAATAAAAGAACACTGGTAGGCCTGTAACCACCAATTCTGAACGATGTAGAGATCCCAATAAGAAATAAAACAGTGGCCATGTACTCCGACAGTCAAGCTGCGCTCAAGGCAATCGGTTCCCACCAAGTCAAATCAAGACTGGTGTGGGACTGTTTGCGTGATCTGACCCAGCTGGGTAGTCGTAACAATGTGACCCTAGGTTGGTTGCCAGGCCACGAGGGACACCTGGGCAATGAGCGGGCCGATACACTAGCCAGAGTAGGCTCTTCGGCAGCGCTCATTGGACCGGAACCCTTCTGCGGCGTAGCAAAATCCACCACAAAAGCCCACACTAAACAGTGAATACAAAACAAATCTCAAAAGTGGTGGGAAACCCAACCAGGATTGAGACAGGACAAGGAGTTCATCAAAAGACGCTCGCCAAAATTCACGACGGACCTCCTCAGCTACAAAAGTAGGATCGTCAGACAAATAGTAGGTCTGCTGACAGGCCACTGTAGGCTTAACAGACATATAAATATTATAGGTCTGGCGAAAGAAGCAATCTGCAGGTTCTACCAGAAAGAAGAAGAAACCGCAATACATGTAATGTGCCAGTGCGAAGGACTAGCAAGGGTCCGGTTTCTACAACTTGGAGATGAAAAACCAAGAGCGGAAAGCTATCTCGAGAGGCCATTATCAAATTTGCTCAGTCTGATGAAATGGACGAAGCTAGATGATGTGCTATAAGCAATTGGAGCCTCCACAATAGATCTGAAAAGGTCGAAGTGGATTAGGCAGGGGCCAGCTCGCCCCCCTTACATCTAACCGTATGGAACCGTATGTGAAACATCAATTTAGGATATTAGCAATGAATCCAGTAGTACGATCGTTTATAATTCAACACCAGTTTCAGCTCACTGTTTTAGCACGTTATAAAATTCATTCAGAATAGCTCGTTGCATTCGTCTACAGAAAAATCAGAGAAATGCCCGCAACTTGTATAGAAGTCAATAGACGGTTTCCAGAAAAAATGCTTTTTTCGTCTAATCCAGTATTTTCGTTCTCTATCCGGACGTTAGTGTAACGCTTACAGGTACCGGTATACGAAAATGAGGAACCTGAATCTATCACTATCTGATGGTCTATAACGGCTAGTCCCGAATCACTACCCGCTACAGCTTTCAGGGTACTAGGACTCGCGATATTGGTTTTACCAACTCCTTATTGCAACCTGCTATTACGGTTTGAACGGGAATATCAAACTGATTCCAAATAGAAGTGAAGGATGTTCCCTTTGGAATGGGTACTTTACAGATCGCGATTTCCGTATCTACTAGTTTCAAGCGAAATCTCATTCTGTTGGCTTTAGCGCTGGTTGCCAAAATAAATTTGGAAAATTCGCGACAGTTAAAAGAGACAACTCACCTGGTGAATTTCCTTCTGAGTTTACTTGAAATTGCGGAAATGGAAATCGTAACGAATGCGAGTAAAATTGTCGAGATAGCACTAGACCGTGGCGAACACCTTGGTGTCTTGATTGGAACTGGCCCTTTCATTTTCTTCGTCGAAACTAGAAGGCGTAGATGTCACCTCAACTGTATTTTTGACGCGAAATTCTAAAATACGGTTGAAATACTTTTGATTGCTCTCAGTTTGTTAATATATTGAAATTTGAAAAGTTTGTAAATATTAATAAAAATAAAAGATATATTCTTTGAAAATATAAACTTGAAAAATAACTAATACTAAGCGTGAACATTGACTGCCCACCAAAATATATGTTTACATATTTTTTTTTATTCGCTAGGCGGTGAAGGTAAGGGACACAGCTCAACCAAAGGTCTCCTTATCTTACCGTTCTTTGTTACTACAGTAGCGACTCTAGGAACGCCATCATAACCGGGATGGAGTTCAACAATCCTACCCAAACACCATTTTAGAGGAGGGCTGAGTTCGTTTTTAATGAGTACCACAGTACCGATACTAACAGGAGAAGTGGGCTGCAGCCACTTTCCTCTTTGCTGCAACGTATGCAGATATTCAGAGCGAAATCTGGACCAAAAATTGGCCTGCATGCGAATGAGGAGTTCCCAGCGGTTGAGATGATTTATCTTCAAGTTCTGTAAATCTGGATCTGGTAAAATTGATAGAGGTTCAAGCGTCAAAAAGTGACCAGGAGTTTATACAGATAAATCGTTTGGGTCTGAACTCAAAGGACATAATGGACGGGAGTTGAGAAAAGACTCAATTTGAACCAGTAAGCTATACATTTTCTCGAAAGTGAGAACTTGTTCGCCTATAACGCGTTTCAAATGTGTTTTAACTGACTTTACACCTGCTTCCGCTAAACCATTGAAATGTGCAGCTGAAGGAGGGTTGAAACACCACTGTATGCCTTCGGTTTCAGCAGAATTTTTGAATAAATTAATTATCTTCCGATTGGCTCCCACAAAATTCGTCGCACAATCTGAAAAAAGTTTGGTGCATCGGCCTCTTCTCGCTATAAACCGTTTAAAGGCGGCTGAAAAGACATCTGTGGAAAGATCAGAAGCTAATTCCAGATGTATAGCTCTGGTAGCTAAACAAACAAAGATAGAAATATATGACTTTGTACTTTTTACTCCGCGTAGTTTTCCTAAAGTTGTTCAGAATGGCCCTGCATAATCAACTGCGACACATGCAAAAGGTTTTATTTGTGAAATCCGTAGTTTCGGCAAATCTCCCATGGGAGGTTGATAAGGCTTTGGGGAAAGGTGCCAACATCTTCGATACGAAGAGAGGACACGTCTGATTGCCCTCTCAGGAGAGAGAATCCAAAATTGTTGCATAATTAAATATTGTAAGGTTTGGTTACCCGGATGCAAATATATTTTATGAAAATATTCAATGAGAAGATTAGAAAAAATATTCTTACATGACAAAATGGCAGGATGTTTTTGTTCGAATGATAAGTGAGAAGCTTTTGAAATACGACCTCCCACTCTCAAAACATTATCAAAATCTTAAAAACAGTTGAGTTTTCTGAAAGATTTCGGAATAATTTTGTATGTTTTGATAGATAATATTATACTTGAGAAACAATAATTTTGAATGAATTTCACACAACATTGTAAAGCGTAATTAATTTCATACATTGTCAAATCACCACTTTTTGAAGTATTACTATTTCGCGAATTGAAAATGAAGCGATTAACAAAACCTATAATTTTCAATATCTTCGACAGAGAAGAATATTTGTTAATTAGATCATTTAAAAAATTATCCTCAGCCACTGTCATCAGAGAAATCGTTCTTTGTTCTATAGAAAAGGCGTCATTTGACTGAACTAAATCTGATTCATCTACAGGCCAATGTGCATCAGGTTGACATAAACGTGGAGGGCCTGCCCACCATAAGCTATTACTGGAAAGTTGTGAAGGTAAAATACCACGAGATGCACAATCCGCAGGATTGTCCTTTGAGTTTATATGTCCCCAACAAGGGGGTGCAATTTTTTCTTGAATTCTGGCGATTCGGTTAGCAATAAATGTTTTCCACTTATGGGGCGAGGACCTTATCCATGTTAACGCAACGATAGAATCTGACCAACAAAGAATACGCGAAAAAGAAATTCTCTTTTCAAAAGTTTTTATGACATATGACATCATATCGGCGAGTAGAACAGCAGCGGTGAGTTCCAAGCGAGGAATTGAAATTTGCTTGAGAGGGGTGACTTTGGATTTTGCGATAACAAAATATGTTTTGAAATTTAATACATGCCTTTCTCTTATGTAAATAACAGCAGCATAAGCCTTTTATGAAGAATCACAGAACCCGTGAAGCTGATATTCAGATGCGTTATCATTTGAAATAATACGCGGAATTTTTATATTAGATAGCAATAAAAGTTCTGTTTTGAATTTTAACCAATATTTGATAATTTCGAAAGGGGGGGACTCGTCCCAGTCGAGGCCAAGAGTCCAAAGAGTCTGCATGAGACATTTACATGTCACCGTGACCGCACTTAGAAACCCTAGGGGATCAAATATTTTAGCAATATCGGACAAGATGTTACGTTTTGTGCAACTTCTTTCCAACAAACCACTATGATACGAGAACACATCCACAGAAGGACTCCATTGCAATCCCAAAATTTTGAGTTAGCGTCATTTGAATCGAAAGACGAGGAATCTAGCAATGTATGTGATTCGGGTAGATCCGATAATAAATGTGGCGAATTACTTGCCCACTTTCTCAGTTCGAATCCCCCACATTTCAGGATATCAATTAGTTCATTTCGGAGTATTATTGCCTCCTCAATACTCGAAGATCCTGTAAGGATATCGTCGACATAAATGTCTTCTTCAAGGCACTGCGAAACGAGAGGGTTGTTTTCCTTTTCTGTAAGAGCTAACTGACGGATAACCCTATTCGCTAAGTAAGGTGAGCACGCCAGTCCAAAAATAACTCTTTTGAATTTATACTGTTTAAGCGGTTCTTGCGGTGGAAATCTCCACAAAATTCTCTGAAAATCTTGATGCGATTTGGTTACTAAAATTTGATTGAACATGCCTTTTATGTCACATGTGAAGACTATTTTATGTTAGCAAAAATTTAATAATATTGAAACGATTTCATTTTGTAATTTTGGGCCCGTAAGAAGTGTATCATTCAGTGAGAATCCTAATGGAGTTTTTGCTGAAGCATCATAGACGATACGAATTTTTGCAGACTTGGCAACAGCGTGATGCGGAATATAAAAACAATTTTCAGATTTATTATTTTCGTGAATGATTTCCATGTAATCATTATCTAAATAATACTTCATTTGAGCGCAGTAATGCGTATGAATAGAAGCTTGTGCCTTCAAACGTTTTTGCAATGATAGGAAACGGCGATAAGCTAGTGAATAAGAATCGCTAACATCAAATTGTGAGACAGAGTTTTTGAAGGGCAAATTAACTACAAATCTACCGGACTAATCTCGAGTATGTGAATCGATAAAAATTTGTTCACATTTATTATCTTCCGGAGATAAAAAAGAAGTTTTTGGCAATTCCTCCAGCTCCCAATATTGTTTGAGAGTTTTGTCCAGAGAAAATAAATCATTATCAGTCGAAACAGTGAACAAAGAAATTATGTCGGAATTGTTTGAAATATTATCTTTGAATTTTCCCATTAGAACCCATCCAAAAATAGTAATAATTGCTACGGGTTCATTAGCCCCGCTAGCTAAACGTCCATCCTGTAAAATATATGGAAAAACTTCAGCGCCAATAAGCACGTCAATTAAACCTGGTTTATGAAAATTTGGATCGGCTAATTCTAACCACTTAAAATGTGAAAAGGCATAACTGTTTATATAATTTTGCGGCATATCCGGACATAATTTTGGAAGTATGACTGCATCTAAATTGAATTTTGGAAAAGATTTGCCCACGGGTTTTATAGTACAAGTAACTCCAAGTTTTTTCTTGCATATGACCGATTCCCTGAATGCAAAGTGAAACATCAAAACGTGATAAACCAAGCCGCTTATTTTGTAATGTAACAAGTTTGCGAGCCACAATCTAATAAAATGCGAATTGTCTGATAATTTCCATAAGCATCTAAAACATCGACAAGAGCGGTTGATAACAAAACTTTTGAAGAGGAAGAAGCCATTCCACAAAAATTTGTATCTTGTTGAGACGGTTGAGGAGAATAACTATTGGCAACTGCGATATCGTTTACTGTATTCGTCGTAAAACGATTCGATGGAAAATTGGAATGTTGCGTTCTGACTTTCTGCGCTAGCGCAAGCATTATGACTAGTGCCGTCCCGATTTCTATCGTATGCACGAGAATTTTTATTTTTAATGTGTAAAAATGAACGATGAGATGCATTACAATAACGACATTTATTCAAAGACTGACAATTTCGGAAAATGTGTTGATTACTAAGACAGTTTGTACACCAATTATTATTTTTGATGATTTGTAATCGTTCGGTTGGCGATTTTTTAGAAAACTGGGAACATCTGTTAATGGCTTGATTGCCCTTGCATAAACTGCACTGAGATTTATTAGAATTGGAAAAAAAGGATGATGTTTGTTTCGTACGATTCATTGAGTTTGAATATGATTATGAAATTTTAAGTTTGTTCTCAAATTTGACATTCGATGCGTATTTTACAGTTTCTAACGCCTTGCAATGTTTGAGAACGAAACTTTTAATGATTTCAAAAGAGGAAATGCTTGGAGATGCCTCCTCCAGTTCAAATCTGGTAATGGTATCTTCATCTAAATGTTTGCAAAACAGATAAAATAATAAAAAATCCCAGTCTTCAACATTAAACCCTTTATTTTTCAGAGCTGCAAGATTTTCACTGAAAAAAGATTTTTTGAGTTTGTGATAACTGGTGCATTGTCAATAGCTTGTATGTGAGCAAATGCAATCATTCGCGGGTTATCATATCGTGTAACTAGCGAATCATAGGCGGTCTGATAATTATCTGCTGGTAACTGTACGCGTTGAACTGAAGCTAAAGCTTCACCTTGAAGAAATGATAGAAGGTAATTGAATTTTTCGATTGACGATAAGCTCTCATTTTCGTGAATAAGCGATGTATACATGTCATTGAATGTTTTAAACTGTTTTATATCTCCCGAAAATTTGGGAATTTCAATCTTTGGCAACCTGACATTTGGGCGAGATACGGTTTGAGTTGGATCAGGCTGAACAGTGTCAGTCGGTTTTGAGTCATTAGAATTTTCGAAAATAGTGATATTAATTGCGTAAACATATGATGCGTCAAATTCAAAAGATTTGCGGATGCTTTCTTCAACCTCTACATCATCTCCTTCCTGAATAGCAACCAAAGATAATAAAGATTGATGTTGTTTTCTAAAATCGGAATTGATTGATTCAAATTGCTGATACATCATTTTAAACTGAATTTGCGAAGTTTTGTCATTGCCGGAGGCCCTATCGGCAAATCCTTCGAGTTCGTTCATTTGATTAATATTCATTTGGCGTAGTGCTTTGTATTGTTTTAATTTATTTGCGTTTGTAGTCATTTCGAAAAACTGAATATGACAATTTTGTAACGAGCCCCTTTGATACGACTATGTCCCCTGACCGTTCAAAGGCTTGCTGCTAATTGAAGCAAAAAATGAAAGAACCGAACTTCGGTTTTTTGTGCGATTTGACTTTAACGTTTTTTATGAATGTGGAATAACACACTTTATGAACACTTTAGAATAGATAAGTCAATTGAATGTTAATTGAAAATTGAATATAAATAACTTGAGAGCAATAAAAAGTATTGAAAAGCGCTATCCGGCTCGAAGGACCTAATGTTGGCTTTAGCGCTGGTTGCGAAATAAATTTGGAAAATTTGCGACAGTTGAAAGAGACAACTCACCTGGTGAATTTCCTTCTGAGTTCACTTTGCGGAAATGGAAATCGTAACGAATGCGAGTAAAAGTGGCGAGATAGCACTAGACCGTGGCGAACACCTTGGTGTCTTGATTGGAACTGGTCTTTTCATTTTCTTCGTCGACCGTAGAGGGCGTAGATGTCACCTCAACTGTATTTCGTTCGTTAATATATTGAAATTTGAATAGTTTGTAAATATTGATAAAAATAAAAGAAATATTCTTTGAAAATATAAACTTGAAAAATAACTAATCCTAGGCGTGAACACATTCTTCCGGTAGTAAAATCCGTACCTTTGGAATTGAATAGAGCTGTACAGTTCTGGTAGTATTACCGGAGTGTAGGTACGCATTTCCGGCTGTCTGAAGGACAGTAATTGAACAAACTTCCTTGATCAGCACATTCCTTGAGTTCAGCTATTTCCGGCCAGTAGTGAAAGTCCCACCTATCGGAACATAGGAACATTAATAACCAATTTCTTCGTCCTTCATCAAAGCTGCTCAGATTTCACTTCTGTGTCTGCACATTTGTGGAAACTGGGGGAGCTGTCTAGTGAAAATAATGATGGAAGTTCTTCAACATGCTTTTTATTATTATAATAACGGGCTGAGCGGCTGACCGGACTCGAAGTGCATTGCTCCACCCTGATAAATTGGCCTTCTCTTTTATACAAACTAATTACAGAAGGCTGTAATGCCGAATCCTCTGGAACTAGTAATTTAAATCAGCCGGTACTTATACCCAGATTTCGAGTCTGATTGCTCTGCTAGTTGTAAAGGCCTAACCTCTGGAGCGATCAATGCGGTACTATGATATTCGCAGAAGTAATAGTCAAATTTCGGACTTTAAGTAATTGAATTTAATAAACACGGTTTGGGAAACACAATTCACCTTAATAGATATAGGTCTGGTCACTTTAGAAGAAATAGATTTCGTTTAAGCTCACTCTAGGAGTATCTATTTTGGTTTTCAAACGAACAAACTTTCAATTCTACGTTTTACTTTCAATATATCGGGCAGCAAACTCAGCAATTCTCATATGTTTATACCCTCGGTTTTTGTTGGAAGCAAAACACATAAAAAACTGTGGCCGTCGTAGCGGAAGCCACAAAAGTGAACTTTGACCAAAACTCCATTTAAAGTTAAATATTTTCGGTACAAGAAGTCAAGGGTAGCAAAAAGTGGTCAGAATCAAAAATAAGGAAATATAGATGAGTCATCTTCTATTTTCTAACTTGGGAGATTGCTTTTCGTCTATAAAAATTTTTGTGATATGGTATAAAAAGGTGTACGAAGTATCTCCATAATATCGGAAACGACTTTGAAAATGAGCCTAAAACATTCGTTACATACACCGTATACATACCAAGTGAATTGATAAATGAATTGATAAACCCCACAGCATATTTTACCAAAAGATCAAGCAAAATTCACTAGAACATAGTAATTTCCATTTAGCCATAATTGCCGTCAGACATTCAACCTATTTTTGTAGCTCACCATGTAGGGTCAGAAAAAAAATCCATCAAAGAAAGTAGCTTCTTTTGACCTCTAGAATGATATACCTACAGATTAGATACATCTGAATGACCCAGGAATACATGAATCCAGTGCCATGTCTATTGGAGAAAACGTTTCAATCAAAGTAACATAATTATCGATAATTTGCCATCTACCGAGAGGTGACATCAATAATTACACCAAACAATGGAGCATAAAATGAGTGAGTTTTTAGCAAGAATACTAGTATGAAACCAACTGTGCCATCACATGGTAGTTATATTGTGTTGTTTTCTTTTCAACTCGCAACTGTCATTTATCAATTTGTTATAAACATTTAAAATAACAAAAAAATTGTTTTTTAAAATTATTTCGCTTATAAAATAAAAACTGATGCAGCAATCTGGTCACTCTAATGAGAAGAGTTGTAGATAATTGAAATACGAATAATATGGGATGTTTCATAACCCTGTCGGATCATTAGTAACGGAGAAAAACTGAAAAAACCTGAAAATTTTGCGATTCATTGAAATATTCATAACTCCGCTTTTTTTTAAAAGTGGGATTGGCCTTTCTCATGAAAGTATTGAATCATGTGTACTTCATGTGAGCATGAAACAGGCGCTGTCGGATCGTTAGTTTTGGCAAAATTGCAATTTAATTTTTTATCTTGCAGCGTGCCTGGATGCTCTAGTGATAGCTCGGGAGATGAGGGGTATTCTTCTAATCTCACTCCTACCACTCGACCAATTTCGCCAGCTCTGCCGTTTTCAGTCATGTTTACATGCATTTTTCACCCATTTCGCAACATTTTAGCGCTAAATGAGAATATACGTGTATTGGTACTGTACTTCCACTCTCAAAATCTGTTTTAGAAATTGAAATTGGACTATCACTAGAGTATCCAGGCACGCTGCAAGATAGTGCAAGTATAAATTCAAATTGCAATTGTGCCAAAACTAATGATCCGTCAGAGCATGTTTTGTGCACATACGAAGTACACATGATTCAATACTTTTATGAGAAGGGCCAACCCTATTTCTTGAAAAATGTCGGAGTTATTTATTAAAAAAAAAAACGTTACATTTTCCGGTTTTCCCGATTTTCCTCCGTTACTACTGATCCGACAGGGTCGTAAAAATACCATTTCATTCGTACTTTAATTATCTACAATTATTTTTTTGGAGCAAGCAAATAGCTCTATTAGTTTTCATCTTACCCAGGTAGCACATCATATCGGCTGAATCTTGGTTCCATATTGGCCAATATAGATATATTGTGAATGAAAAATCGATATTGGTCCAATATGGGTGAATATTAAAAAAATTATATTATATTAATAATATTGGAGGAATATTGGTTGAACAAGTTTTGAATATAGATTATCACACGAAATATTGGGTCAATATTGGTTGAATAATTCTACCAATATCGATAATACAGTATTGGTTATATATTGTTTTCCACATCTAGAATAAATATAGCACAAATATTCCCGTCATATCGATTATAAGGGAAAAAACTATATTGTAATTCCAAGTTTGTTAGAATATTGGTTGAATATCATTTCCACTTCATTTGACAAATTGTAATAACTCATATTGAGTCAATATTGGTTGAATGATATTTACCAATATCGATAAAACAATATTGTCTTCACATCGTTTTTAATATCTAGAATAAATATCGCAATCCCAATATTCCCCTAATATCGACTCTAGGAATAAAATCTATATTGTATCTCCAAGCGTGATTACACATTGGTTGAATATCATTTCGCTAATATTCAACAAATCTTATTGATTAATATTGGGTCTATATTGGTTCAATAATATTTATATATCGTTAAAACAATTTGTCTTCATATTGTTTCCTATATCTAGATTGAGATGAAATTTGAATATTGGCCGAATATTCAATGAAACATATTGAAATTATATCACGATCAAACCTGGATAAAAATCCGCAAGGTGGCTCCACATATAGAACGTCTTCTAAAACCTACGAAAGTATATTAAATACTTCCCATAACTTGTTTTCAAGACAACTCACTCAGTGGTTATGACGATCAAAAGGCAGACTCTGGTGTCACCTTCATCAACTAAAAGACATTTAATAATTTACCAAGGTATATTGATATCCACCAATATATCCAAATGATATTGTACCAATATCGATAAATACTTTGAGGCCATTATTGTTTCAAGAATATTTCACCAAAACTATTTCTAAAATATTCAAACAATATTCGACCAATATCGCAAAATGTTCACATTTTACTTCTCGACAATATAACTTTTGAATATTGTGCCAATATTGTCAGAATATTGTATCAGCGATATTGTACCAATATCGCCGAACATTTTGAGGCCAATATTAGTTCAAGAATATTTCGCCAATATTATTCAAGTAATATTGGACCAATATCGCCGAATGTTCACATTTTTTTTCTCGCCAATATTGCTTTTCAAATATTTCGCCAATATGTTCACAATATTGTACCAATATTTTACCAATATAGGTGTGCTACTTGGGTATAAGCCAACCAATTGTAAAAAACACGTTTTTTGTTATTTAAATGTTTATAAAAATTAATAAATGACAGTTACGAGTCGAAAACATAACAGAATATAACTACGGACTGTCTTCCATGTGATGGTACAGTCGCTTTTCCACTAGTATTTTTGTTAGGAAAAAATGCTCTATTGATTGGCCTAAATCATACAATATTATACGTCCATGCCTAAATCTGTCCCATCCATATACGGCTCCTCATGTACAAAAAGTAATAATCTGTGAATGAAATGGTGGATTTTTTCTCAATTTAAGATTTGTTTTGATGAAGTTATGGAACCTCATACCAAGGTCGTGATTCTTCAGAATTCATTAACAAAAAGTATGTACCACATGGAAAAAAAGTTTAATGTTAGTATAATGGAAAAATATTTCGGAGGAAAAGTTTGTGCATGTCCGATAACCTAAAAATCTATTTTGACACATGTCACGTGACAAATTGCGGCAAATTGAAAAAAATTACCATGAAGAGGCCAAAAGTGGGGTAAGATGGCAATATATCTAAAAAATAATATGAAAGAGTTGTTTGGAATTTAATTTTGTACTCACGTACAGAATTTCAAGCAGTAAATCGAAAAAAAATTAAACTGCATTTTTTTAAATATTTTCCGATCTCTTTACGAATATCAAAGTATTTTTGTCCAATAGCTTGACTGTAGTGGAACATTCGTATTATGATGATTATGACAAAACTTCCTCATTTTCTACGTCCCAGATGGAACTGAATGGAATAATATGGATTTTGCCAGCACACTCGCTTTTACATTGGTTCGAATCTAACAGTTATATTAGAATTCCAAGAATATTGTGGTGATATAGCAATCTAGAAACATTATGGTTGCCTGGTTATAATCAAGTTTAGATGATATTCATGTATGAGCGTTTCACTTCGCACATATACTTGAAAATAGTGTGTCAAATTAAAGGGCTTGAAGTATGTGTAAAGTGAAACGCTCATGAAGCATTGTCATTGAAACTTGATTATACAAAGGAAACATGATGCTTCTAGATTGCCATATTATAACAATTGTCTTGGAAATCTGATATAACTATTGGATACAAATCAATGTAACAGCGAGGGTTATGGCAGAAACCAATTCTTTCAATTTAGTGCCACCTCTGGTGCATAGAAAATGAGAGACTATTCTCATCATCAGCGAAATACAAATGTTCCACTCAAGTAAAGCCAATCAGAAGAAAAAACTTTGACTTTTGTGAAAAGTGGAAAATTTAATTCTGAGCAACTTTCTCAAATAACTTTTTTGGATTACTTGCGATTCTACCCCACTTTTGTCACCTGACATGTGTCAAAATCGATTTTTAGGTTATCGGACATGCACAAACTTTTTCCCAGAAACATTTTTTCAATACTTTAACAATAAAAATTTTCCCATATGGTAAATACTTTTTGGCAGTCACTGTATTTGTGTCTGTATATTGAGACTATTTTGTTCAAAGTGTTCACCAATGGTGAATGACAAGGGGTCCGTATATGTGGAGCCGGTTGTCTCAAAACTTATAAAACGCAAGTTACCGATCTGAACTTTTCGGCGATATACAGAACATACCCATGGTAACAAGAAACTTTGAATTCCAACACAACAAAGATTTTCAACCTTGGTGAACCTCACAAATATTATCTGCCGAAGGAGACACACGAGACCCCAACTTCAAAAGAATCTCGGAAAAAAGGACGTCTCAGAGCATACTTTCAACAATTATGGAATCGCGTTAATACGGATCCGCTTACTTGCCGAAAGCAGCATGGAACATTTTATTGTGTAAGGGATGGACGTTTTCAGGATTCCTGAGGTTAAATGATCCGAGGGAGGCAATCTGCATTCGTCCTCACGCCGGCGTAGATATTGCCTTTTTAATGATAGTAAAATGAAACGGTCAGTTCAGAGATGGATAGGCTCCAGGCGAACAAAATAGCGAGGATATATCGCAATTTTTTTGTTTTGTGTGGATTCATTCAACGGAGTATATGTACAGAAACTAGTCTCTGGGGCTATAGAAGGATGAGAAATGCTCTGAAACCTGCATCGTCACACGAAAGAATGAACAAATGAACAAAACTTGATTTCAATTCTCTGTGCAACATCCAATTCTGATACCTGCTATGAATCCCTCAAATCGTCGTCTATTTTTTATTTATTCATTTATGGCAAAACAAGAGTAGAAGCATATCTTGTAAACTCTTTTTTGGAGAAGTATACAGTGAGTGGTTATACCTAGGTAATAATTATCAAGTAACAATTTACATTAGTACAAATCTATCAAAATCAATACCAGGGTTGGTAGAAAAAAATAAATCTATACCGTTCTTGAATGCATTCACTGACGGAGAATCAATCACATGTGCTGGTAGTTTGTTTCATAATTCAAAAGACCTGTTGAAGAGCGTATATTGTCTGAGGCATTTGCGGAACGCTTCCTTTCTGAGTGTGAATCGGTGTCCACGAAGGTGATCATCCATACGAGTTTCGTACAGCGAAGACAGGTCCACATGATACCGACCGGTGATTATTTTGAACAGTTCAATCATATCGCCACGAATTCGTCTCCAGTAGTGGGAGGAAATGTTCAAGTGTTGGAGGCGGACACTATAGGGCATACTGTTCAAGCGAATGGCACCTTTGGAAGCTCGACGTTGAACACTTTCAATTATTTTGATGTCTCGGATTAGCCACGGAGACCAAATCGGCACAGCGAACTCAATCAACGGGCGGATATAGGTTTTATAAAGGGTGCACATAAGATGTGGTGTGGGATTCTGGAATGACATGTTTATTAGATATAGTGTACTGTTAGCCTTTTTCACAATGTTATTCACATGCACAGACCAATCGAGTGGTTATTCACTCGTGGCTGTTTGAGTTTTTTGAATTGATTTGATTAGAATGAGAATTGGTTTGGACAATTTTTGGAATTCGGTTCACGTATCTAATAGTTAGGTCAGGTTCAGGTCAGGTCAACTCCGCGCGAAGATTTTGAAGGTGCTCCCGAGCACTTTTCGGGATTACTTACTAAGCACTAAGCCTTTTCGTAAAAGGCTCGAAGCACTAAGCACTAAGCACTGAATCCAAAAAGTGCTCGAGAGCACAGTGCTTACAAGCACTAAAATGCTTTAAGCACTTTCACGAGCACTAAGCACAGTGCTTTGGGACAGCTCTGTTAGCTAACTGTATAGGCACGTTGTAAAATGTATTCAGAACAGTTTGTTGCCTTCATCTATATCTATATCAACATTTGGGTGAGAAATCAATGAACGGGTTTCAGAAGAAACGCATTTTCTGTCCCATCCTGTGAGAATATATAAAATATCCATTGCAGGACAATTGACATACTTCATACCATACTATACCAATACACTATAGAAATGAAAATATTATAGTCGAATCGATTCATTTCACGACCAAATGACCTATATTTTTGAATACTTTGCCTGACGAACGTTGAATTTCTGAATGGATATGTTCATTTATTGATGAAATAATCATCATGAACTATTTTATCGTGGAGATATCTTCTGGGTGATGATAATTTCGGAAATCGAATGTAAACGTGTCATTATTTTTCCAAACAATCAGCCCTATGCTGTATCACATTCGTTATGTTTAGCGGTCAGACGTTATCCCAACTAAATATCGAATTGCAATCAAGTTGGGATAACGTCTGACCACTTAACAAAACGGAAGCGATACAGCATAGGGCTGATTTTCGTTGTGTTTAGCGGTCAGACGTTATCCCAAATTATTGGTTAATTGCCATCAAGTTGGGATAAAGTCTGACCGCTAAACGTAACGGAAATGATACAGCATAGGGCTGATTGTCTCACCAATGTTCTGCTGGTATCGCACAAAACATATTCCTTAGCAATAATCCTGTACTTCTTCAAAACATAACGTTCTTCACACAAAATCGCTACATGGTATTATCTGAAACTGTGCAAATTTCAGAAATTTCGAAACGATCCCAAATGAAGAAAAACTTTCATTTCAAAATTTGACAGCAGAGGAATGAAGATGATCTCACCACCTTGAAATAATTTTCTTTTATCTCTTTTATTCACAGACTGATTTCAGAAAATAAGTTTTTTGGCTTTGTAGTCTTAACTTTTTTTCTCGTCCACCGATTTTAGGACCGCACGATATCTCTCACACACAAATCTCTATATATACCTCTCACTATTCACAATCTATCCTCTCAGAATCACCAATTCAGCTCACCCAGTCATCGAAATTCCACCCTATACAGTCATACCTCTACCTTCAAAACCCACCCTTGGCTCCTTATTTCCTTCCAAAAACCTTTCATTTATCCTTCTCCATACCAACATACCAACACACACCTATTCTCTCGAAACAAGTTGAAGCTGCTCTCATCCGTAAACATACACCTATATTCAACTCTGCTATTTCCCAGTTCGACGCCCTTCTCCCCACAGTCGCCTTGTTGCTGATGATCAGGTTTTAGTAAGGGGCAGGCTGCTCGTCTCCTAGTGTGTAATCCAAGATCGTGGATCCTGCGTCGGATTGTCTGACTTCAAATCTGAATTCCAGTTGCATCGATCAAAACACGAAATAGCAGGAGTTGTTCTTCTTCTTTTTTCCCTTCTGGGTCCCCTAGGTCGGAACTGAATATCCCGAGCGTTAGCTTGGAGCTGGACCCATTGGACAGAATGATCTAAATGTTATTCCAAGCAGATTGGCACTCCACACTGGTAGATTTTTCCTGTTCTGTCATTCGTGGAATCAATTCCAGTTGGTAGGACATATCGCCTCAGAAAGGACGTTAGTATTGGGAACATGAGTTTTGAATCAGCTATTTTGCATGTATCATTATAATATGTCCTGATGATGAAAATAAATTTGATCAATGAAATATGACGTTGATACAACACTGAAAGTTGAAACTTATTGCCTCAGAAAAGACCGTCATATTGGAAACATAAGTTTTGAATCAGTAACTTGACATTCATTATGATATGCTATTTGAACATTGAGCATAATACGTACGTCATTTTGATAATGAAAATGTGATCATTTAAGTATAAGAGTGATACAACGCTGGAAATTGTGACTCACCTCAGAAAATACGTATAATGTATACGTATTGATGATGTTGATCATCGGGGCCAGGTAGCCGAGTACGGGGCCAGGTAGCCGAGTGGTTAAAGCGACATTGTTTCAATCACTTTTGGCTGCCAGTCAAAGGTTTAAACCCTAGCGACTGCAGAACTTTTTCTGATGGCCCGAGAAAGTGCTAGGAATCGCACGTAAAAAGGTAAGACCTCGTTAATCCTTAGCTCGCACAAGTTTCGACTTTTGAGGGCTACCGTTCGTAAGGAGGTGACAGCTGGTTAACGGAAAAAACAATTTGAACAAAAAACAACAACTGTCATAAATCTGCATAAAAAAACACCAAATTTTTATGCATCTAAAGAAACCCAAGCTACAAAATTATTGTCGAGTATATCTCGGCCTGAAATTACAGGAGGCCACGCCTCCGCTCCGGCCGCAACACTTCTATAAAAGAAATGCTTTGCCGAAAAGGCAGTACGTTCCTGAATCGAGTAGGGAACACATCGTGCAGTTTTGTTTTTGAATTGAGTAGAGAACGCATTTCCGCAACAAAGTTCGAAGTTGTTTCATTGAAACAAGTGAAAGTGCTTTTATACAACAGATTCTCTGTTTCCAAAGCTTCCATTTGGTATTTCCACAACTCCTTTGGGCAAAAGAGAAAAATTGTAGCCGCACTGGGTTTCCCTCCACGAGACATTTTTGGCCAGCAATCGATTGTGGGTTCTCCCATTCTACCGAAATACAGAAAAAGATTAAAATACCAACATGCTGTTTTCTTGTTGTCCCGTCCTGACGTCCTGATGGTAGCCAAAGGCGAAGAAAACTGGTAAGACAATATTTGTCTGAACAAAGTATCAGTGAAATTAGTGTCTGACTTTATTAGTAAATGGAATATACGTAATCCAGCTTACGTTTTGAAATCAGATTAAATTTTATTTACTCTTTCTTTTTGACAATTTAATAGACTTGATAATCCTTAAAGAACTTTATAGATTTTTTTTTTGTGTTAATTTTAAATACGTAATAATAATCTTTTAGTGCTCGACAGTTATCACAAATTTCTATAGCAGGCTAACGTCCTGCTAGAGTTTCATAGTTGATTGTGTGTGAACTTTTATAACATTTTACTGTTTCCCTGGCTAACGTCCAGGTATACTTTTATTTCAGGCGTCGGTCTAAGCTAGCACAGTCGCAGCCATCGTTCAACTGCTCTTTTCAGAGCGAATTAAAAGAATTCGTTTCGTGCTGGCTAGACAGACGTTAAACATTACAACCATCTTAACCAAATCGAAATTTATTATAAAATAATTACAAATTTGAATTAAATATTAAAAGAATTCGTTCAGAACCTGGAGCCGGTTTTCACTGGCTACCTGTTTCGAACATGGATATCCCTCATCAGGAAGTGTTCGACGTGAGAGTCGGGCAGAGAAATGGAGATGAAATGGATGCGCGTATAGGCGGCGCTCTAGAACCCCGAGCTAGTCGGAGCGTCGAAGTCAAAACTCCGATTGAGTTTTACCAACTTCAAACACCGCCTATACGACATGGCGCTGGCCACCGTGGGGCCACTTTTGGGGGTGTTCGAAATTTACAGGAGTAAATAAGTACAAACAATTAGCTGCGGAGCGGCTAATGTTTGATGACGAAACCCCCAATAATTTTCCTCGAGTGGAGGAAAGGATCCCCCCAATAAATTACAGATCTCCGAGGAGACCTGAATATAATTCCGAATATTATAAATTCGACAATGCCTTTTTGTACGATAATTCTCGTATAGCCGATAGGCTAGAGAACCGTGGTTGGCAAACACTTTCAGAAACTGAAAGTATATATAGTCCAAGAAGGGCATTGATAACCCCAAATAGAGACAGAACAGGGAGCAACAACCCGTTTGCTCAACTGTTTGTGTCTCACGACATTCCAAGAAATGTCTGGCGCCCAAAAACAAATATTCAGAGTCTAGAAGTGACTATAAGGAACCAAGCTGATTCCTTACAAATGATACAGAATGTTTCAAATCCCCAACAGGGAGACTCGTTGTCAGAGCTAGCAAAAATACCTAAGAGTATGGCTGGGAATACCAATAATAATAAGATAGATCGAGCACGTCTTCCCACTTTCTCAGGGGGAGATGACGATCCAAAATCTTTCATAAATAAAATGCGGAATGAATTTAGTCGTACTTGTACCGATTCTGAAGAATGGGTAACGATTACTAAGGCACAAATTCGTGGCGATGCATTATCATGGCTGAACCATTATGCAGGATTAGATATGAGTTGGGAATATTTTCTTAAGAGGTTTTATGCAAGATTTGATAGTCCAGAAATCACTTCGAGGCTGATGTCAAAGCTATATGGACAGAAGCAAACCACTGAGAAAGTGGATGTTTTTATTGGGAAGAAAGTAGCGTTAGCACGCCGACTTATTCCAAACATTTCTGAAGCAAGCTGTGTGCAGCTTTTGATAGAGCAAATCACTCCTCAAGTGAGATCTCACCTGAGAGGAAAGGTGTTTCCTGATACCGAGGCTTTAACGACTTTCTGCAATCTTGTAGAAGATGACATTAGCCATTATTCAAATGCCAGTCAGACATACAGTAAAAAAAATGTCGGTGCTAAAATCGCCGATAATAATTCGCAGAGTCAGAAACATGCACAGAGGCCACCCGCGCCTCAGCAGGAGAATAATATTAGGAACAATTCGAATCCCGGTAATTCAAATAGTGACAATTGGAGAAATGATAATAATGGTAACAATAATTTACCTAGAGGAGTGTAATCAGCCATGAGAGGCCGAGGCGGCTCCAACAATAATATAAATCGAGACTATTCTAGTCGGCAAGTAAACATGGGCGGAATTAGAGGACCACAGTCTCCTCGAAATTCTCCCCAGCGATTTAATCAAATAGAAGAGAATTTTGATTCGGGAAACTTCGAACTAGGTGTACCACAGGTAACGGTGGGCCATCTGGATCAAGAATAAGTTACCCAGACATGCTCAATAAATTCCCCTGTCCCTGTGCGAATATTAAGAGAGAAGCCTCGTCGGTGGTGTCTCACCACCAACTCTTTGACTGCACTGAGATAGAAAGTCTCGATAGTGGGGCTTTGATAAATCTTGACGATGGACGGTCAATAAACAGGAATCTTCCCAGAATATCTGTGAATATAAATGGAATGCAGATACTGGCGCTAGTGGACACTGGTGCCAGTGCCAATTTTATTCGAGCAAATATATTCGAAGGAAGAGATTTAACAGGGTTACCAAACCCGACAACCGTTCAACTAGGCTGCAGAAATAATACCAGCTACAGCTTGGGTCAGCTGAAGCTGGATATAGAAATCGAAGATAAGGTTTATAATCTGTCGGCAACAGTGTTGACCGATTTGAATGAGCCTTTAATATTAGGCATTCCATTTATGCTCAGTCAGGAAGTGATCCTGGATGTAAGGAGAAGATGTCTCTATATGGGAATTAAACCCAGACAAACAGTCTTTTGGGATTCTGTTGCCGAACGAAAACTTACCGATATAAAAATGCCGGAGTTTTCTTCGGAACAATTCTCCCCAGATACAAAGGAACAGATCATGGCGGTTATAACCGACTTTCCAGATGTATTTGAAGAGACTATTCGACAGCCGACCACAAAGGCGACCGTTCATGAAATCAAAGTCAAACAGGAAAAGCCCTTTAGACAGTCGCGATACGGCCGAATGTCGGAGGAGCGTAAAATGATAGTACATGAAGAAATCCGTAAACTTGCAGAGGCAGGTGTAATAACCCCCAGTAATTCACCCTATTGTTCCCCTGTGGCCCTCGTTCCTAAAAAGGACGGCAGACTTAGGTTCTGTGTAGACTACAGGGAGATCAATAAGTTGATAGTCCCGGAGGCACCCAATCTTCCTCCCATCCAGGAGACGGTTAGAGAAATGGGACAGGCTTCCATATTTTCAAGCCTTGACTTGCGTAATGGCTTTTGGCAGGCCCCGATTACGAAAGGGTCACAAAAATATACAGCATTTGGAGCACCAGATGGGCAGGTCTATCAGTTCAAAGTTTTGAGCTTTGGACTGAAGAACGGGCCTGCCGTATTCCAGAAGCTCATGTCTTCTGTACTTGTGTGGTATACCGACACCTTTTGCAAGGTATACCTGGATGACATAATTGTATACTCCCACAGTGTAGAAGAACATTGTGACCACCTTCGTAGAATTTTAGAGCGGTTGCGCTCTCATGGGCTCTGGTTGTCTCCAGCCAAGTGTTGTTTCGGCAGCAAGGAGTTAAAATATTTAGGCAGAATAGTATCGGAAACAGGAAATCGTCCCCAGGACACCCATATATTGAATATTAAAGAATTTCCAGTTCCAAAGTCCATTCGGCAAGTGAGGGCCTTCCTAGGCACAGCTGGTTGGCTGAGGGGAATATATTCCTCACTTCGCCGAAATAGCAGCACCCCTGTCAGATTTGATTGACAAGGAGAGGAAATACAAATGGTCAGAAAAGGCAAATGAAGCTTTTGAGAAGATCAAGAGTCTTGTAGCAGGGCCCCTGGAGTTAGCTAGGCCCGAACCCTCGCGTCCGTACTGCTTGCAGGCGGACGCCAGTGCGGTAGGGATCAGAACCGTGCTGTTCCAAGAGCGGGGTGATGGTCGAAGAGACATCATAACATATGCGAGCGCAAAATTAAATAAAACGGAGAGGATTTACCACGTTAACGAGGTACAGTGTCTGGCCATAGTCTGGGCAATAAAAAAGTATAAACACTTTATTCAGGATAAACCCTTTAAATTATTCACGGATAATTCGGCCCTGCTATGGCTAGGAATAATGAAAGACGAGAAGGCGAAGCTCACCCGGTGGTCTCTCCTTCTCCAAGAGTATGACTTCAGTATAATCCATATTCCCGGTAAGCTGAATCAGCTGCTAGACTACTTATCGCGAAATCCTATGGATATAGGAACCGGACAAGATATTGCTGTAGATGTCGAACGGATGTTCTTTCCTACGATTGAAACAGAAAACGTAGACACTAATAAGGCCCCCGAAGTTCTTACGCAAATGAGACCTTTTTATGAGAAAGTCATGGAGGCTCAAAGGAACTGCCTTAGTCTTCAACGTTTCGTGGAAAGAATAATTAGAGCTAAACGTGTGGTAAATCCTTCTGACTATGAAAGACGAATAGCCCAGGAGTTCCTCATGGAGGACGGCTATTTATATTTTACAGGGGAAGATCCTCATGTCCGACGTCTCGTGATTCCAAAGAATTACTTTGCAGAAGTAGAAAAGCGGTATCACGATGATATCGGACATCCAGGTGTGGATGAGACCCATCGACAGATTAGCCAACACTATCAGTTGGCGCCATTAAAGAAAAGGGTACACGAGTATGTAACCAAGTGCCTAGTTTGTGCCACTACGGAAGGGTCTGCCCCACAAGCAACGTCCAGCCTCCGACCTAATTTACCAGAGAAACCTTGGGAAATGGTCTCCGTCGATGTGATGGGGCCGTATCCTGCCTCCCTCACTGGTAATAAATTTTTATTAATCGCCACCGACTGCTTTAGCAAGTGGGTGGAAGCTAAACCTATAAAGAAAGCCGATGCTCTAAGTGTCACTCGCTTCCTACAAGAAGACGTTTTCAATCGCTGGGGATACCCTCGGTTGATCATTTCAGACAGTGCCAGCCAGTTTAAGGGACGTGTCTTTGAGACTTTTGCTAGAAGGCATAGTATTGATCTGAGGTGGTCGCCGGTGTATCACCAGCAAGCAAATCCCGTAGAGAGGCGAGTGCAAGAGGTGAAGAAAATGCTCAGAGCAGTGCTCCTCAACCGAGAGGAGTCGCTCTGGGAAGAACAGATCCCCGAAATTTTATTTAATCTTCGTACCCGACACAATGCTGCTAAAGCTATGTCTCCAAGCACACTTCTGCTTGGTTATGACCTCCCGAAGCCAGGTGAATGGGCTAAACCAGCTCAGAGGCGACGGGAGTTTAGAAATCAAGGCAGAGAGGAGCGCATCGCTGCGGCAGCTGAGACTTCGGATAATTATAGACAGAAACACTTCCCTGATCCTGAAAACCAGCCCGTTAACTTCGAGCCTGGACAGTGGGTCCTCTGCCGCAATGCTGATAAGTATCGAAAGAACTTCGGCCCCACATGGGTCGGACCGTATCAAGTAGAGCGTGCAATAGGTCCCAACTGCTTTGTAGTTAACAAAGGCGGGCTGGAAAGGAATATTCATACTCAGGATTTAAGACCTGCACCAGACCCACGACATGGCCAGGATCATTTGGATCCTCGGCCTCCACCTCCGGAGGAGGAGGAAGATTAATTATTTTCACATGTCATTTGGTGAAAATTGGTTTCGTCCATTTTTCTGCCCCACTCCTGGTGAGGGGTGATGTTTGAGTAATAGCATCTTTATGATTATACCTGGACGGCGTTAGCCATTGAAAGTACAAATCAATTATGAAGCTCTCTTGCTCTTCCCTTTCCGTCCCTAGTGAAGGACGATGTTATGACTTTTGTTAATAATGAAATCTGTCAAACTTTTGTTTCTCCCACCGTGATCGCACATGGACCTGTCCTGATGCTGAAAGTGCGTATTGTTCATACCCACATTGGAAACATTAGTAATGTTAAGAGATCCATATATATTGTAGCTGTAAGATGTTATGTGTTGTAGTTTTAAGTTAGTATTGTAAACTTAGGATAGCTGATTGGCGAAAACCGATGTATTTTTGTATTTTTTTTTGTGTTTGGTTGAATAAAGCAACTATAAGTTGGCTGTATCTTCTGTGGAATGGCGCCTACATTCGGATTGCTAGCAATGTCTAAAAGGGGGGGCATGTCATAAATCTGCATAAAAAAACACCAAATTTTTATGCATCTAAAGAAACCCAAGCTACAAAATTATTGTCGAGTATATCTCGGCCTGAAATTCCAGGAGGCCACGCCTCCGCTCCGGCCGCAACACTTCTATAAAAGAAATGCTTTGCGGACCGAAAAGGCAGTACGTTCCTGAATCGAGTAGGGAACACATCGTGCAGTTTTATTCTTGAATTGAGTAGAGAACCCATCTCCGCAACGAAGTTCGAAGTTGTTTCATTGAAACGAAAGAAATTATATTTCACAAGTGAAAGTGCTTTTATACAACAGATTCTCTGTTTCCAAAGCTACCATTTGGAATTTCCACAACTCTTTTGGGCAAAAGAGAAAAATTGTAGCAGCACTGGATTTCCCTCCACGAGACATTTTTGGCCAGCAATCGATTGTGGGTTCTCCCATTCTACCGGAATACAGAAAAAGATTAAAATACCAACCTGCTGTTTTCTTGTTGTCCCGTCCTGACGTCCTGATGGTAGCCAAAGGCGAAGAAAACTGGTAAGACAATATTTGTCTGAACAAAGTTTCAGTGAAATTAGTGTCTGACTTTATTAGTAAATGGAATATACGTAATCCAGCTTACGTTTTGAAATCAGATTAAATTTTATTTACTCTTTCTTTTTGACAATTTAATAGACTTGATAATCCTTAAAGAACTTTATAGATTTTTTTTGTGTTAATTTTAAATACGTAATAATAATCTTTTAGTGCTCGACAGTTATCACAAATTTCTATAGTAGGCTAACGTCCTGCTAGAGTTTCATAGTTGATTGTGTGTGAACTTTTATAACATTTTACTGTTTCCCTGGCTAACGTCCAGGTATACTTCTATTTCAGGCGTCGGTCTAAGCTAGCACAGTCGCAGCCATCGTTCAACTGCTCTTTTCAGAGCGAATTAAAAGAATTCGTTTCGTGCTGGCTAGACAGACGTTAAACATTACAACCATCTTAACCAAATCGAAATTTATTATAAAATAATTACAAATTTGAATTAAATATTAAAAGAATTCGTTCAGAACCTGGAGCCGGTTTTCACTGGCTACCTGTTTCGAACACGAATATCCCTCATCAGGAAGTGTTCGACGTGAGAGTCGGGCAGAGAAATGGAGATGAAATGGATGCGCGTATAGGCGGCGCTCTAGAATCCCGAGCTAGTCGGAGCGTCGAAGTCAAAACTCCGATTGAGTTTTACCAACTTCAAACACCGCCTTTACGACACAACAACAATTCATATGACGTAAAGTTTAAGTTCCACATATTCACTAATTAAAAAAAAATCACCTGGTAGCATACTGTTATATCCATATTTCCTCAATTATTAGTAGACATTATATCCATTTTGTAGCTTACCTTGTAGGATCATAAAAAAAGTCCAAAGAAGAAAATTGGATCTTTTGACCTCTAGAATGATATACCTGAAAATAAAATGGATCTGACTATCCCAGGAAACAACGTTTCAATCAAAGGAACAGAATAATCGATAATTTGGCATCCACCGGGAGGTGACATCTATATATAGGGTATCCCAACAAGTTTTGGACAGGGAATATCTCGGAACTTGAAAGTAGTGGAGAATTGTAATTTTGGAGTTCTGAATTAAAGCAATTGTAGCAGATTTTTTTGATACTATGTTACCCAATGAGCCATTTGTTCTCGGTCACGTGACATCTGATTCAAAATCTTCAATTGGACACCATGTATATTTTGGCATTTTTATGTTCCTCCCGATGAAACAATTTCAACGAATCATCACACTTGTGGTCTAAAACGAATAATTCAAGAAGTACAGGTACACGACGATTTTCAATAAAATATGTGTGATTAATTTGATTTTGCCTTGTTTTAATCACTACATAAGATATAGGACTGCCCAAATACACAGGGTGAACCAAAACCTGAATAGTGTGGCAATTGCTTGTTTCAGACGTCGTGGGACAGAGGATATTGAAGTACCTTTATTTTTTGAATTGATCGTTTCAGACCACAAGTGTGATAGTTTGTTGAAATTTTTTCATCGGCAGGAACAAAAAAATGCCGAAATATACAGGGTGTTCCATTATTAATTTTGAATCTGATGTCGTGACCGAAAACAAAAAGCTTATTGGGTAACATTATATCAAAAAAGCTGCACCAATTGCTTTTATTCAGAACCCCAAAATTACAATTCTGCACTACTTTCGAGTTCCGACATATTCCCTGTCCTAAACTTCGTGGGCCACCCTGTATATTAATCCTTTATTTAGTCCAAGACTGAAGATGTACATTTGTGAAAAATTTAAAAGTTTACTTAAAACACTTAAACATATCTTAAAGAACAGGTATATAAAATAGATTGAAATACAATAAATACAAGCAGGCAGTAAGAAACATCAGTCAACAATTAAAACAACAATAGAACAATAAATATCGAGTCAAGTACTGCACTCATCCAGCATGATATTATTTTATTTTGATTTGAATATAGATAGCGAATCTGCATTTTTCAATTCATCAGGGAAGTCATTAAAGTTTCTCAACCCTTTGAAAAGACTGAATTTTGAGATTTCTTCGTTTTAACAGTCTCGATGACTATATTATTTCTAGATCTGGTGTTATAATTATGGTGTTCAGAATCAGAGAGAGATATTTTTTCTGTCAGATAAGTTGTGGCATCACCTGCAGCGGGATTCTTATCTCTCGATTCGACAGCTGTCGTGTCGAATAAACAAAATTTGCGATTCTCATGTTCCATATCGAGAAGTGAGTATCGACTACAAATCTCATTTTTATTCGACATCTAAAGAGGTGTCGAGAAGTCATTTCAGTGAGGTTATATGAGGTGTTGAAAAGTTTTTGTTTTGCAAAAATATTGTCAAAAATATATGGAACATCCAGTACATTAAAATATTGTATATTTCAATACGTGGGTTTTCAAAAAGGCCACTGATAGTTCGATCTGGTAGTCGAGTTTAGAGTTCTGCCGTGCCCACAGCTAGTGAGGGCTATGGGGGGAGTTTGGAAGATTCGATTTTAGATAGATGGAAAATGTTCCGTAAATGTAAATGCCAATATGTATTGTGAGTATAGATCTGTTTTAAAATAATTTATTCAATCCATAACTAGTTCAGGACAGATTCTTCAATTCTTTAATTCATTAATTCTTTATTGATTATTTTCTTCATTGATTTCAATCGTCCTAATCTCATATTTGTACATAGTAAAATAAATGTTTTTATATTTTTCTAAAGTGTTTTAAATCTATGAATGATCAGTATTTACCTAGTTAGTCGTGAATCTACTTCAATTCACGACAATATCGTCACTTCGACCAAAAGAAGAAAAGTACATACTATGCTAATTGAAAATATTGACAATCATAGAGATTTTGCCACAGATCGCTTGTGTTCAGCAAATGCGAATGGCAAATATAAAGAAATGTGACAAGAGCTAAGTAATAAATTGAATGAAGCAAGAATGTTACTGACAAGAGAAGCAAATTTGAAAATGTTTCTTCAGAAGTATTTTACTTTAGTATCATTCGAATATATGTTCACAATTGAAGATAATTTATTAGTTAACAGATTATAAATTTAAGAGTTCATGGGTGAAAAGGTTGTCATCTAGTCTTTCAAATTCCTTACAGAAGATTCAAAATTTAGGTGAAGTAGCATAATTGAAGCGGTATAAATTGTTTATTTTAAAAAGCATCTGTTCATTTTGGTGAAAATTTAGTTCTTGGCAATGTTCCTAAGAAAGTCCTAGGTTCACTATATTGGGTGTCTTAGAAGTCGCGCACCCCAATGTAGGAATCGAAAGAGAAACATATTCTGAGGCGAAAAGTCCTTAGCCATTTTTCAGTCAGATGCATAGATAATTAATTATTAATTAATGAAAGTGACCAATCAGGAGCGCGCGAAAGAAGAATAAAAAGTGAGTGGAAAAGCAGTAAGAGACGCGAAAGTGAGACGCCAGATCTGCTGCCGGCTTCTCACGCAGTAGACCGAGAGTGGGGGACCGCAGACGTACGTGATGCTAGGTGCGCGCTCCTGATTAAAATATGGCTAAGGACTTCTTGTCTCAGGATATTTTTCTCTTTCGATCCCTACAATGGGGTGCGCGACTTCTGGGACACCCAGTATATTCGTAGTTCTCACCAAGTCAGATTATAAGATCCATTGCTAAAATATAAAGCAGAATAAGAGAAGCAATATTATTTATTTATTTCAAAATATGCTTTATTGTACATGATGAAAGAAATCATATTGACAAAGCTGTACAATATATGTTAATAGTAAGTCACGGAAATAAAAGAAATGGTGCATTCAAGGTCAACGTTCAGCACTTTGGTTTTTGACTTAGTAGCTTTTTTCCAAATATCAAAAATGTTGTGATCCAAACGAAATAATTGTGTCAGTATTGCCACCACATTTTGATCTCGGAAGTCGAATAATCTAACATAAATAATTGTAGAACTTGATAGCTCTTCCTATTTACACTCGTCTAGCTAACTTCCAGGTGCAAATCTTCACCTTACCAAACATGTCGCATAAAAGCGCAAAGCTACCAATATTTTTTGTTTGCGACAGACATGTTAGTTTCGATACATTCTAAATCTGGGTTCTGGAGTAAACGGTGTCAAAAGATTGCACAAATTCCTAACAAAATATTTGTTTACTCAAAATAATTTCTGAAAACGGACTGGAATTTCAACGATACTGTCTCTTCAAATAGTACATTTTCGTGCCGACCGACGTCTAATTTAGTTAACGACTGGCAATATCCTCAATTTTTTTAAATTTCTATCAATAATTTTCAGGATACAACCAAAACCAACACATAAAATGGGTAAGAAGAATGAATTGTCGAATGTTTCATTATTCAAAATAATACGACTGCGTATGCAGAGACATACGTTACCACTCGACTGGTTTTTCGACATGTGATGAGAATCACTCCTCTCTCTATGTCGAGAAGACTGTCAAAAGGTGACAGCTAGTCGACACGAGTCGAATCGAAAGATGAGAATCCCTGTGCTGTTCTTATTTTAAAAATAAAAATCATTGTTTGATATAAGGACATTCTATCAACTGGTAGCCACTTCAATAAACACAACATTTCATTTATAGGTGTTTGCTTGGAACAGGTTAATATTGTTCTCATGGCCCGATTCTGGAGTTTTTGTAAACGGCTCAATTCATTTTGTTGTAACAAATATACAATGGTAGAGCAGAAGTTGAAGTGAGGAAGTACCAGCGTATTGTTTATAATAGTTTTTGACCATTTCGAGAGAAAACTGGAACATTTGAAAAAATTATTAATTTTAAACGAAATTGTTTTAATTATATAACTCACATTATTTTTGAATTTCGATTCTCGATCGATAATATAATATCTATTTTCCTTTCATAGACCTCACCTACGAATTCATCTGATGAGAAGGGGAATGATCCTCGTAGTATATATTAAAAAAATGGTAAAAATTAGAAAACTGTGAATGAGAAGAAAGATTTTGTTTTTCAAGTCAAGATTTGTTTCTATACGTAGTTAGAAAGCCTCAAACCAATGTCTTTATAACCTTCTTACGTCAATAATAGTTAAACAAGTATTATACTGACGAAATAGAATATCAATAACATCGTGGTAACGAGAAACTCTAAATTCCTTCAAGCTTCAGTTCAACTACATGAACTCAGTTCAGTCACACAAAGAAGATATTCAACCTTGGTGAACCTCACAAATATTATCCGCCGAAGGAAACACACGAGACTCCAACTTCAAAAGAATCTTGGAAAGAGGACGTCTCGGAGCAAACTTTCAACAATTGCGGAATCACGTTAATACGGATCCGCTTACTCGCCGAAAGCAGCATGGAACATTTTATTGTGTAAGGGATGGAAGTTTTCAGGATTCCTGCGGTTAAATGATCCTAGGGAGGCAATCTGCATTCGTCCGCACGCTGGCGTAGATATTGCCTTTTTAAATTTCACAATGTGAAGTTTCACTTGCATGTCGAGTGATTTAACCAATCTCGATTTGGATTAAATTCCTGCGGGAATGTGAAAATTCTCTTTCGGAGGGAGCGATACATGAAACGGTCAGTTCAGACATGGATACGCTCCAAGCGGAAAAAAATATCAGGGATTTATCGCTATTTTTTTTTTGTTCTGTATGGATATATTCAACGGAATTCATGTACAGAAACTATAGTCTCTGGGGCTATACAAAGATAAGAACTGATCTGATTTTCAGTGAGTCACTTGTTGCTTCGTAAATTTTCTCATAATTATTCGAAAGATGGGTTCTGTTGAGCTGATAAGTATGGAGAGATATTGAAATATTTTTTTTTATTTTAGTCGTATCAATGATGGTTATAGCTTTATTTGAAATTTCCTAGGATATTTTATCCCTCATGACATAGTATATTTTTTTCAAAACTCAGAATGCCTCTCCCAATCTATGATTAGGCATTTGATAAAATAAACGGGTTTATTTAAAAAGAAAAACATTTCTACTCGAAACAATTAGGATTTCATAGATTCTTCTAATCATTTTTATACCTTGCTAACGTAACCCATATACATTATCTAGTAAGGAATCTTCTCATCGCAAAGACAGGAACAATGAACCCTGGAGTAGAATGTTATCTATTATTGAAAATATATACCTTGTGCAGACTTCCTCACTCACTCACCGAATCCGAATCAAGAAACCATCGAGGTCTCACTGATTGTGAACAACAACAAAAAGTTCTAAACTCAATAGAAACTTGGAAATCACAATAAATGAAATATAAATTGCGTTTACCAGAGTAGCACACCTATATTGGTAGAATATTGTTGAAATGTTGTGAAAATATTTGCAAAATATTCGAAATGCAATATTGGCGAGGACAAAAAATGTGATCATTCGGCGATATTGGTCCAATATTACTTGAATAATATTGGCGTAATATTCTCGAAGCAATGTTGGCCTTAAAATATTTAACGATATTTTTCCTGGTTTGATCATAATATAATTTTAATATGGTTGTTTCGTACAACAGGTGAAAAATCCTTTATTCCAATCAAAGAAATCTCACAAAATCGTGTATGACTTCACTTCAAAATCTATTGACAATTCTATCTTTCAAATCTACATTAAAAACAAATATACATTTTCTTCATACAGGATGAGACGCCACATTCTCCCCCCGGTAAGGAAACTCAGTTTTCTTCACTATTGATGTTGGGGCGGCATAGTCTGTTCAATGGTCGGCGAAGAGTAGTAGACCCCGTTCGTACATCAGCAGCTCGGATGTGTCCATCAGATCCAGGAAATAATGCTTAAATATTTCCCAACTTTCCATTTTCTTTTCCCAAGTTATTTCTTGAAGTATGATCGTCCACGTCCCTTCCTAACTGGTTGGATGTCGTCTGTCCATATCGCTCGTTTCGTCAGCTTCGGTTTAAATTCCCTTGTCCATCGTTTCCAGAATGTCCAGATGGCGCAACATTTTTGATTTCATCAGAAATTGTCTGACATAGCAAATTGACATCATCGAGAGGTTGGGTCATATTTGGTATAATATGGGGAGGATTATCAATAATGGGTTTGACATATTTTATCCAATCAATAATTAAAGCATGTTTATCAATTTTGCTCACCTTTGAAGACGTCGATACGTTGGTGCCGTTGTTTTCTACTTCAGCAGCTGCTTTCAACTCAGCTTCCTTCACATCATGCTCCAACTGTGAAATCTTCAATCTACTCTCGATTTCTTTCTGCTGCTTTTCAAAATCTTCCTTCATCTCCTCTAGTTGCTGCTTATCTATTTCTGTCTGCATGAGAAGGCGCTTCTTCTGTAGATCTAGCGATGCTTGGGAACGTTTTGAAGAAATAATGGAACGAACAACAGATTTTTCGTTTTTTCCCGAACTATAAGATCGTTCCGAAAAAACTGACTTTCGATTGACATTCATGTCAACATTGGAATTTTCAAAATCAGGCAATGATAATGAATTTGCCTTGATAGGGGAAACATTGATAGCCTTACTTTCTGCTAATATACTCACGTTTTCTCAATTTCCAGCACCAAATCCTTCCGGCCACACAAAATCATTCGCCAATCCCTTGTTGACACCAGCAACACTTCTTCTTGGTTTTTGGACTGTATTAATTATTCCTTCTCTATCCATAGTTGAATTCAATTCGGGCTCGAGGTACCAAAATGTTTCGTACAACAGGTGGAAAATCCTTTATTCTAATCAAAGAAATCTTACAAATTCGTGCATGACTTTACTTCAAAATTTATTGACAATTCTATCTTTCAAATCAACATTAAAAGCAGAAATACATTTTCTTCATACAAGATGAGACGCCACAATGGATCATTGAATATTTGGCCAATACTTGAAATTCATCTCATTCTAGATGTTGGAAACAACATGGAGACAATATTATTTTATTGATATCGGAAAATATTATTGAACCAATGTTGACCTAATACAATTTTATAAGATTTTTAATATTGGCGAAATAATATTCAACCAATATGCAATCACACTTGGATATACATTATTCTTATTATTTCTGGAAACTATATGAGATGAATAATAGGTTTGCAATATTTATTTAATATGTTGAAAACAATATGATGACAATATTATTTTATCGAAATTGGCAAATATCATTGAACCAATATTGACTCAATATGAGTTAATATAATTTTTTGAATATATTTGAAATGATATTCAACCAATGTGCTATCAAACTTAGAAACACAATTTAACTTTTCATCCCTAGAAACGATATGACTGGAATATGGGGATTGCAATATTCATTCTAGATGTTGAACACAATATGTAGACAATATTGTTTTATCGATATTGGTAAAAATTATTTAACCAATACTGACCCAATATTACGTTACAATCTACATTCAGAACAGGTTCAACCAATATTCCACCGCATTTGTTAATATACTATTGATTTTTGAATATTCACACATATTGGAACAATATTATTTTTTCATTTACAATATGTCTACTGTAACCCAGTATGAAACCAAGATTCAGCCGATATGATGTGTGCTACCTGGGAACCCACATAGTTCGTCTTTACATTATTCAACGGAAGCAGAACAAAAATTTTAACCCTTCATAGGGCAAGTTGATACAACGCGAGAAGAATTCGTTTTTATTTATTCTGAATAGCACTGAAAAACTCGATGTCAGTTGTTATGTGATGATAAAACAATATTACATCGCTTTGAAGTAGTTTTTCAAAAGAACAAACACTTGAAACATTTTAAACTACTTCTTACCATCGCTCTTAAGGTTACACGCGGTAATATCACCACAAAGGACCACGCACACATCTTATGGAAAAAAGTCTTTCAGTGAAATTGGCTGGATTTTTGATATGTTTTAGTTGGAGTTATTCTAAGTAAAAGTCTCGATTGGCCCAACTCGATCGTATTACTTGGTTTGGCGCTAGAGGGCGCCAAATCATGAATTTTGAAAAAAATATCAATATCTCATTTATACCCAATATTTTGTGCGACTTTGCATTCCCAAAATTCGCGAGAAATATTTTTCCGTAATACAGAATAAAAAAATGCCAATGGTTTGCTACATGGTTGCCCAGAATATACCCAATTCTTCAGTGTATGAATTCGCCTACGAGGTTATGAGTTGATTTGGTTTTTCATTGTGGATCAATCAGAATGGTTTGTTGATCGACCAAAATTAAATAAAGCTTTGAATATAGAGTATTTGGAATAAGGAAGGGTCCATTGTATATCATGTTTTGTTTGCTGGTGCTGAGGACATATGGAATGACGCCATTCGTCTTGATAATTTTAACACAAAATAAGTTTTGTCCAGCTTTTATGATAAACTTTTCGTTGCTGATATTTCTCTTCTACAAAGATGCACCTTTTTGCCACTCTACATTATTTCAAGCCTTTCACACGTCCCAAAAAATATTTGTTACTCCAACTTCCGTTACAGGCCACCCGTACCATATCCCAACTGCGTTTGGTAAATAATTACAAAATCGAATTCACCATCAATGGGTTGTCTCATCTGATTGACACTAACGAGATATGCACAGTTTGCAATGGCCACGATGCTGAAACCATTTTCCATATTCTGTTTGAATGCCCTATTTATATGTTATGAAACCTAATTGTAGATCTCTTGAGTCCTGGGAATCTTCACTTTCCTCCTTAGACGCACTCTCCTCAGATGAGGCTAAAATTATAGCTAGTTATGTATGGAATATTTTGGGGCTCAGGTCTTTCATTCATAACGAGTCAGCTTACTTTTTTGTTATCATTATTTTTTCAGGATGTTCTATTTCTTTTGATCTTGCTATTTTTTGTTACTTTTTCCCCTTCTACTCAACTTTTGCTGTGAAACTATGTTTTATAAAGCAATAAATGTATTATTATTATTGTCTGATTTGAATTAAAATTCTCCAGTCGGACCTTGTCTCCGATGCTCCGATACATTCGGAGGGCGCGCTGGCAACATCATTACCCCAATAACCACTCCCCAAACTATGTGGTAAGCAGCTATTGGGTCCGGGAATCGTGTGCCCTGAGCAGCCGTAATGAACCGAGGATGACAGCTTCCTGCATTCTTCCGGCTATGATTTGTGACATCTTCCTACATGCCGGTATGAGTTTTAGGTTCGAGAGTAATGAATCCGTCACACCTCCAAGAGACCCTATTATCAGAACAGACATTTTTACAGAATGGTCTGGATAGAGCCTGCGGAGTTCGGAGAGTAAATCTCGATATTTCGTCCGTTTCTCCTCCTCGTTTCGGACGATATTCGTTTCGCCAGGAGCCGAAAACTAAATGACGAAAATCGTCCTACTTCCATGGTCGAGGAGTACTACATCAGGCTTATTGGCCTGTATTTGCCTGAGGGTGGGAAATGAGTAGTTCCAGTAGATCTGGCACTTCTCATTCTCCACCAAGGACTCAATATTATTATTATTATTTAATATTATTATTATTATTATTTTCCCCTCAGGAGTGTACCAGTCAGGCCCTGTCTCCGGTGCTCCGACCCATCCGGAGGGCGCGCTGGTGTCGTTAACCCCAATAACCACTCCCTACGTCCGTAGGGTGAGTGATTATTGGGTCCGAGAATCGTGTGCCGTGAGTAGACGGAGCGAACCAAGGATAACGGCCTTCTGCATTCTTGCTGCTAAGATTTCTGCCATATTACGGCAAGCCGGTATTATCTTCAAGTTAGAGAGCAGTGTGTCCATCATTCCACCAAGGACTCCTATGATCAAAACCACCAGTTTGACAGAATGGTCTGGATATAACCTGCGGAGTTCAAAGAGAAAATCTCGATATTTGGTCCGTTTTTCCTCCTCTTTTCGAACGATATTCATTTCGCCTGGAGCGGAAAACTCCATGACGAATATCGTTTTTATATGGTGGTCGAGGAGGACAACATCAGGATTATTGGCTTGTATTTGCCTGAGGGTGGGGAATGAGTAGTTCCAATAGATTCGGCATCTCTCATTCTCCACCACGGACTCAATATCCCCCGGAACATAAGGCAACACCGGTGTCTCGTCTATACCGTACGAGTGTCGTAGATGGTAGTACAACACTCGTAGCGCCGCGTTATGCATGTGGATATAGGCTGAGACCGCATAAGATGGACATGCTGATAGCAAATGCATTACGGTCTCAGGTGCCCCACGACAAGCCCTACATCGGGTGTCAGGGACGTCTATACCCATCACGCGACTACGGTAGACAAGGGTATTGAAGACACCATCCTGGTAGGCCATTATGAATCCCTCGGTCTCCGACTTTAGCTCACTCGACCTGAGGAAGGCGAAGGTCATGCTTTTGGATAAGCCAAGGTCTTCGATGTTGTGAAAGAAGACACCATGCATTGGCTTATCCATATGTAGCTGTAGCTGGACCTCTGTCTCCGCAGCTTTTATGTGAGCTTTTTGCTGAACGGATCCCAACTCGGTGACAGAGTTTGGGTTAGCCCGTTCAGTGTCAAATACGAGACCGAGTTCATCGGCCGCACGGATTGCTGCCTTAAAAAAAATGCTTCAATCCCTGCTTTCTCATGGTCGGGAACCATGCAGAAAAAGGGATCTAAACTCCTGATGACTTTACAGGCCCCATCCAGAAACATTCTGTTATGCAGACACTCCAAACTCAAAAGTCCACGGCCTCCCCGTTGTCTGGGAAAGTATAACCGTGGAACGGACGATTTAGGATGCAAGCTCCTATTGAGATGCATCATTTTGCGAGTCTTAACGTCAGTTGTCGCAACCGTACTGATGAGAGCTTAAGCTCGAAACACGTATCTACGGTTGCACAACATTTTGAGGGTTATACCCAATAACTTTTCTACTTATATTTTCATATATTGTCCCTCGCTAAATCCATCCTTATTTGTATTTTCCTTGGGAGGATTGTCACGCTGGTAGCTATAGCTGCCTCCGTGGCGACGTTAGTTGTTGCCTTGTAAGCACAAGGTCTTCTAACCGAAGCCACAAATGTGTGGTTGGCTTCCTGTTGTTGACTTCCTTTGTTTCTATTTTTACATCCAAGTGTTGTAAATCTACGCTTTTGATTTTACCGTACTGATGAGAGTTTAATCTCGAAACACACGTGTCTACGGTTGCACAACATTTTGAGGGTTATACCCAATAACTTTCCTACATATATTTTCATATATTGCCCCTCGCTAAATCCATCCTCATTTGTATTTTCCTGGGTAGGATTGTCACGCTGGTAGCTATAGGTGCCTCCGTGGCGACGTTAATTGTTGCCTTGTAAGCACAAGGTCTTCTAACCAAAGCCACAAATGTGTGGTTGGCTTCCTGTTGTTGACTTCCTTTGTTTCTATTTTTACATCCAAGTGTTGTACATCTACGCACTTGATTTTACCGTACTGATGAGAGCTTAAGCTCGAAACACGTGTCTACGGTTGCACAACATTTTGAGGGTTATACCCAATAACTTTTCTACTTATATTTTCATATATTGCCCCTCGCTAAATCCATCCTTATTTTCATTCTCCTGGGTAGGATTGTCACGCTGATAGCTATAGCTGCCTCCTTGGCGACGTTAGTTGTTGCCTTGTAAGCACAAGGTCTTCTAACCGAAGCCACAAATGTGTGGTTGGCTTTCTGTTGTTGACTTCCTTTGTTTCTATTTTAACATCCAAGTGTTGTACATATACGCACTTGATTTTACCGTACTAATGAGAGCTTAAGCTCGAAACACGTGACTACGGTTGCACAACATTTTGAGGGTTATACCCAATAACTTTTCTACTTATATTTTCATTTATTGCCCCTCGCTAAATCCATCCTTATGTGTATTTTCCTGGGAAGGATTGTCACGCTGGTAGCTATAGCTGCCTCCGTGGCGACGTTAGTTGTTGCCTTGTAAGCACAAGGTCTCCTAACCGAAGCCACAAATGTGTGGTTGGCTTCCTGTTGTTGACTTCCTTTGTTTCTATTTTTACATCCAAGTGTTGTACATCTACGCACTTCATTTTACCGTACTGATGAGAGCTTAAGCTCGAAACACGTGTCTACGGTTGCACAACATTTTGAGGGTTATACCCAATAACTTTTCTACTTATATTTTCATATATTGCCCCTAGCTAAATCCATCCTTATTTTTATTTTCCTGGGTAGGATTGTCACGCTGGTATCTATAGCTGCCTCCGTGGCGACGTTAATTGTTGCCTTGTAAGCACAAGGTCTTCTAACCGAAGCCACAAATGTGTAGTTGGCTTCCTGTTGTTGACTTCCTTTGTTTCTATTTTTACATCCAAGTGTTGTACATCTACGCACTTGATTTTACCGTACTGATGAGAGCTTAAGCTCGAAACACGTGTCTACGGTTGCACAACATTTTGAGGGTTATACCCAATAACTCTTCTACTTATATTTTCATTTATTGCCCCTCGCTAAATCCATCCTTATTTGTATTTTCCTGGGTAGGATTGTCACGATGGTAGCTATAGCTGCCTCCTTGGCGACGTTAGTTGTTGCCTTGTAAGCACAAGGTCTTCTAACCGAAGCCACAAATGTGTGAATGGCTTTCTGTTGTTGACTTCTTTTGTTTCTATTTTTACATCCAAGTGTTGTACATCTACGCACTTGATTTTACCATACTGATGAGAGCTTAAGCTCGAAACACGTGTCTACGGTTGCACAACATTTTGAGGGTTATACCCAATAACTTTTCTACTTATATTTTCGTATATTGCCCCTCACTAAATCCATCCTTATTTGTATTTTCCTGGGTAGGATTGTCACGCTGGTAGCTATAGCTGCCTTCGTGGCGACGTTAGTTGTTGCCTTGCAAGCACAAGGTCTTCTAACCGAAGCCACAAATGTGTGGTTGGCTTCCTGTTGTTGACTTCCTTTGTTTCTACTTTTACATCCAAGTGTTGTACATCTACGCACTTGATTTTACCGTACTGATGAGAGCTTAAGCTCGAAACACGAGTCTACAGTTGCACAACATTTTGAGGGTTATACCCAATAACTTTTCTAAATATGCATATGTATGTCTTCACCAACTATATAGTTTTCAAGCGACCATCTTTCACAAGTATCGGTCCAGCGAAATCTATTCCTACTACAGAAAACGGCCTCAAAGGTGTCAATCGTGTTTTAGGTAAATCGCCCATCATGGGTGTAATAGTATGTGGTTTTGCTCTGAAACAAGGAATACACTCACGTATTATACCTCTCACCTTATTTTTTCCGTTCGGGATCCAATATCGTTTTCTTAATCTAGCTAAAACCGCTAGTGGACCAGCATGGGGTGATATTTATTTTTATGTTCATACTCTATCAACATTTGTGAACTTATGATCGGGGGGCAATAATATAGGATATTTCACATCATAAAAAATAGGAGCATTTTTAAGACGACCGCCAACTCTCAATGAATCATTTGAATCTCAAAGTGGATTCAAAGGTAAGAGTTTATTTGTTCTGGGAAGAATTTCATTGTTTTTCAAACATTTAATTTCATTCTCGTAGTGGATTGATTGTACTATTTTATTCGGAAGGAAGAGGGACCTTTTTAGTTCGTTAGTTGTCAGATCACCCTTTATTCTGTCGGGTTTGATTTTTGTTTTCGAATTATGGATGAATCGCAGCATGTATGTGAATACTCTGTGAGATTTTGTGAAAGATGAACATCTTTCGAAAATATTTTCATCACATGAACATGAAAATTAATTCTTGTTTGTTCCGTTTTTCAGGAAGATTTTCTGATGAACAGATTATATTTTTTGGCTATGCGTTTTCACTTTCAATTAAAAATGCAGGTCCTCTCCATCACAGTTCCTTTTTCGATAATTGCTCTGGGTTACAGCCTCCTGAAATAATGTCTGCAGGGTTTTGCTGAGACGGAACGTATCGCCAATTATTTGTTCCAGTCACTTCATGGATTTCAGCCACACGATTTGCGACAAACGTTTTCCAATTGTGTGGATCTCCTGCAATCCATGATATGACAATAGAAGAGTCACACCAATAAAGTGTTTCGATGTGATTGAATTTTAATGATTCTTTCACTTTTTGAGTTAGATTTGCAAGCAGTGTAGCTCCGCACAGCTCTAAGTGTCCTTGTTCTTTTTATAGGAGCAATTTTGGATGTAGCGCACATCAATATAACTTTATGAGAACCGTTTTGGCATATAGATCGTAAATATACGCATGCGCCGTAAGCTTTTTGACTAGAGTCACAAAAGCCATGAATTTGTTTATTGATAAATTGAGAAATTGTCACTTGACGTGGAATTTCAATATGATTGAGTTTCGTTAGTTACCTATTGAACGTTGACCAGTCCTGAATTCGGTCATCCCAACCAATCTTTTCCTGCCAGAGCTTTTGTAAAATAAATTTCGCCTGTACAACTACAGGTCCGATTAAACCCAAGGGATCAAATATTTTCGCGATGTTACTAAGAACCACACGTTTTGTAATCAGTTTTGATTCTTCAAGATTTGATTCGAAAACAAAGATATCGCGGTTTGGATTCCAAGCCAAGCCCAATGTTTTTATAGTCTCCCTTCCAGGAGAAATGTATTGAAGTAGGTTTTCGAAATTGTTATCACTTGTATTTTCTAATAATTCAGGAAGATTTGATGCCCATTTTCGTAGATGGAACTTACCGCTTTCGAGGATTTCAACGATCTGACTTTTCAGACGATTGGCTTCTTCCACTGTTTCGGCCACACTTATCAGAATATCCACATTAAAACAATTTTTGATTATGCTACTAGCCTTTGGATATATATTTTCGTTATCAAAGGCAGTTTGATATAGTGAACGACAAGCTAAAAAGGAAGAACTTGCTTCTCCATATACTACTGTGCCTATAATTGAAAATGTTTTAGAGATTCTGAAGGATTCGAACGCCAAACTATTCTTTGCAAATCTCTGTCTTCCGGGGCGATGTTTATTTGCCTATACATTTTTTCACAATCTGCGGTAAAAACAATATTATGTAAACGAAAATTCAGTGCGATTGGAAATAACTCCAGTTGAATTGTTAGCCCAACTTTCAAAATATCATTCAATGACCATCCCGAAGTTGATTTACATGATGCATCAAATACAACTCGAAGTTTCGTAGTATAACTGTCCTGTTTGAGGACTCCATGATGGGGAATATAATATTTTATTGAATGGGGGTTATCGTCAATCAAATTAATTTCTTTCATGTGACCGAGTTTTTCGTATTCCGTCAAAAATTGTACATATTTAGATTTGAATTCGGGATCTCTTTTGAATCGTCTTTCAAGCATTTCAAATCGTCTTAATGCATTTTCGATTGATGAACCTAACTTTTCCTTGTCATGTTTAAGTGGCAAACTCACTTCGAATCTACCGTCCGTGTGTCTCTTGAAGGTTTTGATAAAATGTTCTTCACATTCCCTTTCTTCTTTGGAGTATTGATCAAATTTGTTATTTATCTCTTCTATCTCCCAAAAGCGTTCAAGTTGATTGTTTAAATCTGTATTTGATATGGACAAATGACAGATTGAATTAGTATTATGACTTGTATACATAGGACCCGACAATATCCAGCCCAGTTTTGTTTGTTGCAAAATAGGAGTATTTTTTCCAGTTTTGATTTGCCTTCCACAAAGTATTTCAAACAATATATTGGCACCCAATAATAGATCAATTTTACTGAAAATATTGCAAAAATCATCCGCCAGAATGATATCAGCGGGAATATTCAAACTGGATATATCGAAAGATGTCTGAGGTAAATTTTCAGTGATTTTCTTAATAACCAGAAAGCTTTCACAAGAAGTGAAATTTCCATCAATAGATGTGATGGTAGCGTTGACCTTGCGCGATATATTATTCAAATAATCATTAAGACTCGCTACAGGAATGTTGATCTTTTGTAATTTCAATTCAAGTTTTTTAGCCAATTCTTCTGAGATAAAATTTGATTGAGAAGCACTATCCAACATTGCACGACATCGCAATTTGGAATTGTTTCCTGTGTATATATTTACGAGTGCTGTAGCTAAAATTATCTGATTCGAATTCGATCTGATAGAAGCAAAAGAATGTGAAGGAACGGTTTTCGCTAGTGCAAGAGAAGCATCGTTTGAGCATGTTTGCTGAGATTGTATTAGTGAATCATCTGATGTGTTGTTTGTTGAATTATCGTTTGCATTTTGGAGTTGTCTATTTGTGTGTTCAGAATTATGCAACAAAGTGAAATGTTTTTTGTTACATATTTTGCACCCATAACATCTACAATCTCTCTGAGAATGATTTGGACGTAAACAGTTGATGCACAATTTATTCTTTATCACTTCTGACATACGTTCTGTAACTGACATACTTTTCAGTTTGTCACATAATTAATTATAATGATTTCCTTTACAGAAAGAACAAGATATTTTGTTCGTTGATAAATGAGTGAGGGAGTTTTGTTCATGTGATTGATTGGTTTTTTAGAAATGCTTAGATTTATTTTCAAGCTTTTCTAACCACTGACAACGTTTAGTTAGAAATGATGTTAGTTCTATGATTGTTGGAATTTCATTACCTTTCGTGTGATGTTCCCACTCTCGTTTTGAAAGTGGATCTAGTTTTGACGCCAAGATATATACAAGAAGTGTGTCCCATGTTTCCGTTTCTTGACCTAATGCGGACAGTGCTCTAAGATTTTTGTTGAAATTATCAAGAAGCTTTCTTAGGAGGATGAATGATTAATTTTTTAGAACTGGTAAATCAAATAGAGATTTTACATGGGTATGAATAATAAGTTTTCTATTTTCATACCTATCTTTGAGCATTGTGTAACGAAGCATATTTTTGGGGCTCCGTTACTAGAGCTTTTGCGGCTATAAGCCAATCTATTTACATAAAGTTGAACACAATAGGTTAATCCTGTATCCGATAGATCTGTTATACTGATTAATAAATACCAAACCAGTCAAAGAAAGTATGCTTTACACGTTGAGTACGTACCTTCGTGTTCGGTCACCGATCGATGCAACCTATCCTAAGGGTAGGTAGCCCCAGACTAAATACACCCTGTATAGTTGGCTGGACTCATAACCATCCGATTATCAAAGGGCTTGCCCCTTCAGCTCATTGCATAAGGTACTGGAGGTTACGTTTCTTCGTGCCAGGGGATAACTAGTTCTACCTGAACTGTGGAGATTACCCTCTACCCCATCTATTGCATAACAACCCCTGCCTGACAATAAGCAATAGTACGTTTTGATTAACAAGCAGCTGTACTGATTTACTTGACTGAAAAAGGTTTCAAGATATGATAATGAAAATGCTTCGATACTTCCTCCAACTATTTACTTGCTGGTAAAATCATGTAAATCTGTTTGACTAGGAGTTCAGGGAAAACATATTGTTAAATACATTTTGTAACTAGCTTCCAATTACTTAGCTGAGGGTGAAAACCACCCCATAACTTCATTTGCATAGGTTAGGGCATTTAGACACATGTTTCATCAATTTTAAAACATCCCTGAGTATCTCCTATTTTTGCTGAGTTCAAATCTGTTGGAAAAATTTAACATTTTCCACTAATAGAGAAAATACTTTGAAATTCCGCTGAAAAACCTGGCCTTGATACCAATCCTAGAAAAACAAGCATTCCCCTTCTCTTCCAATTCTCATGTTCTTGCTTCCTTGTGGGGGGGATAGAGACCGTCTTTTTGCGATATTTCTTATTGAAATCTAAAATATATAAATACAAGTCTCAGCTCATTTGGAGGAGGATTATTTTTCATTCATTCTTGATTAAGTATTCAAAGTTCAGTCTTGATTATTCGATTATTCCCTTTGATTCCGAGTTCGCTTTAACCGTTGAAACTATTCAGCCGTTTGGTCCGTTTGATTCAATAGTTTTGCCAGTTTACCTTAGTTAACAATATACAATACAGTTAGTACTGATTCGTTTGGATTGAAATGTTTATATTTTATTCATCTGTATCTGCCAAATAAATTTTCTGTTCTCAACCGTATTTGACAGAAGAAAAGCCGTTTCTAAAGTTACGATAACGTAACTTAGCTAAATACTGTTTTAGCATTTATTTGACATTTCGTGTGATTCTCTGTTAAACTTCGAACTAGTTCAATTTTATTAGTAATAAATTCAAATCTGCCGTGTTGGTTTACCGTCTCTCGAAATTCAATAATCAAAGGTAGATTTCATTTCCTATTGTTTACCGTCGTCGACCAGTCAGTCAGTGTATCATATGATCGACAGTCCTTTTCAAGCGCGTTCCGATTCTCTCTAGTTTTACCGTGCATTGTTGGAAAACCCGCGAATATAACCAACTTCTGATTCTTTCCTGCGAGAGAACTTGATGAACTGTTTTGGGGTTCGTGGGTCAAAGACTTGATTGCGAAAGATTTTCATTAGAAAATCTCGCCTGTCTGTCAGCGACGCCGCTTGCCAGTCCAACAGTAAGTCTGGTTTTCTCGAGAGAGAAATTAAGAAGGAGGTATAACCGCCTTAATTTTGCTACGAACCTTTTGGAAAATCCGCGAATCTAATCCACTTCTGATTCTTCCCTGCGAGATTACTTGGTGAACTGTTTTGGGGTTCGTGGGTCAATGACTTGATTGCGAAAGACTTTCATTAGAAAATCTCGCCTGTCTGTCAGCGACGCCGCTTGCCAGTCCGACAGTAAGTTTGGTTTTCCCGAGAGAAAAATCAAGAAGGAGGTAGCCGCCTTAATTTGGCCCCGAACATTTTGAAAACTCCGCGAATTATAATTTCTTGATAATATACAAACGTACATTCGTAACCCCGTCCATCAAAACGTATACATACCCTTCCCCTGGGAACACGTTCCGTACGAGTTTCGTGAAAATGTCAACCTGCTAGTATAAAGACTGTCAGTCCTTCCGGACGGCCGAGTTTCGCTTGGACGGTACATTCCGGTATATTTCTGGTGAAAGTAAACTCTAACTGTCACCACTAGTACGCCAACGATGCCCGTCGAAACTTTACAAACCGTCCTTTGAAATCACAGTAACTTTCATTTTCCGAGTTGGTATCATTGCACGTAGTTTCCTACCACAACACTGTAACTCCGTATTCTGTGTCTAAATGTCTAGTTAGGTTTTCATTATTAAGAAGAAGCAGAATTTCAAATGACATAAATATTTAATTTTGACATTGTTGATATTTTGTCAGGAATAACGTAATCATTATGATTGAATAAACTTTATGCTGGAAAGGTATCCTGTGACTAAAGAAAAACAGCTGTGAATAAACGAGTTATTGTGTGGTTTATTTCTGGCTATTATTTTCCGCAATTTTCATATTTCAGGAAGAGTCGTCGTGTGTGTGAGTCGAAGCTTATAAGAGTATAAAGCGACCGGTATTATGTTTGCCGAGTGGTGGGATTAAAGCCCCCATCAGCTCGAGGTGCTAAATCCGGGTCAAGACAACTGACCCCTGGAATACCGTATCTCCATCTGTTGCTACCCAGGTGAGTGGAGTTAACCACTGGAAAAAAATCTGGCGCCCGAGAGACCGAAGACACCGAAATCTCCCGTAGTCTCTAGGGCCATTTAGCGAGAGCTCTGCCGAGCAAGATCCGAGGTTGTTGAATTTGGGTGCTCCGAGAGCCCCCCAATCCACAACCCCAAAATAAGAGCGTCACAAGTGGCAATCCCGAGCAGGGACTTGACTGTCTTGAACAACATACCGTTGGACCAGACAAATACACAAAGTTGGTACCTGAGAATTGGTCATACAAGTGACGACCACGAACAAGGACTTTGGTGTTTTTACTGATACCGTTAGAACAAATAATATCACGGGTTTGGTACCCGATATTCAGCACTACAAGTGGAGCTCCGAACAAGGACCTTTTTTTTGTGTGAGCTGTGATTTACCGTTAGTGCCAAAGTGGTGAAAGTTCTCAAAAAAAAATAAATACCGAACAGCTTTGATTCTCCGCACGGTGTACCCCTGAACTGAACTTGCTGAAATCTTCTTGTTTAGCCAGCAATCTATAAATCCAACAGCTAGGGTATGATCTGAAGTTTATACGGAGGTTTGGTGTTTTCTTTTGAATCGTTTGACAAAACAGGTACGTTTTGTGACTGCATTCAGGGTTGGCGGTCTGGGATTTACATTCTGATCAAACATAAGTCTGAGAGTGTCTTACCTGTGCGTTTCACTTTGCTGCTGGTTTTGTTAGAACGGTCAAGTATAAGAACAGAAATTGTTGGGATTTCACCCGTATCGCTGCGGATTTCATTTAAAGAGTGCTAACCAGGTAAACCGATTTCATAGTGGAAAATATTCTACACCGGTTATCAGTATAAGCTGACAGGAAACATAATGTTCACAGAGTGGAACCGTTTCTGAATTATTCTGGAATATTCTCCGTTCCAAATATTTCCCTTTTCAAATAAAGTGTGTTAATAGTGTTTATTTATTATTTTTTTTGTCAGGGCATAGTCTATCGTTTACTGAAAAGCTGACCGAAAGACTTGCCTATTTTGTATAACTGTTCAAAATTTCCTGTTAGTAGTTGGATAACAGTCCAGAGTATACCGAGGGTAAACCGTGTTTAGATTATAGTAACATATTAATTAATTTTGTAAATACTGAAGCTGAAAGTACCCAAGTACTGACTTATTGTTTCAATAATATTTGGGGGAGTAATAAGGGGTGCTGCCTGTGGTTACTTAGTTTTTTTTTTTTTATTATTATTATAACTTGTTGGATTATTAATTCTGTTTAGTTTTGAGGTACGAAATTGAATGTTGTCTACGTTCAGTCGTGCACATTATAATAGTAGTTCAACTTTCAATCAATTTTATTTTTAGAAAGTCACAAGATACAGAGGTGTATATAATAGTTTAATTTTGAATCAATTTTCTTTCTAGAAAATCAGTAGATACAAAGGTGTATATAATATTAGTTTAATTTTCAATCAATTTTCTTTTTTTTTGAAAATCAGTAGATACAGGGGTGTATACAATATCAGTTAAATTTTCAATTCCTTTTATTGATTAATAATTAAGGGAAACAAAAATATTATACCTGTGACTACTTAGTTGGCTTATAATTTTTTTTTCTTCTTTCTCCTTTATTTATTTTTTTTGAGCACGGACTTGCAGCCTGTCTACTCTACTTGAGGTTAATAATTCTTGTAGCATTGCGGTTCAACGTATGTTGAGGGTTAACTTTATGCAATCAGTGCCGCTCCTGAATTAGGTTCAAAATTTGGTAGCACAATTTGGTAGGTAACCAAAGTTAAAAAAAAGGTACTACTTGTGCATATTTTTTTTTATTATTTATTTATATCTTCCTGTCACTGAGGTTTTGATTTTGAATCTGCTCGATTCGTTCTAAGGTAAGAATTTTTCCTGAAAAATTTTTTTTATAATTTATTTTACCTTGATTTTCTGAACCCATTTATACCGGACTGTTCATCATTTTTATTATACTTGTTGCACCGGAGCCGTCCTGGTGTGGCTTGGTGTTCTGGAAGGATTGATTGAAAATAAGGTTTGTCTTGAACGTGTGCCATAAATTTTTTTTTTTTTATTAGCAATATTCATTCCTCAACCCTGCTTCGACATGATACTATACTGTCTAGTGTTGTGTTACATACTGTTTGAACTGTTGTCCACAAAGTACTCTCTTTCCAGAATAAAGATGGTTGAAGATAAAGACATAACTTTATCTCTGAACTTTGAGGACCAAGGGGCTTCAGGAGAAGATAAGCCTTCAGTAAATAGAGTAGATAAGCCTGCCAGTTGTACTGACAGTGAGAGGGAAGAAGAAAGTGATGGACTTTCTGTCCCTCCGGAAGTGAAATCAGGTTGGATCTACCGCTTACGGAAACCTGAGTTGGTGGAATTAGCCACCGAACTTCAGGTCGACTCCGAAGGCACTGTGGCCGAACTAAGGAAACGTTTGGTATGGTTATTGGTGGAACGCCCCAAAGCCAAATGGTACTGTGGAAGTCCCCTACTCGCCGGAGCTGGGGATTCCTATGATTTACCCCCCTTCCTAGCTCCCGCACTGTTAGGGAACAAGGAGCCATACCGAAAACCTACCCAAACCCGACATCTCAACCCCGTACTTGGGAATATTACCCCAGCCAGACAAGAAATACCACCCTACCGTTTTCTGAATTTAACCCCCCTCGGGAGTTTAACCTCCCTACCCGGGACCCCAACCCCCTTACCGGTCCCCGCTCTTTTACCACGACTACTCTGAATAAACCCGTCATACCAGAGTGGCTCACCCCGGCAGAAATGGGTAGACCCACCCCATCAGGTCCATATGGAACTGGACGACGACAACCCGGAGTACCAACCCTCCAACCGCCCCCCAACCCGCTTCGGCCTATGGCAACTTACCCTATCAACCGGCTCTAAACACCCATCGTTGGAATGTACAATTCGACGGTAGCCAGGACCCCATAGCTTTCTTAGAAAGGCTGGAAGAGATTGGCAGCTCGGAAAACATTTCCGGGAACCGAATGTTAGATGCCTTGCCCACTTTACTAGAGGGTAGAGCACTACTGTGGTTCCGAAACAATAAGGTTTACTGGAATTCGTGGGAGGCCTTTGAGAAAATTTTTAGAAGGACTTTCTACCCTATCCGTCATAGAGAAGACCTGGAAATGGAGCTCAACAAAATAGTTCAAATCCCAGAGGAACCGGTATTAGAATATGTCGTCGATATGCAGACCCTGATCCGGCGACTTGGCTATTTATCACCGAACCAAGGGACATCTAGATTATACCGGAATTTATTGCCGGATTACCGACAATACATCCGAGAAACCGATTTTCATGACAGGATGAGAGGACAGGATGAGAGGAATTGAAGAACTCCTACTATGGGGAATGTAAACCAGTGAGGCAAACCACGGTACCCGCCTCCCGAGCGATGATTAGTAACACAACACGAGTCCCCCCACCACTACTACAACCAACCCCCCGACAACCGCCCCAGCAGACATTTCCTACGCGACAATCTCCACCGGCCCAACATACCAATGTTAACCATCGACAAGAGTACCGTAATGATCCTGGACCAGTTTGCTGGAGGTGTGGAGAAACCGGCCATATGCGAAGCGCATGCCGTAACCCCCCCCCCAACTATTATGTTCCCGCTGCGGCCGACAGGGTGTTCTCTCCAGAGATTGCACCTGTAGACCCCAGGAAAACTATCAAAGAGCTCGGCTGGATCCGGGACCCTCGGGCTCTACGTAACAGATATCCCGGAAACCGACCGTCTTACAAAAACAACCCCTGCTGACCCAACTTGCCGTTCAAGAGAAAATCGACCCTTTATCCAGGTCCGAATAGCAGACACCTGCTTCATCGCCTTAGTAGATACCGGGGCAACGAGATCTTTTGCCATTTATGCAGTGGAAACTTGTTGTCTTCGTAATGGAATAAAGCCCCGATTACACGCAGCCTGCCAGACCCGCCAAGCCGATGGGACCATTTGTAGAATAAGGCACTCTTATCTCCCAGTCCTGACCATTGGACGAGAGAGGCTTTCCTGTGAGTTGTTGGTTATGCCACAACTCATTACGGATATTGCCTTAGGAATGGATATTCTAGGAACACATAGATTTTCCCTCGACCTGACAAATGGAACTGTATATCTCAATAACCGGAGAATTTCCTCACATATAAAGCAGGGAGAGATAACAACAATACAACAGATATCTTCGACTCCCGAAGAAAAACCACCACCTCCTGCGAACATAGAACAACAAGACCTGACTACCTGGCATCAGAAAAGATTGAGCCAATTCTTGGAGGAAGAGTTACCATTCTTTGAAAACAAACATGGACCGACTTCATGTGTACAACATTACATACGACTCTAAACTACCGAACCGATCAAACAAAGGTACCGCCCACAATACCCCAAAATGCAAGCAATTATCAACGAAGAAGTTGATAAGATGTTGACAGAAGGGGTTATTGAACCGTCTAGTAGTCCGTGGAGTTCACCAGTAGTCATTGTTAAAAAGAAAGATGGAAAACCGCGCTTTTGTATAGACTTTCAAAAAGTTAATGACATCTCCGAAAAAGATGCCTATCCCCTCCCTTCTATCAACGCCATATTGGATAAGCTAAGAGAAGCCAAGTATATTTCTAGTCTGGATCTCCGACAAGGATACTGGCAGATTCCGCTGTCGCCTGATAGTAAACCGCCACTGCGTTCACTGTCCCTGGGCGTGGCTTATTTCAGTTTACCGTTATGCCGTACGGACTTCACTCCGCCACCGCCACCTTCCAAAGGCTCATGGATACCATAATCGGCCCTGATATGGAACCGTTTGCTTTCGCATATCTGGACGATATCATCGTCCTGGGGAAAACGTTCGATGAACATCTGGACAATCTCCGTAAAGTTTTTCGCCGCCTCCAAGAATCTAACCTGAAACTCAACCCGGAAAAATGTAAATTTTGTCTTCGCACCTTGAAATATTTGGGACATTTAGTTACTCCGGAAGGCATTCGAACCGATCCGGACAAAATTGAATATATTTTTCAATGGCCCGCCCCTCAAACCTTGAAACAACTCCGACAATTTTTGGGAATGACATCCTGGTATCGCCGGTTCATTCCTAACTTTTCTCGAGTTGTCGCCCCGTTGACTAAGCTGCTGAGAAAAGCCCAACGTTGGAAGTGGGAGAAGGACCAAGAAGATGCTTTTAATCTTCTCAAAGATTGTCTGACCAAAGCTCCGGTTTTGACATGTCCTGACTTCACTCAAGAGTTCGTCTTGCAAACCGACGCATCCGAGCTGGGATTGGGCGTTGCCTTGACTCAGATCATAGAGGGCAAGGAACATGTGGTCGCCTTCGCTAGTAGAACCCTGTCTCCACCTGAAAAAAATTATTCCGTGATTGAAAAAGAGTGTCTTGCTGTAGTATACGGAATTGAAAAGATGAGACCTTATCTAGAAGGCTATCACTTTGTAGTACAGACCGATCACATTTCACTAAAGTGGGTACAGACTATCAAAACGCCGTCCGGAAGAATAGCCCGTTGGGCTATGTATCTTCAACAGTTTGATTTTGAAGTCAAGTACAGGAAAGGTGCACTGAACAAAGTAGCAGACGCCCTTTCTCGACAACCACTGGAGAAGGATGGTCTAACCACAGCAACTGCCTGTATACTTGCAGAAGACGAAGACCTGCAATGCACCTGGTACAAAAAGAAAATGTCGGAAGTTTTCCAGAATCCGGAGGCGCTCCCTGACTACTCGATCCGAGAGGTACGCCTGTTTAGACATTACTGGGATGCTCACGATCTTTCTGAAACCGACTTGAGAGACCCTTGGAAACTATGTGTTCCGAAACATCGCCGTCTGCATGTCTTGCAGGAAAATCACGATGCCGTTACCGCAGGACACATGGGGATAGCCAAAACTACCGCTCGAATTACTCAACGCTATTATTGGCCGGGAATGTTCCGAGACATTGCCAAGTATGTTCGAGGGTGTTTGGCTTGCCAACAGTACAAGGTCTCTCAACAGCAACAACCAGGGAAAATGCAACCGTCTGCCAACACACAACCGTGGAGTACCGTGTCTACCGATCTAGTAGGACCGCTGCCCCGATCGAGTAAGGGAAACTCTTACCTGTGTGTCTTCCAAGATCGATTTACCAAATGGGTACAAGTCCGACCTCTTCGCAAAGCCACCGCTAGAGCCGTATCCCAAGCTTTCTATGAGGATATTGTCTTACGTGACGGCCGTCCACACACCGTAATCAGTGACAATGGAGCTCAATATACTGGTAAAGTATTCGCTGACCTCGTTCAAGAGTTAGGCATCCAACATCGGTTTACGCCGCCCTACACTCCGCAGGCCAATCCTGTGGAACGAGCTAATAAAACCTTGAAAGTCTTAATTTCCCAGTACTGCGAGAACGATCATCGTAAGTGGGATCAGTATCTGCCAGAACTACAGTTTGCTCTGAATACTGCTCGACACGACTCTACGAGATTTAGTCCGTCCTTCCTGGTTTTTGGGCGAGAAATGGAACACCCAAAAGCACTGCACCGCCCTCCAGTTTCTCCTGATCCCGAAAACCCTGAAAAACCGACACATTGGGTTAAATATATGGAAAAACTCAAAGAAGTCTTTGAGATAGTAAAAATAAATTTAGCTCGAGCCTTCACCGTGCAAAGTCGATATTATAACCTTCGCCGCCGAGATTGGCGAGGCCATCTCGGAGACCTAGTAATGAAGAAGGAACATAACCTGTCATCCGGCATCAAGGGACATGCCGCCAAGTTAGCTCTGAAATATTCCGGGCCATATACAGTTATTAAAGTCCAGAGTCCTGTAGTATATGATTTAAAAAGTAGTACCGGTAAACGATTGAACCGAGTTCATGTTAAAGATCTGAAACCCTTCAATCCAGGAGAGACACCGTAGCCATATTCTTTAGTAGTGACTTCTTCATTTACAGTCGCGATGAGCCGTTCCGCCGAACCGTCCACCCCCGAGAGAGAGCTCCTCCAGTTACTGGAGGACATATCCAGTCCAGTCCGTCGAGCTCCTCCCACTCCCAAGACCCCCGAATTCTCCCAAACTACGTCCCACCTTTCCATCGTCTCCGGTTCCTTCCTATCCCCACTACTATCGGCTTCCCCCTCGTGGCAGTGGGACAGTCTACCGCTCACCCCCTCTCTTCTGTCCGCTCCGGTCGATGCAGTTCCCCCGGCAGAAACCATCGACCTGGCGGCATCCCCAACCCTTCCTAGGCCGGTCGTGCCTGCTGCAACCGGCCCTCCGTCCTTTTGCTATGTCGTCCCCCCTCCTATGTTTTATGTTATCGCTCCTTCCCCGCCACCCTTCCAGTTCCCCGGTGTCATTGATCGGACTTCCTTCCCCATCCCTCTGGCGCCCCCCGCCTACGTCCCGGCACCCCCCATCTCCATCTCGGCTCCCCCCACTGTCGCCCAGGCCAAGGTCGCGGTGGAAGGGATTCGTGCGCTTTCCCCCGGACCGTGTACTTCCAAGGAGGACGCCCACGATGATATCCGGCAGCTGCGGCAGTGGGTGGAACAAACGTATTCGACCTTCCGGACGAAGGATGATTGGACGCCGGAATTTAGAGCGGCACTCCGCCAACTCCGTCCGCCCAACGTTCCGTCCAACCACCGAATCCGGATCCAGCTGTCTCAGGAGAAAAAGAAGAGGGTCTGGGTAACCCTTTTCCCCGATCCGTCCAGTCACTAGTTTTTTTTTTCTTTCTTCTTTTCCTCTCCTTTCCCTCCCTCTTTACTCTGTTGTTTTCTTTACCGACCGTCACAATTTGTGAGTAAACCGAACACAACTTTACCCGATACATAACTAATGAATGTGTTTTCTTCACATACAGCCATGGATCCCATCTCCGATTGGGACATAATCGCCTCTCCGCTACCAGGCGACCAGGCCAATGAAGCCGCCTCCTGGCAGGCAGTCCCATTGTCCGAAATGGATGCCACCCCGGAATCTTTATGCAGTTCAAAAGCTGCACTCGATGTGGACATAATCACCCCTCCGCTGTTACACACTCCTGTTGTCGCTCCGGCACCGGTAGACAGCATACATCCCACGGAATTCGTCCCGGACCGGGCTGATTCAATGATGGTAGTTACCGTCACTCACGGGTCTGAAACACCCACCGTGCAGGACCTGTCCACCTCCCCGTTACCGGGAGACTCCACCGACGAAGAGACCTCCTGCTATTGGGATTGGCTCCTCCGGAAAATCCCGCCACGCACTCCTCCAACTAGTAACCACTCACCAGATACTACAATGGTTCCTGAAGAGGAAGTACCCAACTCTCCGGTATTAGAAGATCCCAGTCGAGAACAAATCAGGATGGAGACCAACACCCACAACCCCGATGTTAACATGACCCAGGAAAGTTCTCACCCGGCCTCTCCGTCCCGAGGAGTCAACCAGTACACTCAGACGAACGAAGAAGACCCGTTTGCCAGCAACAGCTACTTTTGGCTGGACCTGCCTACGGATTACACCCGATCCATTGCCACCCAGACCGCATCAGACCTTATGGGAGATCCAGGTTGGCATTCGATCCAAATGCCCGGGACTCCCGTTTGCCTGCCCACGACCATCGTCGCTGATCATGACTCTTTCTGGAACCGCTCATCCCATCCCGCCAACGCAACCGTGTCCTCGACAAGACCCAATATTTCGCTCATGGGAGGCAATAGCTCAATTTACCTACCGGTGGAACGTGACCTTTGCTGGAGATGTGGATATCCCGGTCACCAACGTTCCACATGTAAGAAACCGTCTAATCTTTTCTGCTCCCGGTGCAGACTGTTTGGTGTCCGATCAAAAGACTGCACGTGCCAGGTCACCCCGACCATCCGGACCCGCCCAGCCGAACCTGCAATCCTTACGCATCGACCGTCAACCAAGAGGTCTCCTTCTCGAACCCGAACCAACGCTAGGAACCCAGGAACGTCCGTCTGCCGCTGCCCATACAGTAAGAAAGCTCACCATTGAGCCGAAACAGATTCGGCCTGACCCGTAAGCTGAACTCCCGATAACCCCCAGGATGAAGACATGGAAAAATACTCTAGTAACAAGGGTATTTGTTTTTACTGTTGAATGTTGGTAACGAAAAAAAAAATTTTCACAATGTTTTAATTTTTTTTTACCGAAAGTAAGAGGGGGATGTAACGAAGCATATTTTTGGGGCTCCGTTACTAGAGCTTTTGCGGCTATAAGCCAATCTATTTACATAAAGTTGAACACAATAGGTTTACCCTGTATCCGATAGATCTGTTATACTGATTATTAAATACCAAACCAGTCAAAGAAAGTATACTTTACACGTTGAGTACGTACCTTCGTATTCGGTCACCGATCGATGCAACCTATCCTAAGGGTAGGTAGCCCCAGACTAAATACACCCTGTATAGTTGGCTGGACTCATAACCATCCGATTATCAAAGGGCTTGCCCCTTCAGCTCATTGCATAAGGTACTGGAGGTTACGTTTCTTCGTGCCAGGGGATAACTAGTTCTACCTGAACTGTGGAGATTACCCTCTACCCCATCTATTGCATAACAACCCCTGCCTGACAATAAGCAATAGTACGTTTTGATTAACAAGCAGCTGTACTGATTTACTTGACTGAAAAAGGTTTCAAGATATGATAACGAAAATGCTTCGATACTTCCTCCAACTACTTACTTGCTGGTAAAATCATGTAAATCTGTTTGACTAGGAGTTCAGGGAAAACATATTGTTAAATACATTTTGTAACTAGCTTCCAATTACTTAGCTGAGGGTGAAAACCACCCCATAACTTCATTTGCATTGTTAGGGCATTTAGACACATGTTTCATCAATTTTAAAACATCCCTGAGTATCTCCTATTTTTGCTGAGTTCAAATCCGTTGGAAAAATTTAACATTTTCCACTAATAGAGAAAATACTTTGAAATTCCGCTGAAAAAACCTGGCCTTGATACCAATCCTAGAAAAACAAGCATTCCCCTTCTCTTCCAATTCTCATGTTCTTGCTTCTTTGTGGGGGGGATAGAGACCGTCTTTTTACGATATTTCTTATTGAAATCTAAAATATATAAATACCAGTCTCAGCTCATTTGGAGGAGGATTATTTTTCATTCATTCTTGATTCAGTTTTCAAAGTTCAGTCTTGATTATTCGATTATTCCCTTTGATTCCGAGTTCGCTTTAACCGTTGAAACTATTCAAACGTTTGGTCCGTTTGATGTAATAGTTTTGCCAGTTTAACTTAGTTAACAATATACAATACAGTAAGTACTGATTCGTTTGGATTGAAATGTTTATATTTTATTCATCTGTATCTGCCAAATAAATTTTCTGTTCTCAACCGTATTCGACAGAAGAAAAGCCGTTCCTAAAGTTACGATAACGTAACTTAGCTAAATACTGTTTTAGCATTTATTTGACATTTCGTGTGATTCTCTGTTAAACTTCGAACTAGTTCAATTTTATTAGTAATAAATTCAAATCTGATGTGTTGGTTTACCGTCTCTCGAAATTCAATAATCAAAGGTAGCTTTCATTTCCTATTGTTTACCGTCGTCGACCAGTTAGTCAGTGTATCATATGATCGACAGTCCTTTTCAAGCGCGCTCCGATTCTCTCTAGTTTTACCGTGCATTGTTGGAAAACCCGCGAATATAACCAACTTCTGATTCTTTCCTGCGAGAGAACTTGATGAACTGTTTTGGGGTTCGTGAGTCAATGACTTGATTGCGAAAGATTTTCATTAGAAAATCTCGCCTGTCTGTCAGCGACTCCGCTTGCCAGTCCGACAGTAAGTCTGGTTTTCTCGAGAGAGAAATTAAGAAGGAGGTATAACCGCCTTAATTTTCCTACGAACCTTTTGGAAAATCCGCGAATCTAATCCACTTCTGATTCTTCCCTGCGAGATTACTTGGTGAACTGTTTTGGGGTTCGTGGGTCAATGACTAGATTGCGAAAGACTTTTATTAGAAAATCTCGCCTGTCTGTCAGCGACGCCGCTTGCCAGTCCGACAGTAAGTTTGGTTTTCTCGAGAGAAAAATTTAGAAGGAGGTAGCCGCCTTAATTTGGCTCAGAACATTTTGGAAACTCTGCGAATTATAATTTCTTGATAATATACAAACGTACATTCGTAACCCCGTCCATCAAAACGTATACATACCATTCCCCTGGGAACACGTTCCGTACGAGTTTCGTGAAAATGTCAATCTGCTAGTATAAAAACTGTCAGTCCTTCCGGACGGCCGAGTTTCGCTTGGACGGTACATTCCGGTGTATTTCTGGTGAAAGTAAACTCTAACTGTCACCACTAGTACGCCACGATGCCCGTCGAAACTTTACAAACCGTCCTTTAAAATCACAGTAACTTTCATTTTCCGAGTTGGTATCATTGCACGTAGTTTCCTACCCCAACACTGTAACTCCGTATTCTGTGTCTAAATGTCTAGTTAGGTTTTCATTATTAAGAAGAAGCAGAATTTCAAATGACATAAATATTTAATTTTGACATTGTTGATATTTTGTCAGGAATAACGTAATCATTATGATTGAATAAAATTTATGCTGGAAAGGTAACCTGTGACTAAAGAAAATCAGCAAGAAACGAGTTATTGTGTGGTTTATTTTTGGCTATTATTTTCCGCAATTTTCATATTTCAGGAAGAGTCGCCGTGTGTGTGAATCGAAGCTTATAAGAGTATAAAGCGACCGGTATTCTGTTTGCCGAGTGGTGAGATTAAAGCCCCCATCAGCTCGAGGTGCTAAATCCGGGTCAAGACAACTGACCCCTGGAATACCGTATCTCCATCTGTTGCTACCCAGGTGAGTGGAGTTAACCACTGGAAAAAAAATCTGGTGCCTGAGAGACCGAAGACACCGAAATCTCCCGTAGTCTCTGGGGCCATTTAGTGAGAGCTCTGCCGAGCAAGATCCGAGGTTGTTGAATTTGGGTGCTCCAAGAGCCCCCCAATCCACAACCCCAAAATAAGAGCGTCACAATTGTCCAAGCAATATTATAATTTTTACTTGATATATCTAAAGATTGGATAACTTGGGCGGCTTCACCTTTCAAACACGATTGCAGTTAATGAAATTTCTGAATATCAAGCAGACCTTCGTTTTCGTGAATGAGACTTGTGAATGTATCGCTGAAAGCCATCCATTAATAATAATGGCCATAAAAACTAGGTAGGCTGATGGTTGGAAAATTTACCTTCGCCAGTATATTAATTTTCTGTGCGATATTATTATTGTAATTCTGAGAAGTACTGTTTGGAATAGGACTGTGCATTAAAGGACCCTGTAGAATTTGATTAGTTGAATTTATTGGATTGATGAGTTGGTTGTTGCTACGGTTACTCTCAACACTCAAATTTGTTACTGATGAACGTGTATGAATCCCATTCTGACATTTGAAGATTATTTCTTTTGCTAATCCCATTGCAGCAAAGAATGAATCTTCGAATGCCTGTCTTTCATTATCATCTGAATCTTGATTCGGAGGAGACTCTATTTCTGATTGTATTTCTTGGAATTTATCCAAAGCGTCACTGATTTTTTCTACACGGAATTGAAGTTCATGAATTGATGATGTTTTTACATCGAAAGATTTGATGATATTAGAAAATCTGGTGACTTGGCCCTTGATTGTGGCGCGTTTACCTATGAGCTTTTGAAGGTCTGTCATATCAAATGTTGTGCAAATAGACCATTAACTCAGGAAAAATGGGATAGAATGAAGTAGGAACAGGATAGGAATGACTCACAGATCTTCTGTCCGGTTCGTTTTCGAATGAAGTTGTATGACTTGTATGAAGTTATCTTGACATTTCTCTTGACGTTTCTTTGGGTTTCTATTTCTTACCTCGTATCGGCTCGAATAGGACTAATGTTGGGACTGTGTGTCCGCTTCTTGAGTTTTTAGAAGAAGTTGGTTTCCCCTTTTGTGAATACTGCTTTTAATGGACTGTAGTTTTTTTTTATAGAGATGTGAATGAAATCTCGTTGTTTAGTTGTACGAATATATATTATTATTTTTTGTATCCTCGCAACGACATAATTATACATAGATTTGAAAAATAACATACTAAAGTGTTATGAAATAACAACGAAATGAGGTGAAGGAATTATACAGGATTCAGCAAGCCATAAAATATGAATTCATTTTGTGAGTCACTCAAAGAAATATGTCTGATGTTCTGAGAATATTTAGTATATATCCGTCGACTAAATATTTAAACGGAATGAATTGAGTTTACCCATCTGAATTCAAGGAGAATTCAATCATAGTCACGGAGTTAATCTAGCAAAAACCTAGCGGAACGTCATAATTTGTGCAAGACCCAAATATTTTTACTTAAATTCTATTCTATTTATAAAGTATTTAGGATGGTATTGTTTTGGTCTGTTTTTCAGACATTGTAAATTGTATAAAGGAAAGAAGTAAATGACAACTTGATACATAAACAAAAAAAGGAGAGGTTTGAAAGGAGACTTTTAGTTCAATCTGGGAGTCGAAGTTGAGTTCTGCCGTGCCTAGAGCTAGTGAGGGGAATAGGAGGAGGGGGGGATGAGAATGCGGAAGTTCAATGTTGATTGTAATAGACTGGGAGATGGTGACAGACTTCAGGTGACGATATGAAAGATATGAAAATTCTAACCAAACTGATGAAAAATTTGAGCGGTCGCCGCGTGGTCTTCAAATCAAAAATTCAATACCGGCACTCAACCTCACTTCGACATCCGCAAACCTTATGCCACTTTTTTATGGGACATTCATGATGGAAACTTCCATTATTTCAATTGGCAGCAACGAGCATGTCTGAACTCAACACGTAAAATAAAAATTTTGTAGTCTCCGATTTGTAGCTACAATTTAAATATGATTGTCCAACAACAACGATGTCATGGCCTGAATAAGAAGACAGTACTGAAATAACTGGTTCGAGTGCCGAATCACTAATGTGTAACTTTTTGAAATCTTCAAAGTTAAGAATAATCACTTGGCTACCAGTGTCAATTTTTTTATTTCAAAATACAACCACTGAAGTTATTTTTTTCAAACCACTCAATTGAGTTGATATCAGTTTTATTCGTGGGCTCTCGAATTATTGGGACAACATTTGCGATAATGTCACTTTCTCTACGACTATTGTATTCTACGTTAATTACATATTGATTTTTAATTGAAGAATAAAGATGATTCCAAGACACCGTGGATCCTAACTCATTATTTAACGGCTCTCGGCCAATCACAGGTTCAGAATTCTCAGAATCCACGGGAACTGAGAGGTTTAACAAACAAATTTCTCAAGAAGATTTTGCTTGATTGAACTTTTGTCACAGCTTGGCATCCGCTAATGTCCGATTGACTATTTTCTTAGTTTTAACTTTGATCTTTGTGACAAGTACCTAACATAAAAATGAATAGAGCTGATTGGGAATGCAGTGATAATGAGGAAGATGAAATCTATCTTGCAACAAAAGTATATCAAACAATTTTTACTTGAACGTTCCATACTTTCTCAGTTCTTGATCAGAGTTTCTCTAGTAGGTATTTAATTCACAAATTTTCGAGTGTCTGATATAGCTCAGTTAGTAGAAGCGTGTACATGAAGTAAATGTAAAACGAAGGTGGTTGTACAGTGCGGCTTTTTTTAGTCAACCCCCCCTGTTAACTTTTGAACGGTTTGACGTAGAAACATGAATAAAAAACTATTTGAAGAGTTTCACCAATACTACTTTATGAGACAAAATATATGGTGATTGCTCGAAAGGGGCGCGGGAGGGGGGCACATCAACTCACAAATTTTAAATGGCATGGGGGGTCAAGTGTCACATCGTTGGAAAAAGAATTCAATTCTCTTCACAACTGTCTGAATATCTTCAAATTTTGTTGAGAAATTTTTTCTCGAAATCGATTTATATGCCTTTCGAAATTTTCAAGTTCAAGTAGTATCGGTAATACCCTTCAAAATATATTTGGTTTCATTATTCCACAACAAACCGTTCAAATTTATCGAGGTATGAGTAGTTTTCAGATCCGCATTTATTTTTGATATTTCGAATCTGGATCGTGAAAAAAAATTCAACTAAATTAAAAAAAATAGATGGTTGTAAAGAGAATTGAATTCTCTTTTCGACGATGTGACACTTGACCTCCCATGCCATTTGAAATTTTTGAGTTGATGAGCCCCCCCGCGCCCCCTGTCGAGCACTCACCATATTTTTTATTTCAAAAAGTAGTATCGGTAAAACCCTCCAAACAATTTGTTATTCATGTTTCTGCGTAGAACCGTTCAGAAGTTAACATGGGGGGGGCTAAAAAAAGCCGCACTGTATAGGCGTGAATTCGAATCCCACTCTTGGAAGTTTTTTTATAAATTATTTTTAAATAATGCATTTATTCATTCATGAACGAACACCGATTATTCATGTATAATTGTTATTCTACCTCATATTACTTTGTAATATATACTTATTTTCATAAATAATATTTAGATTTCATTAAAACTCTGACTATTGTATAGTCGTAGATGAAGTATAGTCTTCTACTTGCGTATAATAGCTATTATTTTCTCTGAACTATCAACTATTTAGTTTAATTTGCTTCAATCATTCACAGTAGAATATATTTTCAGAAGAATAGATTTCTTGTTTTCGAGTCTGATGTCAAACACACGAACACATTTTCTCGAATTCATATTTTCGCACCAACGCCACCAACACACAACGTGTTCCACTAACCGTTTTTTACGCGGATTTCAAATAACCTCAGCGCGCTGTTACGCTGCCACCATATAATTATTAAAGAAATGCTATTTATTCACTAAGGTTATTTATGGCACAAGTTAACAATTCGATAAAACTTGATATTAATAATTAATAACAATAATAGCTCGAGACACATGTGTTCTCCGTAGATACCGTAGGCGGCGTTGCCAAATCTCTAAATGAATGCATGATCTTGTTAACATCACACTACGCACTTCCAGGGCTATGTTCAAAAGCTTGGGATCAAGCTACAACTCCTGAACACTCAAAATCAGGTTTTTTGGAACGCGAATCCACCCCATTTGAAAAGAATATTTCTTTTTCTTTGCGGTCTCAGATCATCCATATCTTCCTTCTTACACTCTTGTCTTCAACAATGCTTCGAAACACATCGACTCAACTTCTGAAGAAGCAGGCAGACACACTACTGCTATTGATCCTTCCATTACCAATGTTCTGCAGGGGTTCATAAATTGTTCTGTAGAGGTTAATACTTTAAGTTAGCAGTTTTCTTTACTGAATACTACATCGGAGTAATCAGAATTCGTTTCTCCTGGTCAACTGAATACGCACTCAAAAGCTCAGCCAAAGAAAATGGCTGAGGGTCGACGAAACCGTGGGAAGAGTATCATTGCCACAGACACTCCAGAAAGGAAAAAACGCGAAGGAAAGGACAGAATGGAGATGGCAAAGATGAAAAGAAATTGTTTGAATAAAAGAAGACTGTTTTCGAAGAAGATTATCCGCATGAAGACATGGGAGAAATAATCATGAAGGATTCTTCTTCTGAATGAAAAGAGGGCGAAGAAAGTAATAGGTGCCTCAAAAGTGGCAACAATGCTATTGAAGGTGACTTCCTTATCGTAAAATTTATTTTGATGAAGGCGAGTTTCTGAAAAGTAGAGAGAGAGTTGCGAGCACTGAAATGAAATTATAATATGATGAATGGAGGCCGCCATGTTTGTCTTGTGCGTCCTGGCAGTGGCCGAGGAATCGAGATCGAGTTGATTGTAACATATAAAACTGATACAAAGACGCGCTGCACTGCACTGGCGTGTTTACATACCATTAATTGGAAAACTAATAACACGTACGTGCAGATGAATGTCTCTCTCGTACTCATACAAGTAAGCAATAAAGTATTTCTCTGATAGATTGTATGTGCCTCCTTTCATCTTCTTCTAGAGTTATCAATGTATACGAGTGCGCAAAGGAACTAAGAGCTTTCCAGTCATCATATTGTAACGTCACAAAAGTTCCGTTCCAACTTTCGTCTCATTCTGTTAACTCCGTGTCATCTGGCGATAATGTTTTTAAGTAAGTGCACAAGTTTACTGCTGATCCGCTGCGAGTCCGAACTCATCAATTAGTTAATCTAGGTAACTGATTAAGGCTGATAGGCTCTCAAGGGAAAAGCCAATATCATAGCACACAAATTATGTGGAAGGAAAAATCGAATCCGCCTGTCAATTTGAATACAATGTTTCAGCGTGTTTATATAGAAAGAAAGTAGATACAAAAATATGATTGCTCTTATATTTCTGTCATTTATCTCCATCTATCAGCAATATTTAGGTACAATGCAAACTACGTCAGAGTATACGTCATTTGTATAAACCAATGAGATTGTAAATATTTAAACTCATGATTGCCTATTTAGAAAAAAAAATTCAGAATATTAGACTGCGTAGATATTCCTGCGAGAAGAAGGGCTTTTCGGCCATTTTGCATCAATCTCTGTAACCAGCGAAATCACTTGGCATACCTCATGGGAAAAATTATTTTTTGGAAATTCTTTGGACTTTCCTTTGGTGAAAAATTGATCACAATCAGGTTGGTAATATTTTTAAACTTATTGTTTTCTCAAAAACAAAATAAAGGATCAAGAACATGCTAAAATATTCTTTCTTTTGCGGTGTGTAGCATGCTGGTTCTAACAAAATGAATTATTGTTCTAACATAAAACTATTGTTATAACATAAAGCTATTATCTGATATTATGATAAAAGTATTTTCGAAATGCTAGGCTAATTTGTTGAAGAGTAGAAGTAAATTACTTATATTTCGGACGTCCATCATCTTAATGCTTGAAAGATTTCTATCTCTTTCAAATTTTTTCACAACGTTTCAATTGCTTGAATCCGCAATCGTCTTCTGGTGAATAGTGACAAAATCAGATGCTACGCGACCTTTTATAGGTCTATAATTAAGTGTAATTAAGCGCGGTCTTGTGGCGCGCGTGGTTTCGCGCTTTTTCTCCCTCCAAAACGGTCCATGAGCGGTTTCCATACGTTTTTAATTTCCACGCTTGGTTGACTGAAGGCACCATTGGCTTCTATGTAGGTGGTTTCCATAAATTTCCGTTTGAACCAATGTTCCTCTCTATGAAGAACACTAGCTTCGTCCCAGAGAATTCGGTGGTGTTTTGTCCAGGCGTGGTCAGCAATTCCCGATTTTGATGTTTCCCCTTGTTGAGTCCACTTTTTTTGTTCGGCTATATATATAAAACATTCAAACAAACAGTAGAAGTAAAGTTACTTCAACAAAAGTTAGACAGTTTCTAGAAGATTTGTCTAGGCCTATACTTATATACAAGCTCAAATGTTCAAGTCAAATGGAACATAATCGAAGCTTCATGCATTGAAGTCTATTCAGGCAAACTCTTTGACGAGCCTCTTCATTTCTCAGTTCAATACAGTTGAACGTATTGATGAAACCGTCTGGTTGAGTCACCAGAGGATCACTGCGAACCGATCTAGAAGAATTGTTCGCACTCGAAGCAGTTGAGGACTTTCGATACCATAGAAGAGGTTAAGTTCTGTACAAAAGTCCATTTTATTGAGAATACGCTGGACAGGCGCGAAGATTATGGTTATTAAACAAACAAAATATTCACTTACCAGTTTTTGAGCTACTATTTATATACAACCAGCAAGTTACACCCTTCCACAGGTTTGGGGGCCTCTTTTGGTACATATGATTTTTGTGGACAAAGTATCACATGGGATGAGAACACTGAATATGATCACATTTGCTGCAACTTGGTAACGTACAGCTTACAATATTTATCTTTCATCAATCGTCGTGTGAACTTGGTGAGAACGTTTTGTTGCTACGACGAGACTCAGATGACACAAGTTAAATAATGCCTTATCATATACAAGTCATAACAACCCCCAAATGTTACTTTGTTGATATTCTTGCACGTACTTTGGTGTCAACATATTCTCATGACAATGTACCATATGTAAAATAAGTTGAAATTCATATTTACAATATACCTGTGAATCCCTTACAAGGCCTTGTAGCAGGAACAAAAATATGTATGTATGTGAAACTAGCTCACTAGTAATTTCAAAACTTTTATCTACAACAATAAAATTCGTTTTTGATTTGTTGACAACTTTAGGTTAGGACAAATTTTCAGGTACTGATACATCTGCCACGTTAGGCAACAAACGTTTCACATTTGTATGTTTAGCAGCGTTCAGTCATCCTTGTGTTAGTCTTACCAATATTTACAGAACCGTAATTGAAATTTTTGAGTACATAAACTGATACGTATTTATTCAATCTCTCTTCTCAGGTAACAAACCCACACAAGATTATTTTTGTCAATTTTTCTACTGAAAGAGGGAGTTAAGTTTGATAAATGTTAGGCCGATCTTTATTTTTTTAACTTTCAGTGGCGTCCTCCTGACATCTTTTAATTATCCTAATTTTTTACCAAACTAAGTGATAAAAGTGAGTCTTGGTTTGAAAGATATACCACCTCTGAGGATTCTTACCCATCTGACCATTATTGCTTCAAATTAAAAAATGAGCTGCCGGAGAAATATAGCGTAACATCTCAAATTTGAGAGGAATAGTTTAAAATTTGACTTAGAGCGTTATACTTTTATGGCACCTTGCAACGTGGGGCCCGATTTTCTGTAGGTGGTTATAGTAGTTACTTGTGGTTTGAAAATTATACTTTTCAAAAATTTGTCATTTACAAAAGGGTTTGTTACTGAGGTGGTAAATTTTCGAGTCGATCAGTTGTACTATATTGGTGAGTTCGTGGGTCGCAGTGAAAGGCAGAGTTTGTTCGATTATATTTTATAATATACCTGCTTATAAAAAAAACTTTATGTAACAATTTTGAGTATAGTTAGATTGAGTTTTGAGATGTTTTAGTAACAGTGTCGTACTGTCACATTGATACTTTTTCTTACATTCAGAGATTCCCATTTTTTAAGTGTTCCACCTTTATTTTTTTAGAGGTACTTTCTAGAAATTTGAAAGTTACAGTTTTGGTTTTCCAAAAAAAAAAACAATAATCGTTCATAGAAATTCAGATTCTGCAAGCAATTTTTTAATGAATTCATAATAGAAGGCTCAGTTGATCCTCAGTATTTAAATGAAAGTGGGGTTGATTATGAACTCCGTATACGTAACACCACTAGTTCTCGTAGAACTTTTAATTCTAAAAGAATTATATTAAATAGACTGTTACAATTAGAAAGCAAAGACGAGGTGCTGAAATTGAAAGATCCGCAGTATGATCCTGCCACTGAAAAATACTCCATAACAAGTTTATTAGCCATGGTATTACCATTTGTTCATTCATTTGTAGGGCCTAATAAAGACCATAATTATCATGCTGTAAATTCACGTTTGGTTTCATTGTATCAAAGGATTCAGCGTTTTAGAATACCTTGCAGTCAAAATTAACTTCATCTCCAGTAGGTACAAGTCAGAATTACCCGACCACTAGTCCGGTGATAAAACCAGTTACTTTATACAAATGGGACGTTCATTTTGATGGAAATTCAGTCCCATTATTATCATTTTTAGAAAGAGTAAAAGAACTTGCAGAAGCAAGAATGGTTTGTAAACAGTATTTATTCAGATCAGCAACAGATTTTTTTACAGGTAATGCACTTGTTTGGTTAAGAAACATGAAGTCCATGATTGGGATGAACTTGTTACAGCGTTGAAAAGAGATTTTCTTCCAAGAAATTTTGATGATGAAATAAATGATATGATTGATAATAGAAATCAAGATAAGTCTGAGTCCATTACTATTTTTGTAGCTCATATGGAGCAACTTTTTAGTCAGCTGAGCACCTTACCATCAGAAAAAGATAGGCTACATAAAATCAGAAAGAAGTTGTTACCAGAAGTAATTAACCATTAACGATTTATTAGCTGTTGGCAGACAATTAGAGGAGACAAATCACCTCAAACAGAAAAATAAAAGAGTTCCATGTTACGCTGTGGAAGATATTTCTTCTTTATCTGACCAGTTGTCTAGACAGTCCTGTAGTGGATCTAAAAATAAACAGATGAATTATAAGAAACGTGCTAATAATCAAGGTTTTCCTAATACAAAACGTAAGGAAGTAATTTGTTATAATTGTAGAGGAGAAAATCATGTTTTTCGTTTTTGTAAAGAGAAACGAAACACATTTTGCTATAAGTGTGGAAAACAAAATGTAACGCTTAAGAATTGTTCTACATGTACAAAAAACGAGTAATGCTAAGGTCTTTGGGTCACCAAAAGTACACTTACAAGGGAAATAAAGGTGAACATAATGTTTCTAGAATATTTAGAGCTCAAGATAATAAAGTATTCAAACAACAAAAGGTTGTTCTGGTGAAACGAAAATTGGAAAAGGAAAATTGGCAAAATTGGTTAAAGAAAGTGGACGTTTTTGTGAACAGTAAAAATGTTTCTGTAAGTCCAGTATTAGTACATAAACCATATGATTACCGTCCATATATTGAGATATTGTTATATGATGAACCAGTGGTGTCACTATTGGACACAGGTTCTAACGTAAATTTGATTGGAAAAGGTGGTCTTTATCTTTTAAACAAAATTAAGATAAAACTTGATAATTCAAAGAAGAGATTCGTTACTGTCGCAGATGGAAAGAATCAGAAAGTAACTGGGGAATGTCAGCTACCTATTGTATTAGATAATAGTTGTAATTTGGTCAAATTTGTGATAGTGCCTACTGTATGTCATTCAGTAATTTTAGGTGCAGAATTTGCTAGTCTATTTCAGTTAGTTATAAATTTTCAAAATGACACTTGAAAAATTTCAAGCACTTCCACAAATCATGATGGAAAGTCCAATCCAGTAAAAAACATAAAGGGTTTATCACAAAGTTTCACAAGCGATGAACAATTACAAATCAGAGAAGTGATAGAGAAATTTAGATCGATTTCTGCAGAAGGTAGGTTAGGGAGAACTGACAAATTAGTGGTTAATATAGACACTGCAGATCATCCTAGTTTCGAGTTGAGGCAATATCCAATGAGTTCATATATGATGGAACATATGCATAAAGAAATTGATATTTTGTTATCACTAGGAGTCATAGAACCTTCAAAAAGTAGCTGGAATTCACCAGTTATTCTAGTGAAGAAAGCTGATGATACTTTTCGATTATGTCTCGATGCAACCAAATTAAATTCTATTACAAAGAAAGATTCTTACCCATTGCCTAGAGTTGACAGTATTCTGAATATGCTAAAGGGCACTAAGTATTTGTCTTCGGTGGATATGAAATCCGCATTTTGGCAAGTACCGCTGGATGAAGCAAGCAAGGAAAAGACTGCTATTTCTATTCCTGGGAGAGGATTGTATCATTTTACAATTCTTCCATTTGGTTTATGTAATTCAGCCCAAAATCAACAACGATTAATGGACGCTTTGTTTGGTCCAAAATTAGTACCCTAGGTATTTGTATATCTTGATGACATAATTATCTTAGGAGAAACATTTTCTGAACATATTGAGTTACTCAATGAAGTTCTCACTCGCTTGAGAAAAGCAAATTTGACAGTCAATTTCAAGAAATGTAAGTTTTTTAGGGAGTCTTTAAATTATTTAGGTTTTGTTGTTGATAGAGACGGATTGAAAACCAACCCTGACGAGGTTAGAGCAATGGTAGAATTTGCACAAGCAAAGAACACCACGGAAGTAAAAATATTTCTAGGAATGTGTTCATGGTACAGGAAATTCATTCCACATTTTAGTACATTAATTGAACCATTGAATGCTTTATTGCATGGTAGGAAGAAAGGTCAATCAATTAAATGGAATGAACGTGCCACAGAAGCATTCCTCTCGATTAAATCAAAATTAGTGGAAGCACCTATACTCACATCAGCTGATTTTTCAGTTCCTTTTACTATTCAAGCGGACGCCTATGATGTGGGACTGGCAGATGTACTCACTCAGGTACAGGGTGGTGTTGAAAAGGTCATAGCGTTTGCCAGTCGAAGTCTTTCAAAGGCAGAGCGTAATTATTCAGTTACTGAACGGGAACTACTTGCTGTAATTTTTGCCATAGACAAATTTAGGGCATATGTGGAAGGGGCGCATTTTTTTGTGTTGTCAGATCATGCCAGTTTGAATTTCCTGAAGAACTTGTCAAATCCTTCTGGGAGATTGGCACGTTGGCTTGTCAAACTTAGACAACATGATTTCACGTTTCGGCATATAAAAGGTAAAAATAATGTGGTCCCTGATGCACTTTCAAGGTCACCCATTATCCAAGAAAATGAAGAGTCTGAGGTGGAGATAGAGGAGCATTTTCTTGAGTATCCAACAGTAGTAAGTGCTCTGAGAATTGATTTGACGGATGCAGATGCTTGGTATCTTAAATTAAAGGATAACATCCTGAGAAATATCCGGCCTGGGCAATAAGAGATGATTTTATTTACAAACATGTAAATTTTAGACTTCCATTACAAACAAATTTGTCAGAATGGAAAATGTTGGTTCCAAAAAATCGAAGGATTGAAATTATTAAAGAATGCCATGATGAAGCTACTTCCGCTCATATGGGTTTCTTTAAGACGTGGAAAAAGATTGCAGAAATGTATTACTGGACAAAAGTGAAGTTGGATATTTTGAGGTATATCCGTTCATGTAGAGTTTGTTAAGAACAAAAAATGACAAATTCCTTATCGTATGGTTTAATGGGAACTGAAAAGAAAGTTTCTTATCCATTCCAGATGATCTCGACCGACGTTATGGGTCCATTTCCGAGATCCAAACTCGGTAACGCATTTTTGATAGTCGTGTCGGTTTATTTCTCCAAATTTACTTTGATGAAACCAGTTAGACAGGCAACTGCCCAGGCAATCACCAACTTCCTGGAAAATGAAATATTTTTGATTTATGGTGTCCCTCAAATTCTGATTCTAGATAATGCGCCTGCGCATATGGGAAAATTGTTTCAGAGGTTCACTAAAAAATATGATATACCAAAACTGTGGTATAATTGTTGGTATCATCCACAGGTCAACCCGACAGAAAGAGTGAATCGCACTATAGGTACCGCCATAAGGAGTTTTATTCAAACTAATGATCATAGAGATTGGGATAAAGAAATTCCAGCAATTGGCTGTGCTTTGCGATCAGCTATTCATGATGTTACAAAGGTATGTCCTTCCTACTTAGTTTTTGGGCGTAAGGTACCAATTAGTGAAACTATCTGGAATAATTTCAGAAATCTAGATCTGGATATTGATGAGGAAACTATAATAAATTATAGTAGGGAATTAAAACACTTACCCGAACTATATGCCACTGTACAAGACCGTTTGACGGAGTCTTAAGAGAAAAACAAGAAACATTATGATCTCCGTAGGAGAGAAATAAGTTTCAAAGTGGGGGACAAAGTTTGGAAAAGAAACAAAGTTCTTTCTGATGCAGTTAACAGTTTTTCAGCTAAACTTGCACCACGTTATGTTTTGTGCAAAGTTAGGAGAGTGCGTTCGAAGCCAGCATATGAGCTAGACAATATGGATGGATCTGACGCAGGAGTATGGCATGTACAAATGTTAAAACCATTTTGGGGTTCAAGTTCTGATGTCTCAGAACATTAGACAATGTAAATTTTTTTTGAAAGTTTAAGAACTTCAGGTTAAAAATTATTCAATCAAATCTATTAGAGTTTTTTGAAATCATGACTAATTGAAATTTAGGACTATCACTGCAGCCATCTCATATTAGAATATTTGTGGAATAATTTTGGGAGCAGAGAGGATTTTGTAGATTCCCGACGAATTTAGGGTAAAAAAAAAAATTCTGAAGGAGACATCTTTCAGATATTTTTTTGGTATACAGGGTGTTCTGATATTGGATAATTTGTTTGTAAATAGGGTGTATATAAAATTACTCGTAAGATGGGTATATATCTATTGTCTGTAGGAGCCAACTGTTTGTTGCTGGTTTGGTCAACTGGTGTGAGAGGCCACTAAAGCTGTGGTCGGTTGAGCAGCCTCCAATGACTTTTGGAGCACCTCCGAGGTTTTTTTGTTCATTCTTTTGGTGTTTGCAGCACTTTTCAGGTCTGATGAGGTACTATATTCTCATTAGGGATTTTGTTGTGAATCCTTGTACTTAGGTACTAAAAATAAATAAAAAAGTAATTTAATTTTTTTGACAACAATTATACTGGGGGATTAAAAATAGATAAACATGTATTAAAATTTTTTTTATGGGTGAAAGTATCAGTAGTAGATATACTGCGCACCTGACAAAAAAAATACTCCTTGACCGAAGTATTTTTAATTTTTTTGGAGGGGGGTAGTGTAACGTCACAAAAGTTCCGTTCCAACTTTCGTCTCATTCTGTTAACTCCGTGTCATCTGGCGATAATGTTTTTAAGTAAATGCACAAGTTTACTGCTGATCCGCTGCGAGTCCGAACTCATCAATTAGTTAATCTAGGTAACTGATCGAGGCTGATAGGCTCTCAGGGGAGGAGCCAATATCATAGCACACAAATTCTGTGGCAGGAGAAATCGAATCCGCCTGTCAATTTGAATACAATGTTTCAGCGTGTTAATAGAGAGAGAAAGTATATACAAAAATATGATTGCTCTTATATTTCTGTCATTTATCTCCATCTATAAGCAATATTTAGATACAATGCAAACTACGTCAGAGGATACGTCATTTGTATAAACCAATGAGATTGTAAATATTTAAACTCATGAATGCCTATTTAGAAAAAAAAGTCAGAATATTAGACTGCGTAGATATTCCTGCGAAAAGAAGGGCTTTTCGGCCATTTTGCTTCAATCTCTGTAACCAGCGAAATCACTTGGCTGACTTCATGGGAAAAATTATTTTTTGAAAATTCTTTGGACTTTCCTTTGGTGAAAAATTGATCACAATCAGGTTGGTAATATTTTTAAACTTATTGTGTTCTCAAAAACAAAATAAAGGATTAAGAATTTTAAGAACATGCTAAAATATTCTTTCTTTTGCGGTGTGTAGCATGCTGGTTCTAACAAAATAAATTATTAGTCTAACATAAAACTATTGTTATAACATAAAGCTATTATCTGATATTATGATAAAGTTATTTTCTAAATGCTAGGCTAATTTGTTGAAGAGTAGAAGTAAAGTTACTTCAACAAAAGTTAGACAGTTTCTAGAAGATTTGTCCAGGCCTATACTCATATACAAGCTCAAATGTTCAAGTCAAATGGAACGTAATCTAAGCTTCATGCATTGAAGTCTATTCAGGCAAACTCTTTGAGGAGCCTTTTCATTTTTCAGTTCAATACAGTTGAACGTATTGATGAAACCGTCTGGTTGAGTCACCAGAGGATCACTGCGAACCGATCTAGAAGGATTGCTCGCACTCGAAGCAGTTGAGGACTTTCGATACCCTAGAAGAGGTTAAGTTCTGTACAAAAGTCCATTTTATTGAGAATACGCTGGACAGGCGCGAAGATTATGGTTATTAAACAAACTATTCACTTACCAGTTTTTGAGCTACTATTTCTATACAACCAGCCAGTTACACCCTTCCACAGGTTTGGGGGCTTCTTTTGGTACATATGATTTTTGTGGACAAAGTATCACATGGGATGAGGACACTGAATATGATCACATTTGCTGCAACTTGGTAACGTACAGCTTACAATATTTATCTTTCATCAATAGTCGAGTGGACTTGGTGAGAACGTTTTGTTGCTACGACGAGACTCAGGTGACACAAGATAAATAGTGCCTTATCATATACAAGTCATAACAACCCCCAAATGTTACTTTGTTGATATTCTTGCACGTACTTTGGTGTCAACATATCCTCATGACAGTGTACCATACGTAAAATAAGTTGAAATTTATATTTACAATATACCTGTGAATCCCTTACAAGGCCTTGTAGCAGGAACAAAAATATGTATGTATGTGAAACTAGCTCACTAGTAATTTCAAAACTTCTATCTTCAACCATAAAATTCGTTTTTGATTTGTTGACAACTTTAGGTTAGGACAAATTTTCAGGTACTGATACATCTGCCACGTTAGGCAACAAACGTTTCACATTTGTATGTTTAGCAGCGTTCAGTCATCCTTGTGTTAGTCTTACCCATATTTACAGAACCGTAATTAAAATTTTTGAGTACATAAACTGATACGTATTTATTCAATCTCTCTTCTCAGGTAACAAACCCACACAAGATTATTTTTGTCAATTTTTCTACTGAAAGAGGGAGTTAAGTTTGATAAATGTTAGGCCGATCTTTATTTTTTTAACTTTCAGTGGCGTCCTCCTGACATCTTTTAATTATCCTAATTTTTTACCAAACTAAGTGATAAAAGTGAGTCTTGGTTTGAAAGATATACCACCTCTGAGGATTCTTACCCATCTGACCATCATTGCTTCAAATTAAAAAATGAGCTGCCGGAGCAATATAGCGTAACATCTCAAATTTGAGAGGAATAGTTTCAAATTTGACTTAGAGCGTTATAATATTATAATTTCATTTCAGTGGTTGCGAGACAAACTTCAAGTGAAATTCTACAAACGACTGGTTCCGTCTCATTACTACATTTTCTTTAATTTTTTTAGTATTATTGAATTTTTATCAATTTAATGAGTAATTAGTTTTTTTCATGATATTTCCAGCACATGAGTCCTTGATTATTTTGAGATAAATTTTATTGTGAATCGTACACGGTTTATTCTCATCAAATACCAAACAAAATTATTTGGTGGGTGTCAGTGGAAAGTGGTTCACCTCAATAACTTTTCTGTTCAAAATTATTTCTTTCAGTTTAAAACTTGATCCAATATTTCCAGATCTGCCTACGCAACCGGTTGTTAGCTTTTTCCAGTAAGTTTTTTTACACTTGTGATTTAAGAATTAGTTATATGTCAAATATAGTCTCGATATCACTTATATTATTGATATTAGTTTTTTTGTCTCTCTCTGACTACCTCTTTTGACCAGCTATTATTAATAAGCTTATTCATCTATTAATGATTTGACTGCGTTAATACGTGATCCAGTTAGATGCCACGAATAAATGAGGCTTGATGATATAATGCCATGATATATACTCTGATATTCCAGATCATTATCATTCAATTAAGTTACACAATTTCACTTGATGAATGACGTTATTTATAAACTTGTAACAAACTGTTGTGAATTTGTGAAATGGGTGAACATATTTCACGGAATACTCTGAAATTGCTCTGCACATTTAATGCTTTCCTGAAATTTAATCAGACTGCATCGTAGCATATAATTGCTAGATTATTTATATCCCATGAAATTTAAATATCATTTTCATTAGTCCGCTTGACTCTAAAAAACCATTATTGAGTATACTCAGATTTGTGTACATTTGCATACAGAACTGCATAAAGAGGAAAATGAGGGTGACTGTTTCGTCATGCAAAAAATAAAAGAAAACAACATGTCTCAAGAATTATTTCGAAAATCGTATCATTTCAAGTCATCCTAATTTAACTAAGTTCAGCAAACAAGGATAGAAATCATTCCCATGTACCTCTCGTTATTTTTTTTTTCTGAAGAAGAGAAAGAAAGGTTTACAATCGCATATCGCGCATTTATCAGCTGATAGAGGGTATTTTCGAATGAATTATATTGGGAAAATTTCAATTTCATTGAATTCCTAAGCGCTCTTCATCTTGCCTTTCAAGGGGGGTGGGTAGAGGCATTTTTTCTCGATAAGTCTTTCAGGGGGCAGGAGATTTTATGAGACTATTGTATTTAAATTGATCTTTGATTGGTGTGATTTTAAAATTATTCGAAAATTTTCAACCGAAAAGATAGTCAAACTTTATGTAGGTATAGGAAAATTTTTCGAAGGTCTGAATGTTTTTTCTGAATTCATATTTATTCTATAAAAAGGGAAATATGGATAATCTCTCCAAACACTATATATAATTTTATACTTTACAATTCAGATGAAAGCTTCTTTTTGAAATACATTTCACGATTATTTCAGTCTGTACTTTTAAATATTAGATTTTTTTGACTATTTGTCTCATGCCAGGTGCCCAGAGGTTGGTACATGTTTGCCACGAATTGCTATCCACATTACTGATACGCACCCCACCTGGATCCCTATATATAGTGTCCGCCAAAATCTTGGAACCACATGGGAAACATTTTCATTAATAGTTTCTCAGATAATTTCATTCCTCAATTAGACTATACAGTGCTTTTCTTTCATATTTTCCATTCCTCTATCTTTTGAAAGGGTCAACTCAAAAAATTTGAACTTGGGATGTGAAATTGTTGCATGAATACTTTATGATGCTCAAAAGTCTCCTACCAGAAAATAAAATATTGATTTTGTTCCACAAATAATAGACAGATGGATTATAATAATAATAATAATAATAATAATAATAATAATAATAATAATAATAATAATAATAATAATAATAATAATAATAATAATAATAATAATAATAATAATAATAATAATAATAATAATAATAATAATAATAATAATAATAATAATAATAATAATAATAATAATAATAATAATAATAATAATAATAATAATAATAATAATAATAATAATAATAATAATAATAATAATAATAATAATAATAATAATAAAGTCGGAGACCGAGGGATTCATAATGGCCTGCCAGGATGGTGTCTTCAACACCCTCGTCTACCGTAGTCGCGTGATGGGTATAGACGTCCCTGACACCCGATGCAGGGCATGTCGTGGGGCACCTGAGACCGTAATGCATTTGCTATCAGCATGCCCATCTTATGCGGTCTCAGCCTATATCCACAGGCATAACGCGGCGCTACGAGTGTTATACTACCATCTACGACACTCGTACGGTATAGACGAGACACCGGTGTTGCCTTATGTTCCGGGGGATATTGAGTCCGTGGTGGAGAATGAGAGGTGCCGGATCTATTGGAACTACTCATTCCCCACCCTCAGGCAAATACAAGCCAATAAGCCTGATGTTGTCCTCCTCGACCACCAAAGTAGAACGATATTCGTCATGGAGTTTTCCGCTCCAGGCGAAATGAATATCGTTCGAAAAGAGGAGGAAAAACGGACTAAATATCGAGATCTTCTCTTTGAACTCCGCAGGTTATATCCGGACCATTCTGTCAAAATGTTGGTTCTGATCATAGGAGTCCTTGGTGGAATGATGGACACACTGCTCTCCAACTTGAGGATAATACCTGCTTGCCGTAATATGGCAGAAATCTTAGCAGCGCGAATGCAGAAGGCCGTTATCCTTGGTTCGCTCCGTCTACTCAGGGCACATGATTCTCGGACCCAATAGTCACTCACCCTACGGACGTAGGGAGTGGTTATTGGGGTTAACGACACCAGCGCGCCCTCCGGATGTATCGGAGCACCGGAGACAGGGCCTGACTGGTACATTCCTAACGGAAAAAAAAAAAATAATAATAATAATAATAATAATAATAATAATAATAATAATAATAATAATAATAATAATAATAATAATAATAATAATAATAATAATAATAATAATAATAATAATAATAATAATAATAATAATAATAATAATAATAATAATAATAATAATAATAATAATAATAATAATAATAATAATAATAATAATATTCACAGTTAAGAACTCTCTCCGTGGCAAGTATCAGCACAAACTCCGACAGATCTGGTCATCAGAACTGTCGGGGAAGAACAAAGTTGCTGCAACCAATATGCTTGCCGTTCCGATCCTTCTCTACTCTTTCGGAGTAATGAAGTGGACTAAGGAAGAGCTGCGACAACTCGACGTTAAAACTCGCAAAGTGATGCATCTCAATAGGTGCTTGCATCCTAAATCGTCCGTTCCACGGTTATACTTTCCCAGACAACGGGGAGGCCGTGGACTTTTGAGTTTGGAGTGTATGCATAACAGAATGGTTCTGGATGGGGCCTGTGAAGTCATCAGGAGTTCAGATCCCCTTCTCTGCATGGTCCGCGACCATGAAAAAGCAGGGATTGGAGCATTTCTTTTTAAGGCAGCAACCCGTGCGGCCGATGAACTCGGTCTCGTATTCGACACTGAACGGGCTAACCCAAACTCTGTCACCGAGTTGGGACCCGTTCAGCAAAAAGCTCACATCAAAGCTGCGGAGACAGAGGTCCTGCTACAGCTACATATGGATAAGCCAATGCATGGTGTCTTCTTTCACAACATCGAAGACCTTGGCTTATCCAAAAGCTTGACCTTTGCCTTCCTCAGGTCGAGTGAGCTAAAGTCGGAGACCGAGGGATTCATAATGGCCTGCCAGGATGGTGTCTTCAACACCCTCGTCTACCGTAGTCGCGTGATGGGTATAGACGTCCCTGACACCCGATGCAGGGCATGTCGTGGGGCACCTGAGACCGTAATGCATTTGCTATCAGCATGCCCATCTTATGCGGTCTCAGCCTATATCCACAGGCATAACGCGGCGCTACGAGTGTTAGACTACCATCTACGACACTCGTACGGTATAGACGAGACACCGGTGTTGCCTTATGTTCCGGGGGATATTGAGTCCGTGGTGGAGAATGAGAGGTGCCGGATCTATTGGAACTACTCATTCCCCACCCTCAGGCAAATACAAGCCAATAAGCCTGATGTTGTCCTCCTCGACCACCAAAGTAGAACGATATTCGTCATGGAGTTTTCCGCTCCAGGCGAAATGAATATCGTTCGAAAAGAGGAGGAAAAACGGACTAAATATCGAGATCTTCTCTTTGAACTCCGCAGGTTATATCCGGACCATTCTGTCAAAATGGTGGTTCTGATCATAGGAGTCCTTGGTGGAATGATGGACACACTGCTCTCCAACTTGAGGATAATAGCTGCTTGCCGTAATATGGCAGAAATCTTAGCAGCGCGAATGCAGAAGGCCGTTATCCTTGGTTCGCTCCGTCTACTCAGGGCACATGATTCTCGGACCCAATAGTCACTCACCCTACGGACGTAGGGAGTGGTTATTGGGGTTAACGACACCAGCGCGCCCTCCGGATGTATCGGAGCACCGGAGACAGGGCCTGACTGGTACATTCCTAACGGGAAAAAAAAAAAAATAATAATACTAATAATAATAAAAATAATAATAATAATAATAATAATAATAGGCAGGGAGGTCAATCAACACCTAAGGCCCTGGTGAGTTGCGACACCACCTACCCGAGCAATGGATGCAAAATCGGACCGGCAGCTCATGCGCATCCGGGAGGGAAAAGGCATCTTTCCCTCCGGTGTCGGCCGTGGGTTTACTGGGTTAACCCCCCAGTAAACCCTTTTACTCGGTTCCAAATAATCGGGAAAGAGGCCCCCACAACCGACCCCCTCGGATTAGGGGTCAAAGGCAAGGTGGTGGGGCCAACAACGATGATTTGCCAAATGACGACAACCGCAATGACAACGGACGCTTTGAGTGGACGAATGGATTAAGGGATGGACTTCTGTATTGCTATGAGAGCAGTGAGCCCGCCCGGAGAGGATACATGGCAAGGATGCATGCTCTTTGGTGTGAGAGACACCCAGAGCATGCCGCCGTTTCCGCCCAAAATCTCAGGGATTATGTATCCTATCTCCGGGCTCGAGGCTATGTTAGAGGTCCTCCTCAGCCGGTTAACGAAGTGGCAGATATGCCACGTGTCGGTCTGACTGTAGAGGAGGCTCGCATCATACCACTAATGGAGGACTTAAGAACCCGCAGGGCGCTTCACAATATAAAGCCCTTGAAGCCGCAAGAACTGGCACGGGTGTATGCGGAGATTAGCGATGTTCTTCCAGAAGAGGCCAACATCTGGCAGATCAATTCTGTCGTGTACGACGCCGCTCGTGCAATATCCCAGACGGAGAGGAGGGCCTTTCACGCCGGCAGTGCGGCGAATTGCTGCAAGGCTAAGACGAGCTCACCACACATTGAATCAAGGCGTGCTGTTTACCATAAAACAGCACTGTCTTGATAGGATACGAATGCTAGTGGCTGCAAAGAAGTCACTAGTGAGGCGGGCGAGAAGTATCGCGGAAAACATAAAGTTCCGCGATAAACCTTCCCGCTTATTCCAAGAGCCTCCACGTGTTGTCGATATCCCGCCGGCTGCTGATCGGGTAGAAACCTTCTGGAAGAACATCTATGAGTTTCCGCAACCACTCAATGTAGACACTCCAGCCCTAGCGCAGTTCGAAGCTTACTGCATGACGATTCAGCAGCCTGAGCACAATGATCTGCGCAATCCGATAACCACGGAAGAAGTTCGAGGGGCCCTCAAAGGCTCAAAGAACTTTGCTGCTCCAGGCCCTGATGGGTTGAATAACTATTGGTGGAAAAAGTTTCCAACAACCCACCGCCATCTGGCTAGAGTTTTTAACTCATGGCTAGATGGGGAGCAGCAGATTCCGGGGTGGTTTGTCGAGGGGCGAACCGTGCTCATCCCCAAGAACGGAGATTTGTCTGATCCAAAGAATTACAGGCCGATAACATGCTTGAATGCGTGCTATAAGTTGTTTACGCGCATCTTAAACACGCGCATTCTCTCCGCAGTTGATTCGGTGTATGAACGGATATATGAGCAAAGAGGGTCAAAGAAAGGGGTCGCCGGCTGCAAGGAGAACCTGCTCATCGATAGATGTATCACGCAGGACTCCGTGCAGTATAAGCGTAAACTTTCGATGGCCTGGATCGATAACCGCAAGGCATTTGATACAACATCGCATGAGTTAATCATGCATTTGCTCAGATGTCTTGAGGTACCCGATCAAATAGTGGGATGCATTGGACAACTGATGCCACTCTGGAGGACTCGCTTCACCATAAGATCTGGTAGAGACACAGTCCAAACAGAGCAAGTCATCATTAGAAGAGGCGTGTTTCAGGGAGACTCCCTCAGCCCTCTTCTCTTCTGCATCTCACTAATGCCGTTGTCCGTTGTACTCAGGAATACCCGTGGGTACAGCTGCGGCACCCCCAGCAACCGGAGGCATAAAGTCACCCATCTGTTTTACATGGACGACCTCAAATTATATGCCTCTGGAGAAAGGGACCTACATCAGTCCCTAAGGGTGGTGGAAGAGTACACGCATGCTATCGGAATGGAATTTGGGATGGACAAATGTGCCACGGTTCATCTCAAATGAGGACGATGCGAGGAATACGGAGAGGATGTCCAGCTCGTAGACGGAAGCATCCTACATCATCTGGATGCCGGAGAGACGTATACTTACCTAGGGATGGAGCAACGCCGCTCCCAAGAGGTACTCACAGTTAAGAACTCTCTCCGCGGCAAGTATCAGCATAAACTCTGACAGATCTGGTCATCAGAACTGTCGGGGAAGAACAAAGTTGCTGCAACCAATATGCTTGCCGTTCCGATCCTTCTTTACTCTTTCGGAATGATGGATCGGACTAAGGAAGAGCTGCGACAACTCGACGTTAAGACTCGCAAAGTGATGCATCTCAATAGAAGCGTGCATCCTAAATCGTCCGTTCTGCGGTTATACTTTCACAGACAACGGGGAGGCCGTGTACTTTTGAGTTTGGAGTGTATGCATAACAGAATGGTTCTGGATGGGGCCTGTAAAGTCATCAGGAATTCAGATCCCCTTGTCTGCATGGTCCGCGACCATGAAAAAGCAGGGATTGGAGCATTTCTTTTTAAGGCAGCAACCCGTGCGGCCGATGAACTCGGTCTCGTATTCGACACTGAACGGGCTAACCCAAACTCTGTCACCGAGTTGGGACCCGTTCAGCAAAAAGCTCACATCAAAGCTGCGGAGACAGAGGTCCTGCTACAGCTACATATGGTGTCTTCTTTCACAACATCGAAGACCTTGGCTTATCCAAAAGCATGACCTTTGCCTTCCTCAGGTCGAGTGAGCTAAAGTCGGAGACCGAGGGATTCATAATGGCCTGCCAGGATGGTGCCTTCAACACCCTCGTCTACCGTAGTCGCGTGATGGGTATAGACGTCCCTGACACCCGATGCAGGGCATGTCGTGGAGCACCTGGGACCGTAATGCATTTGCTATCAGCATGCCCATCTTATGCGGTCTCAGCCTATATCCACAGGCATAACGCGGCGCTACAAGTGTTATACTACCATCTACGACACTCGTACGGTATAGACGAGACACCGGTGTTGCCTTATGTTCCGGGGGATATTGAGTCCGTGGTGGAGAATGAGAGGTGCCGGATCTATTGGAACTACTCATTCCCCACCCTCAGGCAAATACAAGCCAATAAGCCTGATGTTGTCCTCCTCGACCATCAAAGTAGAACGATATTCGTCATGGAGTTTTCCGCTCCAGGCGAAATGAATATCGTTCGAAAAGAGGAGGAAAAACGGACTAAATATCGAGATCTTCTCTTTGAACTCCGCAGGTTATATCCGGACCATTCTGTCAAAATGGTGGTTCTGATCATAGGAGTCCTTGGTGGAATGATGTACACACTGCTCTCCAACTTGAAGATAATACCTGCTTGCCGTAATATGGTAGAAATATTAGCAGCGCGAATGCAGAAGGCCGTCATCCTTGGTTCGCTCCGTCTACTCAGGGCACATGATTCTCGGACCCAATAGTCACTCACGCTACGGACGTATGGAGTGGTTATTGGGGTTAACGACACCAGCGCGCCCTCCGGATGTATCGGAGCACCGGAGACAGGGTCTGACTGGTACATTCCCAACGAAAAAAAAAATAAGAATAATAATAATGAGTTAATCATGCATTTGCTCAGATGTCTTGAGGTACCCGATCAAATAGTGGGATGCATTGGACAACTGATGCCACTCTGGAAGACTCGCTTCACCATAAGATCTGGTAGAGACATAGTCCAAACAGAGCAGGTCATCAATAGAAGAGGCGTGTTTCAGAGAGACTCCCTCGGCCCTCTTCCCTTCTGCATCTCACTATTGCCATTGTCCGTTGTACTCAGGAATACCCGTGGGTACAACTGCGGCACCCCTAGCAACCGGAGGCATAAAGTCACCCATCTGTTTTACATGGATGACCTCAAATTATATGCCTCTGGAGAAAGGGACCTACATCAGTCCCTAAGGGTAGTGGAAGAGTACACGCATGCTATCGGAATGGAATTTGGGATCGACAAATGTGCCACGGTTCATCTCAAAAGAGGACGATGCGAGGAATACGGAGAGGATGTCCTGCTCGTAGACGGAAGCATCCTACATCATCTGGATGCTGGAGAGACGTATACTTACCTAGAGATGGAGCAACGCCACTCCCAAGTGGTATTCACAGTTAAGAACTCTCTCCGCGGCAAGTATCAGCATAAACTCCGACAGATCTGGTCATCAGAACTGTCGGGGAAGAACAAAGTTGCTCCAACCAATATGCTTGCCGTTTCGATCCTTCTCTACTCTTTCGGAGTTATGAAGTGGACTAAGGAAGAGCTGCGACAACTCGACGTTAAAACTCGCAAAGTGATGCATCTCAATAGGAGCTTGCATCCTAAATCGTCCGTTCCACGGTTATTCTTTCCCAGACAACGGGGAGGCCGTTGACTTTTGAGTTTGGAGTGTATGCATAACAGAATGGTTCTGGATGGGGCCTGTAAAGTCATCAGGAGTTCATATCCCCTTCTCTGCATGGTCCGCGACCATGAAAAAGCAGGGATTGGAGCATTTCTTTTTAAGGCAGCAACCCGTGCGGCCGATGAATTTGGTCTCGTATTCGACACTGAACGGGCTAACCCAAACTCTGTCACCGAGTTGGGACCCGTTCAGCAAAAAGCTCACATCAAAGCTGCGGAGACAGAGGTCCTGCTACAGCTACATATGGATAAGCCAATGCATGGTGTCTTCTTTCACAACATCGAAGACCTTGGCTTATCCAAAAGCATGACCTTTGCCTTCCTCAGGTCGAGTGAGCTAAAGTCGGAGACCGAGGGATTCATAATGGCCTGCCAGGATGGTGTCTTCAACACCCTCGTCTACCGTAGTCGCGTGATGGGTACAGACGTCCCTGACACCCGATGCAGGGCATGTCGTGGGGCACCTGAGACCGTAATGCATTTGCTATCAGCATGCCCATCTTATGCGGTCTCAGCCTATATCCACAGGCATAACGCGGCGCTACGAGTGTTATACTACCATCTACGACACTCGTACGGTATAGACGAGACACCGGTGTTGCCTTTTGTTCCGGGGGATATTGAGTCCGTGGTGGAGAATGAGAGGTGCCGGATCTTTTGGAACTACTCATTCCCCACCCTCAGGCAAATACAAGCCAATAAGCCTGATGTTGTCCTCCTCGACCACCAAAGTAGAACAATATTCGTCATGGAGTTTTCCGCTCCAGGCGAAATGAATATCGTTCGAAAGGAGGAGGAAAAACGTACTAAATATCGAGATCTTCTCTTTGAACTCCGCAGGTTATATCCGGACCATTCTGTCAAAATGGTGGTTCTGATCATAGGAGTCCTTGGTGGAATGATGGACACACTGCTCTCCAACTTGAAGATAATACCTGCTTGCCGTAATATGGCAGAAATCTTAGCAGCGCGAATGCAGAAGGCCGTCATCCTTGGTTCGCTCCGTCTACTCAGGGCACATGATTCTCGGACCCAATAGTCACTCACCCTACGGACGTAGGGAGTGGTTATTGGGGTTAACGACACCAGCGCGCCCTCCGGATGTATCGGAGCACCGGAGACAGGGCCTGACTGGTACATTCCCAACGGAAAAAATAATAATAATAATAATAATCGCTTTTATTGACAGATAATGGTGAATATGTGACATTATTTGTCAAAAGGCAGAGTTAGCTCTGGTTCGGACTCAGTGAAGAGACAAACAAGTGCTTTCTTCCACTCAACCTGAGGAGTTAGTATTAGACTAAGCTAAGTAACCTTTTACTGTTTATAAACATTGGTATGTTTATTTTCGTTTGTTTTAATGTTCCGTGAACCGCGAAGTGAGTCTGGTGGGTTAACAATGTGAAACAGAAACGCACCCTGCATTCTACCTCAAAAGCATTGAGAAAACGAATGCACTGATATACCTTTTATATTTTATCTGGGTCGTCACGAAAACTGTTCATTAGATGAATCTGTATGTGGGACGTGAGTACAAAACAAATCAGCAACAGTTGATTAGGCCGAGAACAAAATATATTAATTTCAATAAATGGAGAGTTTTATTTTTTTCCTTTCATTGTACAATGACGAAATAACAAAAAGAAATTGCCATCGTATCTCTCACCGTTACTCTGTATGACATTTTCATTGTATACCAATTTTTTTAAACTTTTGTAATAACGGATATATAGCTGGTCGCCCCAGCCCTCTTGATATAATAATTGAAATAATAATCTCTCAATTTACTCAGATTGATCTGAACAACCACAGGAGCAGAAGTCAGTGTACAATATTGAAAGGAAAAAACTATACTATACCAAAATAGATAATATGTCACAAAGTAGTAAAATCGACAATGTGAAAAAAATATGTACATATATAAACATAAACAGATGCATACACACATATGTATAAACACACTTACCACATGAATATAATAATGAATAATTCCTTCCTATATACACATATGTATTGGATTACAGATTAATCTCATCTATACTGTAGCAGTTCTTTGACAGTCTTGATTTAAAGATATGCACATTTTCAGAATTACTCATGCTATCGGGGAGTTTATTGAAAAGTTTGCAGCCATGAAACTCAAAATTTCTTCGGTAAAGAGCAGTGCGATGTTCACTAGGTAATAATTAGTGGATATTTCGAGTAGAATAACTATGGTAGGCTCTATTAGCAGCTAATGTATTTCTATTTCGGTAGATATATGTCCAAGCTTCCATAATGTATACTCCTGCTATCGTTAAAATTTTCAGATTCTGAAAACTTCTTCTACGAGAATCTCTATAGCACAGCTCAACAATGATCCTAATAGCATGCTTTTGTATACAAAACTCACGAGACACGGTAGAGGATGTGCCCCATTTCAGGATGCCATATCTGAGATGTGAATTGAAGTTTGCATAATAGGCAGTCAATAAAATACTTTGGATACAATGGATGGAAAGAAACCTGAGAGAATTACAGGCTTTTCTAAGTTTATTACATAAGTTGTCTATATGTGTCCTCCATTGAAGTTTGTCATCAAAAACAGTACCCAACATTTTTGTTGACTCATTTAGGTTCAATTCCAAAGCAGTATCAACAAACAGATTCAACTCATATTGTTGTCCAGTATTCATCATGAAATTTAACTCGTTAGTTTTAGCTTCATTCTACATTAAACTGTTCTTCTCCGACCACGTAATAATTTTTTTTATGTCTCAAGAGCTGCGTTTTTCGCAGAGTCCATATCAATTTCAATAATTGATATATTAGTTTCTTCAGCAACATGAACAGAGAATGGCCGAGTTCTTATTTAGGTACACCAACAAGTCATTGGCAAAAGCGACATACGAAAGGGGTCCTAGAATGGATCCCTGTCATACTTACTCCATACTCAATATTTCTCTCAGTGCTTAGACTTTTTCCAACTTTGACTACTTGTCTTCTCTTATATAAGTATGAGTTTAGTAAGGATAGGGGTAATCCTCTTACACCATATCTTGAGAGTTTGTCGAGCAGAAGATCATGGTTTACACAATCGAAAGCCCGTGAGAAGTAAATAAGTTATCCTAAAACGCATTTCTTTTTGTCTAGAGCACTCACTATTCGATTTTAAAATTCATACAGTGCCGTGTCAGTGCTTTTCTTCTTGATGAAACCATGTTGAGAGGGCAATAATGAGTTATTTGCTGTGAAATAGGCTTCCAATTGTTCTTTAATGTTAATTTCATAGAGTTTAGAGATACTCGAAAGAATACTTATTGCTCTATAGTTGTCCATATTGTTTCGGTCACCTTTTTTAAAAATAGGAGATCCACTATCAAGTTTAAGATTGGTCGGAAAAATGCCTTTTGAGGTTGAGAGATTGATTAAATAAGTCAGTACCCCACATAATTCACCAGAGCAATTTTTCATTATTTCGTTGGAGATTTCATCGATTCCGGTGGAGTTAGAGTTTTTCAATCAGATAATCATCTGTGCGAGTTTCCATTCAGTAGTTGGAAACATAAAAAAACTTGAGTTATTTAAGGTGACGTTACTCTCAAGAAAATGTGTATCAACAGAGAAGTTTTTAGATATAGAACTTGTGAAATGTAGATTGAATTTTTCAGCTATTATTTCATCTGAATATTGAACATTACTAACTGTTATAACTATTTTACAATGTTTCATATTTTTATTTTTTGTAGCTCCTTAATTATGGCCCAAGTTGTTTTAGATTTGTTGCATGAGTTTGATATCAAATCATCATGATATTGTCTATTCAGCAATTGCAGTTTCTCTCTGTATTCATAATTGAATTTCTTACATTCTTCCATATATATCTATTATCATTCCTAGCTAATGTATTAAATAACGAGACCTTAATTTTCAACTTCCTTATTTCACGAGTCATTATTATTTTGTGCGAAGTAATTTTTTTTTGGTCGCCCTGAAGTATTTTTTCTTTTTGGGAACGATATTTCGAAGTAATGTGTTAGAATTTTACTAAAAGCATCATATGCCAAGCTGGGGCAACTCTGAGCACATACGTCTGCCCTGTCTTCTTGTGATGAGTAATTACGAAATCTTACTATATTTTTATTGCAAAGGTCACGACGATAAGAAAAACAATTTTTCCTAACATTACTGACTTCATGTAGGTCTACTATTGACACATTATAGGGGTGGCTTGTATTGATAAAAAACTTATCTATACATGTCATTGAGTTTGCCGTAACCATTGTTGGCATTCTCAATCCTATTCCAATGGCATAGGAAGATAGCATGTCCTCTAGTAGAGTGAGGTTGGTACTATGTACAAGAAAATTGATATTGAAGTCTCCGCCAATGATTATCGATGTGGTCTCATCATCAATTTCCGCCAGAATTCCGCTGAATAAAAGCAGGAATTCACTGTAGTCACCATCAGGTGTGAATTGCTATACAAATCATATTTTTTCCAAGTAGTCTGATGCCACATACTTATATAACACCTTTTTCACAAAAACTAGTCATATTTAGCCTATGAACGATTCCCACAAAATTATCATGTTTATAAATAGTAACTCCTCCAGGGATTTTGGTATCTCTAGAGTATGTGGCATATTATATTCTTATACTGGTTTTTTGATAAATCAAGACTAGAGTTGAATCCAATATACTATTACAATGACGTTTTATTAATTCTCTTTTCTTGACAACCATTTGACATCACCAAACTATTCTAACTTATCAAACTGATACAAGGTGAGTTGAGAATATTATATGAACATAAATATTCGTCCACTACATAACTCCCCCCTCAGCAATAGCGTTAATAGCAAAAGTTACTCTTATCTTTTTTGTAGTGGAGGGTAAAAGGAAAACAGAATCACTTTCTACATACGCGTGCTTGATTCTATCTATAGAGACAGTCTTAATATTTCCGTTGGCATTAATAATGAATGTTTTGTCAGACCGACTTTCAACTTTAAATGGACCTTCATACGGTGATTGAAGTGAAGGAATTTGCCTATCAATTCGTACGAATACATGACTGCATGTTTTGAGATCCTCATGAACAAAAATATTTGATTTCAAACATCTTGGACTAGTCATTTGAATTGACCTAAACGTTCTTCGTAGTTGATTGATCAAATTGGCAGGATCTGAAACTGGTGAAGAAAACGAAGTGAAAATCTCTCCGGGTACTCGAACAGTCTGACCATAGACCAATTCAGCAGAAGAACATTTTAAATCAGTCTTTACACTGGTGCGAAAACCCAATAAGATGATAGGAAGTTCTTCAAACCAGTTGGTTGTATTGCCTCTTGCTCTTAATGCTGTTTTCAGTTGTCTGTGAAAGCGTTCAACCATACCGTTACTTTGTGGATGATATGTATTGGTATGTATTTTATGAGCTCCTAATATTTTAGTCAATTCTGTAAATAGTCTTGATTCAAATTGTTTTCCTTGATCTGTTGTCAATGTAAGAGGAATACCAAAACGGGAAATATATTGATGAATTAAGGTTTTAGCCACAGTGTTCGCAGAAGTATCGCTTAAAGGATATGCTTCAGGCCACCTCGTGAATCGATCGACAATTGTTAACAGATGAGAACATCCATTTGATGGTGGAAATGGACCAACTAAATCAATATGAATGTGCTCAAATCTACCTGTATTTGCAGGGAATTCACCAACTTCAGACTTTGTATGCCTATTAATTTTAGATTTTTGGCAACTGATACAAGTTTTACTCCAAAAATTTATATCTTTATTCATTAATGGCCAAAAATATTTGGAAGTTATTATTTTTTGAGTTGATCGAATGCTAGGATGCGATATTGAATGTAGTGAATCGAAAACTATTCGTCTCAGAGATTTTGGGATGAATGGTCGACTTTTATTTGTAGATATTTCACACCAAATACATTTATCACAAAGTGGCACATCTATTTTCACTAATTTGAAAGAAGTTTTCAGATTATTAGTGCAAATCAGGTTTTTGAGTTCAAAATCGGTTGATTGAGCTTCAGAAAGAATATCAATATTAAATTTATCAGCATTTATTTCATTTTGATCAACTAGTCTAGACAAGGTATCAGCAACAATATTTTCTTGATCTTTCACATACAGAATATCTGTTGTAAACTGTGATATAAAATCTAATTGTCTAGACTGCCTGGGACTTCTTTCTGATTTTGAAGAAATCACTTTGGTAAGAGGCCTATGATCCGTGAAAACTGTAAAATTAATACCTTCTTAGAAATATCGAAAATGCTTAATGGATAAATAAATGGCTAAAAGTTCCCTGTCAAAAGTTGAATATTTACTTTCAGTTTTTGATAACTTCTTTGAGAAAAATGATTATAACTTTCATTCATCTGTTGCAAAACAGAACCTACAGCAGATATTGATGCATCTACTGCAATACTGATTTTTGCATTTTGTCTAGGATGAACTAATAATGTAGCTGTTGAAATTGATTTTTTTATGTTTTCGAATGCCGAGTTGCATTCTGTAGTCCAAATAAAATATTTCTTATCATTAGCACAATCATTGACTGAGTCATAAATTGGAATTAGCAATTCTGATAAGTTTGAAATGAAACGACTATAATAATTCACTATACCTATAAAATGCTGAGCTTGTTTTAACGTTACAGGAACTGGGAAATTTTTAATAACTTCAACTCTATCCTTACTAGGGAGTATACCATTTTCACTAATTTCATGACTCACAAAATTGATTTTGTTCACCCCCAAAATACATTTGGATGGATTAACATTCAGACCATATTCTTGAAGTCTATGGAATAATAATTTCAAATGTGACTCGTGCTCATCTTCATCTGTACTGGCAACTAGTATGTCATCAATATATACGAAAACAAAACTAAGACCACTAAGCACTTGATTCATGAAACGTTGAAAAGTTTGGCTTGCATTACGTAATCCAAATGGCATGCGAGTAAATTCATATAAACCGAAAGGAGTTGTGACAGCTGTTTTACCAATATCCTCATCAGCAATGGGTATTTGGTGATAAGCTCTAACTAAATCGATCTTTGAAAATATTGTGCATCCACTTAAATTCATATTGAACTCCTGAATGTGTGGTAGCGGGTATCTATCCGGAATTGTTATTACATTCAATCTTCTATAATCTCCACAAGGCCTCCAATCATTTGAATTATTTTTTGGGACCATATGAAGAGCTGAACAAGCCTGTGAAGAAGATGGTCGACAAATACCAACTTCTGTCATGTATTGAAATTCATGTTTAGCTATTTTATGTTTCAGATTATTGAGTCTGCGTGGTTTGCAGAATGGTAAAGGGCCAGTAGAATAGATGTGATGAACAACAGTGTGTTTGAGTGGAATATTATAGTCGGGAGCAGCAATCAAAGAAGGATATCTTTTTAATAGCCTGATATATCTGTTGCAAATAGTGAAAAATTTTGGTGAAATCTCATTTGATTCAGTCGCAGACCCATTTGTTACTAAATTTGTTTGTGAATCTAATAACTGTTTATTTTTTAAATCGACCATCAATCCAAATTTCCATAGAAAATCAGCTCCAATGATAGGACGATTAACATCAGCTAGAGTGAACGAAAAAGCGAATTCGCGTCTCAAATTGATATCTATTTTCAACAATTGAGTTCCATAAGTATTCATAATCGATCCGTTAGCAGCTGACAGTTGGAAATTTATGTTTTTTTCTTATTTCTTACAAACAGTCTAAAAGGAATCACCGAAATGTCGGCCCCGGTATCAACTAAAAACTTCAACCGATTTATTTTATCAAAAATAAAAAGACGACGTACTGAAGATGATTCAGTCCCTGTGCTTGACGTCACCGCAAAAGGACCTAATTGTTTAAATTTTGACTTGTGCTTGACTCACGATATTTGCTTTCGAAACATGGTGAAATACATTTATCTGCTTTCCTACCAAAATTGGTATGATACCAGCAGAAAATTTTATTTTTATCGTTATTGTTATTAGAACGCGAATGTGTTCTGCTTCTTCGATGAGATGGACGGTCGTTAGAAGTTGATCTGCTCCGAGATTGATTGAAAAGTTGTTTCAGTTCTAACAATTCTTGTTTGATATTTTTGTAATCAGATGCCATTGCTTCGAATGAAGTTAGAAATTCCTGTGGCAAGGAAGTATCATTTAATTTAGTTTGATGCATTGATGAAATATTATTTTGGAACTGAACGTCCCATATTTTATCGGCAATATCAGTCAAATCATGAATAGAAGATTTTCCAGATGCCACCAAAGCAACTCTTATCGATTCAGGAAGTTTCCTCATCCATAATTTCAATAAAAGATTCTTACCAACGGTTGTGGAAGTACCAGCCATCACATTCATCGCCCGAAAAAATTCTGATGGTCTACGGTCACCCTGTTCGGCACCGAAAAGGAGTTCTTCCAACTTTTTGTCTTCACTGATAGAATGCCGTTGAATTAATATTGATTTCAGATAATTATACTTATCTTGAGCAGGGGGAGCTTGAAGAACGTCCATAACTGATTGAATAACTTCCTGAGTTAAAGAAATAATTACATGGTCGTATTTAGTTTGGTCAGATTTAATTTTTTTGGTTGAAAATTGTGCTTCGGCTTGAATGAACCATGCTTCTGGACAAGCCACCCAAAACTGGGGTAATTTAACGTTTATACTTGCCTCTTGACCGAGACAGTCATTCTGATTTCCTTCTACCTGAAACATTGTAGTTGTAGGAATAACAATAAAAAATAACAAATCAATTAAGTAATAATTGAATCAAATTGGAATTGAAACGAAAATGCACTGTTTCTTGAAAAGTAAGATGGACGGGTACGTTGTTCTTGTCGCTTGGATCTTCAGAAATCGGGCATCTGCAATATTCTGGATTTAGCTAAACTACTTGTCTTCGTAACTGCAAATTATTGGATCTACGGAAGATGCAGACTATGCTGTTCTGAATTCGATTGCGTTCAATGCGTTCCTGCTGCAGGTCCAGGTGAACTTTTGTTGTCGCTTGATTGCGAAGACTTTATCACAGGAATGTGGACAATGATTTCGTTCTTGTCGGGGTCACCAATATTAGATTCTTATACTGGTTTTTTGATAAATCAAGACTAGAGTTGAATCCAATATACTAGTACAATGACATTTTATTAATTCTCTTTTCTTGACAACCATTTGACATCACCAAACTATTCTAACTTATCAAACTGATACAAGGTGAGTTGGGAATATTATATGAACATAAATATTCGTCCACTACAAGGCACAAAGATCAAAACTGCTTGACTTAAAACTTTCTAATTGTTCAGCCTTTTGCCAGTGTTCCGTAATAATAAGAAAATCACATGTTATCTTCAGTAAACGAATTGTTTAGAAGAACTACCTTATTACTGATACATTGAATATTTTGGTGGGGAAAAGAAATATTTTCATTTCGAGCTCCAGCAGAATGTAACCTATTGGAACCCGTGTATCTGAAAAACTGGTCAAAGCAAAGCTAATACTATTTGACATTGAAATAGTGTACTCAAACCAAAAGTAATGACGAAAAGTTGGAAAATTTCAAGAAATAAATTTTAAATAACAGGGTGATTTATGAACTAAACGCGTTTTCGCAAGTTTCGTCATCACCTAGCGTTTGTGTCACACTGTTTATCAATTTCGAACAAGCAGTATGCTAGATGGTTCGTAGGCAAGTATCTCTAAATCTCAAAATATAAAATTAAAATATACCAAGTGTCACCAAAAAAAAGCTGTTATTTTTTGACTCACCAGTCCAAAATTTGAATTTGCGATTTTAACATACTCAAACGATAGACATTTCAGTGTCAATTGGTTTGATCACATCTTCATTTTATGGTGTCGAATAAGAATTAAATTTTGAAAAATTCTTGACCCACCCCGTATCTAACCATTTCTTTATTTAAAACCAGTCTTAAACTATTGCCTCATGGGCAAGCAATGTTTGTCGCTCAAAACTCTTCCATTCAAGATGTTTTTATATGAGCAATGTTACTCTAAAAAATGGCCATTTTCCAACTTCAACACTCTGTTACTCCAAAACTAGTCATAGGATTGAGTTGGGCCCATGGAGACTCTTGTTCAGGAGGTCATATTCTACAGCATACCAAAAATTCAGAAATACTGGGCTGTGACAATTTTTCCATAAGGCTGGTGCCTAATCCTTTCTCCGAATTCCTACGCGTACTATATCTGGCCTTCAGAGGGTTGGTGGGGGTAGGATAGGAGGAAGAAATGAACATGAAATTATTAAATTGTCATCGGTTCTTGATACGAGTGAAATATTTCAGTTCATGTCATGCGTTTGATGTTTTTGCTATTGTAACGAATTTTTCATATTTTATTTTTGCAAATTCAATCGTGGAGTGGATGGAAAAGCTCCCGATCTACCTCCAAAACTGTCTGATTTTTTTTTCAAATTCCTACCCGTTCTCTATCTAGCCTTCTTAGGGACAGGGAAGTAAATATTTTTTTAATCAAATTATTCGACATTCCTATTTTTTTTCTTATTCTTGCGGCTTTTTCACATTATAATTTACAGCTTTTTCGACTTTTTTGGATTGAGAGGGGGTGCTCCTAGCTCATCCACAGGGATTTGTTTTGCAGTAATTTCGAAGTCCTGAAAATATGTCGGCAATTTTTTTCGAATTTCTACGCGTTGTGTAACAAGTCTGAATGGGAAGGGGGGAGCTTTGAACAGCAGGAAGGTAATTTTTTTTGAAATCAAACTTTTTGACAATCCGATGTTTTTTACTATTTGCACAGATGTATTTCCCAGTTTTCGCAAATACTTTTGAAAAGTTAGGAGTGATATTGAGATCCAATACGACAATTTTTCTCTCGACGTGGATTTTGACATCCGAGTCGCAAATTTTTCAGAATCCAAACGCGTTCTCTGCCCAACCTTTAAGGAGGCAAAGGGTTATTTTTTTTAATCAAGTCCTCCGACGGAACGATGGTTTTCTTATTTTAACGCCTTTTTCCAAGTTTATTTTTGCCAGCTTTCGCAACTTTTTTTCGCGGAGGGGATCTAAGCTTTCCTACTGATATATTTCTGATCTTGATTCTCCTTCGGAGTTGTTTTAGGATATCTGCTCTCTCCTTTCTCCTCCTAGGAGTAAACGGCAAGTCGGCAAGGAAAGGCATTTTTTTCAATCAACCGAAAAGACAGATTCGAACAAAAGTATTCACTCGACGAATGAGTTATACTTGAATGCGGTCAATGATCTTGCAACAATAAAGCAATTATGTGAGTATGAGAAAAGTCATCGACCGATGTCCCCACGCTGAGTGTGTTATCTGTAGGCTTTGTTACTACTTATGCCAGCTTAAGATCTGCATCAATAATCGGCAGGACTCCTAGTCGTAAATTATCATTTTTATGTCTGTATTAAATCAAATTGACTGAAATTCTTCACTAACTGGCATTCGACATTACATTGAGGAAAATTGTCTTATTAAAGTTTTTGCTAAGATATTTCTTGCTACCCTAATAAGAAATACTATTAGTATTACAAATTTTCGAATAGCACCAGCTCATTGAAATCCTACAGCAGCAAAATTGATTTTGCTGAAGGTGATTTTTCTGCCACAGAAAGGTATACCACTATCGCTATTAGACATTCAGTCTGGGACGGTGAGTTTTTTCATTACGAAATTATAATTTTATAGCTGAATAATCACTAGAAGGTTAAATGTCTGTTGCTGTAAGGTTTTTGCTTACCATAAGTGGACAATCGCATAGAAGTTCACCCACTTATAGTAATACAGTTATTAACCTGCCACTAAAATATTATTCGATGAACCCACTACTATTATTCTGTACCTTGCTGAGGTCATTTGATGAGTCGTTGATATTTTATCAGAAATTACCTCCTCCACCCTCTACGAACACAAAGATCGTTTACTGCCAAGGGTTTTGCCAAAAGCAATGAAACAGAAACATTCTGTCGTACTTGGTGCATACTGCATGGTGTCGTGCTATAGGTACTGTCTCAGTGTTACCGGCTAATCTATCCCGAATAAAAATGATGTTTGAAGTTTTGGATAACTTCAAGTTCGTAGTCTTGTGTGCACGATTTATCCTACATGGGGTTGTAGTTATCTTGAATTGTTGTATGGATTTGAGTTTATATCGACGGAAAAAACGTAGAAATCAAGCTTCCGTTACATGTTTGTATAAATTATTCAATGGTAGAATACGACATTACTGTCACAAATTGATATCTCTGTTCCAAGGATAACATCTAGACACAACACTACTTTTCCATGCAAAAGAGCTCAAAGGATACCGCACACTTTAATATGGTAACTGCCCCCTCGTCAAATTGGCTAAATTTTTGATATGTTATAGTACAAGTCATTCTAAACCAAAAGTTCAAGAGGCACAACTTTTTTTATATGCTAGTTTTGGCGCTAGAGGGCCCTGAAAACTCTCATTTTTTCTTCATTGTTGAATAACACAAAACGTAATCATGAATAATCATAACTATTCTGATCGATCAAAATGTGAACAGTCATCAATATGAGATGCTATTAATAGTATTGTTATATTTGGTCATTCATCCCAGCTACTTAAAATTTTTCGAGTTCAGTAATTCTCAAATAGTTACAAATCGCCTTAGGGATCTACAGTCAAAAAATATTTATGAATCCTATTCTACACCATATTCTACGTCACATAGTCGAAAAATATATGGAGTGTTCCTTTTAAAAGATAGGAAAAGTTATTTTCGAGAAGTTCCGTTTGAAAAATATTTTTCGACCATCCTAAATAATTTCAAGGCACGAGAGAGTATAAGAAATATTACAAATCTGTCTATAAAATGGCATTACAAATATTTTTTTCTAAGTCTATCATAGTAACGTCAGTGATCATTGCGGTATGCATCTGCAAATGAACTAATTTCTACCAAAAATTCGTTACATCCAAGGGATTCAGGGACAATCAATAATAGTTTAGGGGTGAATGAAGGTTTCGCAGATATTTGAATTTACTAATATGTATTATTTTTATTAATATTTCATTTCAAAATAATTCACTCCACCTTCCAACCCAATTTTTTTCGTATCGCCTTGTATGTGTGGCAATAAATTATTGTTCTAGATCCTGTTGACTAGTTAACTTTCGTTTTTAAATCGATATCACAATAGAACTTGAGAAATCGAACTTTGACGCATTATTACCCCACCCTGTATAAAAATGTCCAGTCCAGATTTGTTTCAAAAGATGTTTGAGTATTTTCGAAATTGTGGAGTACGTACTGAATAATATAAAAACATTGCATTCCTTTAATTAAAAAAAAAAAAAATTCTGTAGATGGCTTTGGAAACGATTTGAGGAAAGTTTCGAGGGTTTTTTATTAGAGTCAACGGTATCAGGTTCAACAGGTACGTCAAATGTAACATTCAATATATTGAGTTTTGGCCCATTATTTTCTCCATATCATACTTATACTAAATTTGCGAATGGAGGCTTGGTTGACCCGCCAGGAGAAGTTTCTCCGCCACACTTCCTGAGCTCCAATGAAATAATCAGATATAGTTTTATACTCATTCGAAACTACCCTATTTGAATGAAATAGACCACTTTTTGTTAAATCTTCCTTGAGTCGCATCATAAACTTGAAGTATTAATTTGACCAAACTAGCTGGAACACAGTGTATAATTGACCACCCTGTAATGACACCAATAAACAATACTTTTAATAGTATCTCATACTAATGATTACTCAGTATAGTGAAAATTATTCAGGATAACGTTTTGAGTTGTTTAACAATGGAGAAAAAATTAGAGTGTTATGTCTATTGAACATTTTGATTATTTATATTTCGGACGTCCATCATCTTAATGGTTGAAAGATTTCTATCTCTTTCAAATTTTTCACAACGTTTCAATTGCTTGAATCCGCAATCGTCTTCTGGTGAATACAGTACCTCAACTACGGCTCTAATCACCCAAACTCCACAAAGAGGGGTATCGCAAGAACGTTGGTGGAGAGAGCAATGTCTATTTGCAACAACCAGGAGTCATTGGAGGTGGAAATTAACCACATCAAAAAGGACCTACGCCGAAACGGATACTCCGAGAAACTCATAGGATAAGTTCGGAAACAACTCGAAAAGTCCAAGACAACCGAAGAAAGACCACAAAACCCCGTTCTCATTCTTCCCTATATCAGGGGTATCTCCGAGAAGATCAGAAGGATCGGAAATAAATACAACATCAATAGTTGCTTTCAATCCGGCAGTACCTTACGAAGCTTCCTCACCAAGACGAAACCAGAGAACACAACAGAATCCAGCAAAAACTGTATTTACAAAGTCCCATGTGAATGTGGAGATTCCTATATCGGAGAGACCAAGAGATCATTATCAGTAAGAATAGCCGAACACAAAAAGTGGACTCAACGAGGGGAAACATCAAAATCGAGAATTGCTGACCACGCCTGGACAAAACACCACCGAATTCTTTGGGACGAAGCTAGTGTTCTTCATAGAGAGGAACATTGGTTCAAACGGAAATTTATGGAAACCACATATATAGAAGCCAATAGTGCCTTCAGTCAACCAAGCGTGAAAATTAAAAACGTATGGAAACCGCTCATTCACCGTTTTGGAGGGAGAAAAAGCGCGAAACCACGCGCGCCACAAGACCGCGCGTAATTACACCGTAATTACATTTTAATTATAGACCTATAAAAGGTCGCGTAGCATCTGATTTTGTCATTAACCACCAGAAGACGATTGCGGATTCAAGCAATTGAAACGTTGTGAAAAATTTGAAAGAGATAGGAATCTTTCAACCATTAAGATGATGGACGTCCGAAATATAAGTAATCAAATTACTACATCGTCTAAAACATTCAAATCGAACATTTTGTTTGGAATGATCTGGACTAGAACATATCAAAAATTCAGTTAATTCGACAGGGGGCCACTTTCCCTACTAAAGTGTGAGGTATCTTTTAATGTTAAAGGCACCAATAAATTTCATGTATAGTAATGCAAAGAAACTGTCTATTGTCTATGATTTCTTTTCTTGCAGTGTTTCAGTGTATGTGAACTCAAGAATAAATCTCGTGTGAATCTTTGAATTTTTGTTAATGATGTATTCAGATAGGACTTGTGAATTAAGCTTCTTTTGTGATTTTTTAAATTGTTCTGTAAATGGGAAACTGTTGGGCTAAACACTATTATTATCATTACCTATACCTAATAAGTAATGATAGCTTACAAGGATCTACTATTCGAAGGATACTCACATCTACAGTAATAGTATTACACTCACTAGCAGCAGCAAAGTCGGGTACCTACAACTGCAAAAATGCCTTGTAGTCATAAGTAGGTGCACTCGCTATAACAATACAGCAAAGTTTAGCTAACTATTGCAAAGTTTAACATATACTTCAGAAACATTGTCTGATAGCCATAGGTAAGTAGATGCACTACCTAGCGGTAGCAAAGTTCGAGACTATACGTTATTCCACATTATCTAATATTCCCAAGTGAATTGTGATCAGCAAAGTCGAATTTATTATCACAGGTGAGAACTCGCATGTCCCCTATGCTATTAGAGTTTTTTGCTGTGGTATTACGATTTCTAACTAGGTTTAATAAAAATTTTCCTCAGTGCAGCTCCAGAGTCGGCCGCTCTTACACCGCGCCCCGCAAAGGCATATAAACTGTTTGAATGGAAATATACAACGTGATTTACGTAGGCCGTGCATTTGAAGTTTTTCAACTTTCAGTTGTATCATAAACTTGAAATTTCGCATGCTGTTATAATTGATCGATGTACGGTGTCTATCTGAAATAGTTTTAGTCCTACAAAAATACATGGTGTGTCATCGGTTGGTACCAGCTTTCTTATAGAAACTATTTTTTATAGGTTAGATTGGCCCACTCATTCAGATTTTAAGAAATCTGAGTTATGATGACCTGTTTATTACAATTTCTACATTAAAAAAAATATGTATCTCGGGAATTTATTATAATTGAGAAACCAAACTTGTGAAGCAGTTAGCTCAAAGTCCAAGCTATCTCCATATGTCACTAACTCTACCTCATCCTTCATCGAAGGTGACATTATTTTTGTACCATATGGGAGCAGACGATTTTCAAATGTCGCCTTCGAAAATGGTCGAAAACTCAATTTCTTAGAAGAAAACCTACCATTCAGGTTTGATACCATTCGAAGGAAAATTGAATGTTAGGTTCAGTTTCTTAAGCATTCCATACACCCTTCAACCGTTATGGAGTATTTCAATAAAAATCAAGTAATGCCAAGATATTCCTTGCTCTTTATATGCTATAGAAAAGGAAGGTAATTGTTATGATTCAATAAAAAACTGTTCTATTCAATTGCACAAGACAAATTGACAGAACTATAACGTAATTGTTCAAATATTTGATTTGTCCTACTAAACAATATTGCGATCTGGTGAGGAATAGCCCAAATCTTTCACTGCACCACAAATATGGTAGGTAGCCCAGTTCTTATATTATGTGGTGGTACTCATCCATCTAGGAAGTAGTCAATTTTCGAAAAATCTTTCACTATTCAATCGTAGAAGCGTACCTATTGGTGGAGTTCCCAAAAAATTCACACATTTATTCGAAACTTTACTCAATTTTGAACTTCTATTACCGTAAGAGAATTTTCAAAAGCTCAAATATATCGATTTCGTCTATTGTGAGAAATTTTTGCGTCATATGTCCAAATTATGTTTTCTGTATTCTGAGTTATAAATTCTAGCAAAAGTTTGCATTAAGAAATGAGTGACCGCGTTGATATTTTTGAAGTCCGATGTTTTACAATGGATGTAGCTTATGATGGTGAGAAATGACTTGTTTTATTCTATGAAAATCCCAATTCTAAAGATGCTGTTTCTATTGAGGCATGTGGATATGCTTGCAAATATCCCATGTTGGTTTAGTTTGAATAACTTCTTTGCCAGGCCATATGTCAAATATTTTTACTTACTGCGTTCTTTCTACTGAGGGTTGTAACTGCAGAACAATAGAAAAAAAGTATTTATACATTCCTCCGAAAATTTATGTAAAACCTGGTGTGAGAGTATTTTTCAGTAATGATTATTTGTAAGGACTATGCACATAATTGTATATAATACACCATGGTTCTTATAGCCCAAGTGTCAACTCTAAATCATAGGATAACAGCTTACTGGGATTAAAGGAACATGGACTCTAATGAAAGTATTCTTTGCAACCTTGGTATGCAACAAACTATCAGTTCATTTTTGACATACAAATGTTGTAATGGAGCCAATCCAATCCAACAACTTACAAATTTAGGTAGTAATTTCAGAACTGAATGAATTCAGTCAACAAGTTTTGCAATTCTTATCTTTCATGTCAGGTTATATGATCCCACAATTAGTCTGCAAAACCCTTCCTAATCGGGAGACCATATATATCATCTCCAATATCAATGTAACGTGTTCATGTCTATGAGGTCTTCTCGTCTCATTCCTTCCTCATCATAGGTAAATGTAAACTCCATGTTAAGGCTTTCGAGGCCGATGTTTTCAGTGTCACAATTTTCACTCGGGTTTGAAGGCCGTCGTTTTTTGGAATTTCTTCCGAACGTTTCGCTGGCGCGAGTGGCTATCATGAATAATCTCAGATGACTGGAGATTCCGTCTGTGAAGATTGTATTTATTCTGATTTAGATAGATAGAATTACCATATCTGGATTTGGTACATTCTCACTAACCCTAATTGACTCCTTTCTACCTGTCGGCTTAATGTCGTTGATATCCTTTGTTATTTCAGAATTGCTTATTTTCGTATTTGGGTTAGGCATATTTTCGATAACATTAATTGACACCTTTTTGCCTGCTGTCTCAATGTCGTAGTTTTCTTTTGTTACACCGGAATTCCTAAGAATGGGATTCCTTATTCGGTTGAGGTTAACACCTTCTTCTTTTCTGTTAAAATTCTCCGTATGTTTGTGGATCTCTATTGCCTCCCGTACAAGTCGGCTATAGTATCCCTGGTTGGGGGCAAGCAGTTTTACGTCCTCAAACAGAATCTTGTAGTTTCCTTCACCGAGCACGTGTTCTGCCACTGCTGACTTGTCCGTTTGGCCTAATCTGCAGTTCCTCTGATGTTCCGTCAGCCTTGTTCCCATCGATCTTTTTGTGGTTCCGAAGTATACCTTTCCGCAAGTGCATGGTATGCGATATACCCGCGCTGCAGATGGTGGGTCTCTTTTGTCTTTTGCCGACCTAAGGCTTTGTTGTAGTTTCTTGCTGGGTTTGAAGACCGTTTTTATATTGTGTTGACCCAAGAGTTTTCCAATTCTGTCTGTGACATATCTGAGCCTCCTCCCTACTTTGTCTCGTGGAAGTCATCGGTTTTATGGCATCTAGAAATGATATCCGCTGTCCCTGTTCAGTCTCCAAGGTGAATTTGATAATGGGGTGTTGAGCATTCAGATATTCTAGGAAACGGTTCAGTGTGTCCCTTCGGCGTCTCCAAATGACGAAGGTCTCATCCACGTAACGTAGCCACATGGTCGGTTATAAATCAAAAGCATCAATTTCTTTCTCTTCAAAATGTTCCATAAAGAAATTGGCTATCACAGGGCTGAGTGGACTTTCCATCGCCACGCCATCTACTTGCTAATAGAAGTTTCCATTTCATTGGAAGTAACTTCTTGTGAGACATGCCTTAAAGAGTCAGATGATGTCATTCGGAAACATGTAAGTTAGCTTCCTCAGAGAGTCTTCAAGTGACACGTTGGTGAACAAAGACACCACATCGAAGCTGACCAGGATACTGCTCGGCTCCAACGTTATGCCTTTAATTTTCCCAAAAATTCACATGAGACTGGAAAAGCGAGGCTAAATGTTTCGCCAGATGATACGTTGGCGAGCCTGGGATACTGACTATTGGTCTCAGTATGTTCTCTTCATGTACCTCAGGAAGCCCATAGAGCCTTGGCGGAACAGCTTCAGTTCTAAGTATGGTCCTCTTTATAGTTTCCGACAATGAGGAAGATTTTATGAGTTTATTAGTATTCCCCAACCTTGCTTGTGTTGGGTCCATTTTTAGCTTGCGGTAGTGAGATGGGTCGAGAAGTTCTTCAATTTTGCTGTTGTATTCTTCCGTTTTCAGAAGAACCGTGGCATTTCCCTTGTCCGAAGGTAGAATGATGAGATCTTCATCTACGTTCAAGCTTTTCAAGGCTACAATTTTCCTTCTTGGTAAATTGCATCTAGGGGGTCGTGCCTTGCGTAGAATGTTACCTGTCACAATCCTGATTTCTTCCGCTTCCTCGTCTGGTAGGGTTCTGATTGCCGCTTCCATATTGGCAATGATTTCTTCGTTCGGTACCTGGCGTGTAATGACTGCGAAGTTACCGCCTCGTGCTAACACCGACATTTCGTCTTCTGTGAGGATTCGGCCCGTTCGGTTTATAACCACTCTGGACATGTCTAGGCGTTGGGATGCTGAACTCAGTTTTGCGGAATTTGTCATACTTCACTTTGTGATATTTTCTTACCCTGTCCCGTTCATTTCTCATTTTCTTCTACGAAATACCACCCAGTTTGCTCCAGTCCGTATATGGTGGACCCGTTCTCGTAGAAAGGCTTTTTTACTTCTCTAGCTAGCTAGCTACCACTGTATTCACAATGCATTGCATATTTACCATATCCAGGTAATTGGGAGTCTTATTCGAAACTTGCCTTACAGAAAGGTAGAAGCATTTTCTATTTTGACTCGAGTTTTTGAATGTATGGTATTGAAATATTTTTGTTGTTGCTTTAAAAATCCATAACTTCTATAAGGAGTAATGACCTGATTTTTACAAAGATAGGCCACTCTGTAATTCCCCTGCGACATATTCATCGCCCAGGAAAGTTAGTATCGAGGAAGTCTCTAGCCATGCGATCGAAATGGGGAGGTGCCCCATCCTGCTGAAATATGATTTCACGATTTTCAAACTCTTCCTGATTGTTCAATACAATTTGCCTTATTCGAGGTTCAATTTCAGTTTCTAAAAGATTTTTGTAAAGAAATCCTGTAAGATTGCCTCTGATTAAAATCGGCCCAACAACGCGATTGCCTAAAATTTCTCTCTGAAAATATGCGGATTAGTATCGCTCCAGTATCGTACATTCTGTTTGTTGACTCTTCCATTATGAAAAAACGTGCATTGGTCTGAGAAACATACACGTTTTAGGAAGCCCCGTTCTCCTTCAATTGTTCTTGTTAACTACTTACAAAATTCAACCCTCCGGTCAGGATCATCCTCCGTGAGAGCATGCAGGATTTTCATTTTATAGGGATGAAACTTTCCTTTTTTTAGGACTCTTTGGACACTTTTTGAACTTACTCCACAGGATTCAGCAACTGCAGACGTCGACTGAGTCGGATTGATTACCATTTCAGCAACAATTTCTACCTTTTTTACTTGTGAAAGAGGCGGTCTTCCTGATCTTGGAGCATCTTTCAGCGTATCAGTTGCTTGGAGCTTATTTCAAAGTTTGCGCAAATATATCCTCGAAATAGGATTCTCGGGAAATCTACCATTAAACATACAGAAAGCTAGATGGTAATTTCTTCCATCTTCTCCAAATATCAAAACTGCTTCAAATTTATCGTCTAAACTACGAGCCATGATCACAATTTTCATGAAATGATTGAGGCGGTCAACAGACTATATGCAAACTTGATTGAAAGCAACTTTAGTGTTTTTGGTTGGGTTTGAAATGAACAAAATTTCACCATTCAAACGTTAATATTTCGAAAAGAATTGAATTTAGGAGAAAAGTGTATTATAGGAAACTGTTGAAAATTATGAGCAAATTTCGAAAATGAAATAATATATGGGGTGTTTTATTTAAAAAACGTATTGAAGATGGCGCTCAACCACCATTTTTAAACTTTTGACTTTGATTTTTTCATGAAAGAGTAGGTTTTTATCTCCCATTGGAGCCTTTTAAATTTCGTTGCGATATACCAGATGGTTCAAAAATTAGTAGGGGTAGAACGGACTTTAGACGGGCACTGTATAGATATGCTCTAGAAACGTTATTGGGCTTTTTGAAACATCATTTGTGAATTTTCTTTCAGCTTTTATAAAGCAACTAATAGTTAGTAAAGTTGGTAATAGTTGTCAATTTTCACTTTGTTTCACTTTGCTTTCATTAAAAATTAGTTCTATTCAGTATTTGCAACTCTTCACTCCACTAGAAAATATCAGAGGTGCGAAATACCCTGATATCATGTCCGCTTTCTGGCCATCTACAGTCTACGTCAGTTAACATTGAATTTGCAGTACATTTGGCTTGTAATACTACTGAATAATATTTTTTCTATTAAAATAGTGAATTCCATTCTCTGAAGGTTTCTTCATTTTATACCAATAGGCTTCCATTGAAAAAAAATATTTGTGAAATCATGTACCTGTCTTGAATGGTGCGACATGAATTGACTAATTTGCACGAGTAGGTACCTGATTATTGCACTGACAAGAGAGAGAGAAATAGAATATACTTTATGGTCATAAGAAATTGTATTCTTGTTGACAATGTTTGGGCTAATAACTTATGAGGTATTTTCATACATATTCGTCAATAATTAAAATAAAACATACTACGATAAAAATATCGAATTCGTACTTACACTAGACAATACGTATAGTAATGTAAAATCATCTAATCAATATAATACAATATAATAACACAAAAACAACGAACAACACGTATTGAATGGTTTCCTCATGAAATTCTTGTATGTGAATAAAGTAATATGTAAATATAAATAAGTGTAAAAATATCTAAATAACAAACACAATATAATAACACAAACCAACAAACTAACATACTTTAAAAGTAAGAACAGATAGGTAATAAGGGTAACCTTGAAATTTCAAAATGTTTCAGCATAAAATTCTTCTAAATTATAGTAAGGCTTCTGTAATAGCAAACTTTTTACGGATTTTCTGAAGTTTTTCGAATTTGTAGTAGTTTTGAGATAATTTGGAAGATGATTGTTCATCTTGCATCCGTTGTAAACAACAGAATCTTCAACAAGTGTTGATTTAGGAAGTGGCACACTTATGTTTATAGCTTGTCGAGTGACGTATTGTGAAAAAAGTCTGCCAAACGAGTTTGAGTGCTTCCCAATCAAACAAACATTTTCCAATATGAAAATAGCTATTATCGCGAGTATTTTATATTCAATAAATAGTGGCTTACATGAATCACGAAATTTGGCTTTGCACATGTATCTCAGCCCACGTTTCTGCAGTATGAGTATTCTGTTCAGGCAGTTATCATTACATGCACCCCAGAATGGGATGCCGTACCTAAGGTGGGACTCAATTAGAGAACAATAAATCACTCTAGCCGCACATTCTCCCAACTCCTTCCAGAAAACCTTTACTGCGAAATACCCAGATGATATTTTTTTTTTCTGAAAGCTAGTATGTGGTCCTCGAATCTCAGCATATAGTCAATATTCACTTCCAATTTTCCCTAATTGGTATGTCGTCAAGTAAGCAACGGAAACTTACTAGGTTGGTTTTGGAAATAATGAGGACAAGTCGATTCGTGTCACACCAAACTTTGATACTGCTAACATCATTATATATTTTGTTCACTACTGTTTTTGGCATGCCAGAATATTGTAGTATCATCTGCAAATGATGTGAAATTTCCAGATACATTGATATTTGACATATCATTGATACAAAAAAACAAAACTGGGCCCAGTACTGAACCCTAAGGCACTCCACATTTTATATTAGATCTAGATGACCTTGACAAGGTTTCTACTATCTGGTTGCGATTTGATAAGTAAGATTTTACCCAGCTCATCGTTATTGAGTTTCACAATGAAAAGCTTTGGATAAATCACAAAATACCGCTGCCGCAACATCAACCTTGTTGAGTTCAGTATAAACTTCATAGATGAAGAAAAAATTGCATCATTTGTGTTTTTTCCGGATTGAAACCCAAATTGTTGTTTGCTGATAATACAATTTTTTATCAAGAATTCTGTTACTCTTCTTTTCACTAATTTCTTTATAATCTTGGCTTTTGTGGGAAATGTTGAGATGAACTGAATCATGCACGGTACTTTTGGATACTCCAAATCTATCCCCTATTGAGCGATAACTGTCAGGTGTGCCCACACAAGAATGGGTTTGACCTGCATAAATATTCTCATCACGTTTTATAAATTATGGATATTGAAAGAAGTTTCCTATTATAACGTCAAATGGTGAACGACAAGTGCGAAAATGTTATCCAAATAGAAGGAATGCATTACTTCTTCATAATAGTTTTTACACTTTGGGATATTCCCGTTAAACATCCCAAAATAAAAATAATGAATAGGTGTATAAGTGATATCGAAAAAGCAACATACATAGTATGGATTTGCTTCAAAATGGTGTGATTTGCACCATGAATAGGTGTATAATTGATGTCGAAAATGGCAACATACAAGTATTGATTTGCTCCAAAATTCCTTCATCTAAGGCATTGATCTGACCGATATTAACTGTTGATCCATGTTACTGACAAAATAACATCGAAATGATTTTGTCGCTTTCAGGAAAACTAAGGAACGGTTTCAAGAAGTTCGTTTTCCATGTTCAAAAATCAAAACACAAGAATAATAATGATATCTGTTTTTTTTCCACCCACTTTCTTGGGTCAGCTTATTGAGTCAGTTCTGGAATCACACAACAAAACGCATCTAGTATGAAGACAGTAGTAGAAATGTGGGAAAAACACCCTGTGAGGAATTAAGTCTTATACCATTCAGAAACTGCCAGAATGTATTTTCTCCACGATCATCACAGAATTTGCCAATTTTGAAATCAAATTTAATTACAGAATGCTGGAATTGTCTCTCTTAAGATTGAAGAAATATTTTGCAAAACCTCTGCCCCCATGCAATTTAAATGTATTTCCCGCTGCCGACACTGTAAATAGTCCATACATGCTTAGCAACAAAACAGGTAAATGGCCTATATCATTCGTTTACTAATTCATCTTGACAACGGAATGTAAATAGTGTCATTTACATGCCTAGGGTAATAATGACTTTGCCTTTGACAAGTAATACCTTCAGATTCATTCATATCAATTTTTAGGTTATGAGACCTTTTGAATATTATTGTTGTCTGCTTATTCGGTAACTTAGTTACACGCACAAGCAACTTAGAATAAAATAGCGAACGAATAATCATGAAGGAAGGGTAAGAAAACAAACTTCAATTCAGGCAAATTTTGAGAAATGTCAACAAGCAGCGGGAAAAACGTAATAAGTAACACGGAATGTATCGACTGTTATCATCCTCGGCAAGCGACAAGCCTCGGCTTTGCCTCGGCTCGTACTCGCTCACCTCTAATGTTAACACGTCTTTACATTCCTTGTTACTTAAATAACTATTACATTCTCTCTCTGGTAAGCAATAATAACATTAGCCTTGACGCAGTTGATTGTTATCGTAGTGGCAAAATTTGAGTAAGTGTCAAAATTATTGCTGTCACGTTTCCTATCTTTGATCGTGGAGAAAGTATAGTCTGCTACTCAGTTAGAATGAAAATTCGTGATGCTCGTGGTTCCACTCGCATCGAATTTTCATTCTAACCTTGTTACAGAATATACTATAATATTACCGTAAGCGTTTATCTATCCAAATGTACTTGTTCAATTTTATTAATAATTATGAGTTGATAGTTATATTCCGGAAATAAATTATGCACTGGCGGTAATACTTGTGAAACCACCAGCTTTGATGGGACGGTACTGAGAAAATTAAAAGAATTTGACTCTGACTAGTTCGAAACTGAAAATGAAAATTTGGTGCATTGGCGAATTGGAAAGCAACTGAGCTATTTCAGAATCAATAACACTGCATTATCGAAATTTGAATATCCGGTCGAATGGACAAAAGCAAATAGTTTTTGAGTTGATTTCCGTGGTTCAATAATTGCAAATTCGAATCAAACCAATCTGTAATTGCCGTTGGCTTCCTAGTGAGTAAACGATTCATAACAAACAAGCTCTTCTGGAATTGAGTGCGCCCGGCGATGGAAACGGTCGAAATAATATTATTGCGTTTTCAAATTGCGTTTCGCAATATAGCAAAATATTATTTCTATAATTGAAACAAAATAATGACATGGTTACTGATGTATAGATTGTCCATATATGGATCGTATGTTGTGCGTTAAGCACAAAAACACAGAGAAAACTCGGCCGATAGCCAATCGATACAGCACTCTTTCCTAACAAAAATACTAGAGAAAACCGACTGTGACATCATATCCGTAGTTATATTCTATTATGTTTTTGACTCGCAACTGTCATTTATTAATTCGTTATAATTATCTGAATAACAGAAAACTTGCCTTTTGAAATTATTTTGCTCATAAAATGAAAACTAATTGAAAAATCTGGTTGCTCTAATGAAAACAATTCTAGATAATTGAAATACGAACAAAATGAAATATTACGACCACATCGGATCACTAGTAACGGAGGAAAACCGTAAAAACCGAAAAAATTCACGATTATTTTAAAAATGCATATCTCCGCCATTTTTCAAGAAATAGGGTTGGCCCTTCTTACGAAAGTATTGAATCATGTGCACTTGTGAGCACAATACAGGCTTTGACGGATCACTAGTTTCGACACAGTTGCAATTTGAATTTTTTTGCACCATCTTGCTGCGTGGCTAAATGCTCTAGTGATAATCTGATTTCAATTTCTAAAATAGATTTTGAAAAATGCTTCCAAACATGACTGACAACGGCCGAGCTGGTGGAAGCAGTCGATGGTAAGAGAGAGTTGGAGATAAGGGGAAGCGTATTATCACGTAACCCGTTCATCAGAAGAATTTTTCCAACTTCCGGATTCTACTACCACTAGGCAGCTAACGCGGGTTCGGCCGTTTTCAGTCATGTTTGCATGCATTTTTCACCCATTTCGCACCATCGTAGCGCAAAATAACAATGAACATTTTGTAGTGCTATACTTCTTCTTTCATAATCTGTTTGAGAAATTGAAATCGGGCTATCACTAGAGTATCCAGGAAAGCAAAAAAAAATTTAATTGTTAATGTGCCAAAACTAATGATCCGACAACGCCAGTTTTATGCACAGATATGTAACAAATGCTGTCTTTATAATTGAATAGAGCATTATCACAACTGATTCGACCGAGCGGAGTCGTTAAAAATATAATAATAATTTTGAACGTTGGGCTCTAATTTTCTAGCAACTAGGAATCATACCTCACAGCATTTAAAATTTCTAACTCACCTTACTTTTTCATAGATGATCCCGACTTTCTATACTAGATGCTGGATTGAGAACTCGTTGCGGAACTCACTTTAGCACTCAAATTTACTTGCTCTGTTCAACTATATTAATTAAAATATTTTTCTCTCAAATCAAAAGGATTTTCGTAAACTGGAATGTGAACTTTTGAGAATAAAAAGCCAGAATGCATAACACTTATATCTATAAACAAAACGATAAAGGATAACATACAAAGGTATAGGGACATTTCTCAAATTATTTGATTAGGCAACTTCTGATTTTAACTAATAATTTAACGTGAATGAGGCCAGACAATTTACTAATAATTTAACAAGATAAAATGCAAAAGACTCGAAATAATTCAAATACAACAAATACTAAGAGTTGATTAAAAGAATCAACTTTTTAGGGACAAGTGGAAAAGATCGATTTTATATATATATTCAAAGAATGAAAATTAACGATAGTACCCAGATTGAATATTGTGTTGAACAGAGTTGAATTATGACAATTACAATAACTTGAGTAAACTAATAAAAATGCGCAACCACATGTTGACCTGAACGAATGAAACGAAAGACTACTCTATTTTTCGACCCTAATTTCATAGTTGGCCTGGTCCGCCCTCCTTGAGAACTTTGGGTGGTGGTCCCTGAAAATATAACAACTGGCCTCTCACAAGAACATAACATATGCGAACTATTTGACTGTTTGTTTCTCTATTATTCTGAAATGCCCCATTTTGAGATAAATACACACACGGAAACACTTAAAAATAATCAATAACATCGTCTATTTTAAGAGCACCCTTGGTAACCATGTATTTCTGAGAATATTTACTAGAATAACATGAGTTTTGTGGGTTTAAGAAAACATTTCAGATATTTGAATTCGGGTTTGGGTCTGATTTAAATTATTATTTCCGGTCATAAAATCCGTTTGGTTACAGATAAAGTAAACATGATACGATAATTTCACAATTTTTATGAGTCCTACTCCTTGGGAAATGACGGCGTAATGAATTTTTCACAAAAATCGCAAACTTTTTTGGTTTTTCCAGTTTTTATTCTTTACTAATCATCCGACCAGGTCGTGAAACATTCCATTTGGTTTGTTTTTCAATTATCCACATTTATTTTTTTTAAAGCAACCCAATTGCTTCATTAGTTTTTATTTTAGAAGCAAACAAATTTTTCAAAACACATTTCTTGAATGTTTGTAACAAATTAATAAATGACAGTGGCGAGTCAAAAACATAACAGAATATCACTGCGGACTGTCTTTCATGTAATAGCGTAGTCGGTTTCCTACTAGTATTTTTGTTAAAAACTCGCTCAGTTTATGCTCTATTGCTTGGTTTACAAGTAAATGGTTCACTTGAGAAAAAAATCTATTTTAGGAACTAAATTTTCAACTACAGTAGAAATATGAGATACTCATAGTAAGTGAAATAATGTTTCAGAAAATGTGTTACTACCTTAACTTAATAGAAATGAAGAAATCTGCATTGTTCACAATGAGCGCTTGTCAAGAAAGAAACAAGGAGAAGTTGGGTCGGAAATCAATCAGAAAACAATTACTTTCCTGGCAATACCACGACGAACATTGAATTACATCCAATTAATTTCCGTGCAGAGTTCCTACAAAGCTATCTCTCCAATTGCTAGTTGCATGGAAATGTCAATTGAATCATTTGGACTACTTATGGATCGATTTCGGGGTGTTGCCTCTCATCGGTATAAAGTTGGTCTCTGCCTTGTAGGTACTCTGCACTGATATTCACTGAATGTAATTCAAGGTCCGTCGTGGTATTAGGCAGGAAAGTAGTTGTTTTATGATGGATTTTTGACCCAATTTTTTCTATTTTATAGGATTACCTATAGCAATGAGCACCGTCCTGGTAAAGAAGGACACCTTGTGTCTTTCTTGACAAGCGCTCATTGTGAACAATGCAGATTTTTACATTTGTATTGGTGGTTCCATTAATCACGCACCTTTGGGTACTGCTTTGGTTGAGAGGCTGAAGTTGGGATGGCGCTCGTGGTTTAGTGAAAGCAACACTGCGAGCTAGGTCTTAGCTTATGTTTTGACATGGATTGTTGATTGAACCATTTGTTGCAGACATTAGTTATTGTCTGCAGAGACCTACCCTATACTGATTAGGGGCAACATCCCAAAATCGATCTATAGGTGGTCAAAATGTTTCAATTACCATTTTCATGTAACAAGCATTTGCAGAGATAGACTTGTAGTAACTCTGCATAGAAATTCATTTGATGTTATTCATCGTTTGTCGTGTTATTACCCAGGAAATTAGTTGTTTTCTGATGGATTTTCTACCCAATTTTTTCTATTGTAGAAGAATAGAAGAATATATTTATTGAATTAGGTTTCCCTAATATACAATACTGCTAATATGTATACATATTGAATAATATAATTTTTATATAAGTGAAAATTGTTGAATAAAAATTTTAATTGTTATCAATTTTTAATATTTTTGTTTTGAATAAAATTGTAGTCGTAGTGAAATTATAGTGGGTTTTTATTGTTTTTGAATTTGTTGTATATTAGAAATGCAGTTAAGAAGGTAATAAATACTCATATACAATTCTTCATTACCCAAAGATATGCCCAGGCTGGATACTTACTCTTAATATTTTTTTTCTAACCTTTCACCTTTGTATTCTGTTGCAGAAACTCTCTCAGCTCATCGGCTCCTCCAAAAACAACATGAATCCTCCTCAGGGCTAGATTCTTGGAAAGGGCTTCCAAAGTGAAAATATGCAATATTTGTGACAGATGTATCAAAATAATAGATATTATACTCAGAATCCAAATTTAATGAGCGTTTCATTGAATAAATTCTGCAAAATTGGTGTGATTTTCAATCAAAAACTCATTTTTGATTTACTTGAAAGATACCTTATCCTATTATATAATAATCCTTCTTGTTTTTTTTTATTACAGAAATTGAAGCGTCAACAAATCCAATGTTCTTACCATCCATTCTGTGGCGAATTAGTCACCGCCAGAATCGAACTCTGATTTCAATATCGACTGATAGATCAAAACTTCCTACTCTATCGACTACTAAGGATATGTTGTCGTTCAGTTTTGAAGGTTATGTTTCATTTATTGTTGTACCTATATATTTTTTTTAATCTATGTAATAATTGTCCATTCAATAAAAGTGAAAGAGTGGTAAAAGTTTTTTCTGTTAAGTAAGGTACAGTTGGTTTCACCATAGTGCACGAAAGTTGAAATGTTTTTAGGAAATGACGTTAAGTTTTCTCTTGAACGTAAAAGTTCGTCTGCTTTATTAGGAATACGAGTTTGAAGCTGTAAATACCTTTCTGGAAGCCTGAATTCAAAGCTTTTCTCCAAGTTCGGCCTAGCTGTGTTCTTCAGTCTTGAAGATTCTGATGAGGTATGTTCTTGTTAGTATATGCTGAATTATCAACCAAATGTTGACTGTAATTCTGGTTGGCTGCTTGAAATTTTTCTTTTAAAAATTTCATCTTTCAAATTAGACAAAAACTTTTGCGTGATCTCTTCTTGGGTCTTCTTGCGCGTCTCCTAAACAAACTTTCTCGTCACCACGGCAATCTCTCATTATCCCTTAAGCACTATATTAACAACTTAATTACTATTTACTATAAAATCTTGCTAAATCTATAAACTCCTCATCTTATTTCAAATTCTGAGGGGTTCCTTACCAAAAACTGTCCCCTTTTTACTCCCTGCTGTTTATTTTATTATGATTAATTTTGAGGTTATGTTCTCATTTTTGTTGCCTTCCGATACCAATTTCTTTTCAAATTTGGCTCTAAATTATAGTCTTTAGCTTTATTCATCGTCAGAAACTTATTTAAACTTGTCTTACAGTTGGAGTTGGTTGGTTGGTTGGTTGGTTGGTTGGTTGGTTGGTTGGTTGGCTGGCTGGTTGGCTGGTTGGTTGGTTGGCTGGTAATAGATAGTTTTCATGCTGCTTCGAAGAAAGTGTCGTAACGAGCTGTGCAGCCTCGACAACAGAGTATTAAAAGGCTCATTGGATAGAATCTGATGGTGTTTTCACATTCTCTGCTGTTATGATGTTCTTCAGGACTTGAGGTATAGTATTTAGCCTTTCTTTAGTGCAATAATAATAATAATAATTATAATCCACTATTTCCTATATACAACGTTATTTCATAGCAATATATATATATATATATATATATATATATATATATATATATATATATATATATAGTAAAAAAGTTATCAAATAATCCTATTATCAAACAATACAGTAGGAATAAGAATAATAACATTTTCACAGAATTGAAAAGTAAGCCTAATTTAGATCTTTTATATGCTTCAACAGTCTGTGTCTGAATTTTTCATTAGTTTCACTATCTTCAACAATCTGGCAATTATGGCAACGAGCACCTTCCTGGTAAGGCAGGACACTTTGTTTCTTTCTTGACAAGCGCTCATTGTGAACAATGCAGATTTCTTCATTTATATTGGTGGTTTACTTAATCACGCTCCTTTGGATACTGCTTCGGTTGACAGGAAGAAGTTGGGATGGCGCTTGTGGTTTAGTGAAAGCTACACTGAGAGCTCGGTCTTAGCTTGTGTTTTGATATGGATTGTTGATTGAACCATTTGTTGCAGACATAAGTTATTGTCTGCAGAGACCTACCCTATACTGATGAGGGGCAACACCCCGAAATCGATCTATAGGTGGTCCAAATGTTTCATTCAATATTTCCATGCAACCAGCAATTGAAGAGATAGCCTCGTAGGAACTCTGCACGGAAATCCATTGGATGTAATTCAACGTTAGTCGTGGTACTAGCCAGGAAAGTAGTTGTTTTCTTATGTATTTTCGACCCTATTTTTCCTATTGTATAGGATTATGGCAATGTGCAACGTCCTGGTAAGGCAGGACACCTTGTTTCTTTCTTAACTCTTTAGAGTACCTACTTTGTGAATCGAAACAGTTATCTGAAAAAACTTCACTAGGTCTGAGCTATCAAATTAACATTACTTGATCAGGTCTGTTTTGTGCGAAGATAAAATTCGGAAATCATCCAAATGCCAACTGCAGGGAATGATATCGATATTTCACCTTGACAAACTCAGGAGAGAAAAATGGACTGCTTGCTAAATCGGAGAAATTCGTGCCTTTTATAACTCTTACCTGTTATCAGATGCAGTGGTTCTGGATGGGATATAATCTTGCGGTTTGTCATGTAATCGCTTCCACGGGCCGTGATTGGAGTTCACAACACTTCTAGATTGCGTAGGACAACTAATTTTGTGGAGTTTTTACACACGACGACTCTCTCACTCACTGTCGACAGTATATCAACGAATTTGTAGGCGGTACACATTTCCATACACAAGTGAAAAAGCTTTAAAAGGCTTATTCACGTTAAAATGAGAAGTTATACGCGGTGAGCCAAATAAGACGAGCTGAGGATGCGTTGCATTTTATAATTTAGAATAATAATAAGAGTAATAAAGAATAATAAAAATAAACTTTTAGGATACATAAAATAACAAAACAAAAGGGAAGTTGAGCGAAAACGCGACATGCCGCCCAACTAAAATACCCTGTATTTTACGGGGAATCGAGCGGTAGCGGACAAAGTTTGGATACTGGGCGCTTTAGAACGCCTCCGTTAGCAACCTTTACTCGTACCCTACCATCACGACCAGGAAACGTTTCAAGAATACGACCCATAGGCCACGTCATCGGAGGACAATTATCTGACTTAATGAGGACTAGTGTTCCTGTTTTCAATGAAGGGGAGTCATCCAACCATTAAGCGCAATGATTTAGGGTAAGTAAGTACTCTTTAGACCATCGGTTCCAGAACTCTTGGTGCATACGAGTAAGTAGTTGCCACCGAGAGAGGCGGTTTATAGGAAGGCTCTGAAGATCCTCCTCAGGAGGGGCAGATAAAGGTTCCATTGACAAAAAATGTCCCGCAGTCAAGGCAGTGTAGTCATGCGGATCGTTGCTGAAAGGGGTAAGCGGGCGAGAATTCAGGATGGCTTTAATCTGAGTAAATACGGTAAGAAGTTCTTCATACGTAAAAACCTGGTCTCCCACAACTCGAAGTAGATGGGATTTAACGGATTTTACACCTGCTTCCCATAAACCGCCAAAGTTGGGTGCAGACGGGGGATTGAAGTGCCATGCAATGCATTCAGATGATGCAGAGGCCTCAAACATTGCATTCAATTGTCTATGTGCACCGATAAAGTTAGTCCCTCAGTCACTATAGAGATGTGAGCATCGTTCACGACGAGCAATAATTCTTCTTAGGGCAGCGAGAAAGGCTTCACTAGAGAGATCGCTTACCAACTCAAGGTGAATGGACTTAGTGGCAAGGCAGACGAATAAGCATAGATATGCCTTCAAAATTTTTGCACCTCTGGATCTAGACATGGATATACGAAATGGTCCTGCGAAGTCTACACCTGCATGCAGGAAACATTTCACACGAGATACTCGAGCCGAGGGCAAGTCTCCCATGGGGGCTTGTACAGACTTAGGATTGATTCGCCAGCAGGTTATACATTTAGATACAATGCGCCAAATGGCATGTTTCGAATTGAGTATCCACCAATTTTGAGCTATCAAGTATTGAATAGTTTGTATCCCTGTGTGAAAGTACCGGACATGAGTGTTCTCGATGAGGAGGTGTGTGAACCGACTCATGTTAGGTAACAGAATGGGATATTTCCGCGAACGGGAAATGGGAGTGTGTCTGAGCCTACCGCCTACTCGAAGAAGTCCCTGATCGTCCACAAAAGGAGACAACTTACGCAGAAATTTGGAAGACGTTTTCTTTCAGCTAAGAGGGAAATGTCATCACCAAAAAATGAGGACTGAGCATGCTTAGCAAATGTCTCTAGAGAATGATGGATTTCGAAAGAGGAAAGACACCCTGTTCGTTTGGTATTTTTTTTTGGAACAGTTATGTAAGAATCGAAGAGCGTAGCTCAAAATTCGAGCTGAGGTTATCAGAGAAGAATGTTCCTCGAAAAGAAATTGGAGTCAACTGTTACACTGAGTACTACACGACGTTCTTCTTCAAAGGTGTCTGAAAGAGACGTTATCTTCGTGAAACAGGTAGGGTTGAATGAACGAAGAGAGGATGGTCCTGTCCACCAAGAGGAACAGTTGAGAAACTCACTCGGCAAGAGTCCTTGAGTTTGTATATATGACACCCGGTTACAGACTAAGGTTTTCCATCGGTGAGGGGAACCCTTTATTCAGCTGAGAGCGACCATGGAGTCAGACCAACAGTACGTTTTGTCAATAATGATGGTATCATCATAAACTTTGTGGATATACTCAGCTAACCGAGCCGTTAAGGCGGCAGCACAAAGTTCTAGCTTGGGAACTGAAATTTTCTCCAAAGGAGCCACCTTTGATTTGCCACAAATAAGATGAGTAATTTTCTCGCCAGAATCAGTTTGAAATAAAAAATAAGCAACTAAACAATAACCTCTTTCACTTGCATCTCCGAAACAGTGGAGTTCACACGTCTGAAAGTGGTCTATGCAAAGTCGCCGAGGTAGGGAAAATTCTAACAGCGAAGGAAAATCAGTGACATATTTTTTCCATGTTCTCACAATTTCAGCGGTGGGTCCCTGGTCCCAACCAATCCGAAGGGTCCAAATTTGTTGTATTAAATGTTTGATAAGAAACGTGACAGGTGAAAGAATTCCCAATGGATATAATATCTTTGATAGATTAGAAAGAATATGTCGTTTCATGCAAATGGTATTAAGATCACTTACAGAAAATTTGAAAGTATCTGTGGAAGGGTTCCACTGAAGACCCAATACTTTACAAGATGGATCAGCTTGAGTTTCAAAAGATACAGGGTCGATGCATAGGTGAGAAATAGGCAAATGAGCCAATAGTGCAGGTTCGTTACTGGACCATTTCCTCACCTCAAATCCACCTTTGCCCAAAAGTGCGATGAATTCTTTTTGTAAGGCCATGGCACCTTCATACGAAGAGACTGAAACGACAATGTCATCCACATTCGTATCATGAGCAATAGGGTAGTTGGCTGACGTCATTGGTAAAGTCTGAACAAGTTTCAGCCCAGGGCCTCGTAGCGAGGAAAGCAAGTAATTAAATTTTTCAACATTACGAATCAAACATATCAATATACGTATGAAAACTGAGTATGTCTCCACTAAAGATAGGCAATTCAATACTAGGCAATGGTATTTTATGTACAGAATTCATAGAGGCATCATTACTATTAACAGAAAGTTCAAAATAAATAGCCTTGCTATTGTAATACAAAGTCTCGAAACTCTTTCTAATGAAATCTTCAGCAGCAAATAAACTACCATCATCACTGCTACTAATCAATCCAATAATGACGTTATGATTTTCAAAAAAATCTTTTTTAATATCTTCGATTGGCTCTATGTACATTTGAAAGAGTGTAAGATGAACGGGATCAGATTCCGCCCTTTTTGAAATATCATTACCTTCTTTCATTCTGTTAATTTGCGTTTTTCGAAGTGCTTGATATTTTTTTATTTTATCTACGTTGGCAGTCATAACGGAAATTTAAATTTAACTGTAGTTATAATTAATTTAATAAAATCAGAAAATGCGATTTTGAAATGTTTGGGAAATAGAAATGCTAATCCAGAGAGCAACGATGCCGTGAATTATTGAAATTAAATTATCAATATCGAAAAAGATTTAGCAAATCTAGTCGTGCCACCCTATAACTTCCAATACCCGAACTGTGAATTTCTGTATCTTTCAGTACCTTTGACTACAAAAAAACGATGGTTTTTTATTAACACTATCACTTCCAAATGATTTGCCTTCGACCGCTCGACTCAGCGGAGGAGTACAAAAAACGTTGTTTTTTATACTCACTTCTAAATAATTAGCGAAATGAAAAATAATGAATTCAAATGGACAATGAATTATGATTTATGACTAAATAAATAACTGATAAATCTTAGTTTATTAAATGCAACGAAATCCACACTCAGCTTATCCTGCTCGAAATGACCAAAATGTTTTGTGCGAAGATAAAATTCGGAAATCATCCAAATGCCAACTGCAGGGAATGATATCGATATTTCACCTTGACAAACTCAGGAGAGAAAAATGGACTGCTTGCTAAATCGGAGAAATTCGTGCCTTTTAAAACTCTTACCTGTTATCACATGCGGTGGTTCTGGATGGGATATAATCTTGCGATTTATCATGTAATCGCTTCCACGGGCCGTGATTGGAGTTCACAGCACTTCTAGATTGCGTAGGACAACTAATTTTGTGGAGTTTTTACACACGACGACTCTCTCACTCACTGTCAAGATTATATCAACGAATGTGTAGGCGGTACACATTCCCATACACAAGCTAAAAAGCTTTAAAAGGCTTATTCACGATAAAATGAGAAGTTATACGCGGTGAGCCAAATAAGACGAGCTGAGGATGCGTTGCATTTTATTATTTAGAATAATAATAAGAGTAATAAAGAATAATGAAAATAAACTTTTAGAATACATAAAATAACAAAACAAAAGGGAAGTTGAGCGGAAACGCGACAAGGTCAATTGGGGTAGTAATCTATCGACTCATGCTTTTTTAGTTCGGATGTTTCCGCGAAATACTTCGTTTGCGAAAACGGTCCGAATTCAACGGAGCGAGCCACACGGCTTCATTTCGTCATTCGATTTGTTTCTTCCACATGCAGCGTCCTGCTTATGAGTGTGATTGTTGCATCATATTTATGCATAATATATATTGTAATGAAATCCTTGTTGTGGGTTCATTGATTATGAATTGTTCTCCAGTGAGTAGTATATGTGGTTATTGGATGGAAATTGTCAGTAAATGTGTGACAATCATACTTCAACTGTTCAGAATCACGAAATAATCTGATACCTCAGGGCGACGTATTGTCAAAAAGTAAGAGAAGATCTGGAAAGTTTTATAATCGTTTCTCTCGAGGCCTCTTGTCAAAGATAGGAGAAAATCATACTTGATAACAATAGTCATCCGATTATTTCACATTTTGAAATGATTTGAAATATATTTTTCTCTGAGGCTATTCGTATCCACTCACAGTACAATTACTCCAACTAACCAAGTAAATAATACACCAATGACAAGAGACCTGCTACTTTACTGGGTATGGAAAATGATACCAATGATTGTTCAAAAAGAAAGCAGAGGCTGAAACACCACAGATTGAGTTCAACTCAATGTTACTGTATAGAGGCTAAGTAAAACTCGAAGTAGTCCCAGCCCACCCTTCCCTATTTTAGGGGTCATATATATATTGTGGAGATGACTTCGAGTTTTACTTAGCCTCTATATACTGAAACTCCAATTCGAGGATAGACTACTTCCTTCACATTAATGTTACTGATCAACGTACTAATGATAATGCACCTAAATTCCACCCATTAGTGAACATTTCAATTGGCATCAGTGAAATGGCCAATGAAGGGTATTTATCGGGGGTAATACCACACGAGCTCAGATTTGGCTGGATATTTTTGTGGTTGTTTTCGAATACTTACTTTCATTGCCTCATTGGCAATCCAACGAGAGCCATTCTGACAAAATTACGAGAGCGTAGCTCGAGTGATTTTGTCAGAACAGATCGAGTTTAATCACCTACATGAGAAAGTAAGAATGAGAAAACCACAGGAAAAAATATCCTGCTAGATCCGAGCTCGCGTGCACGGAGAAAATGGTCCAAGTAAAACGTTTTCCTGACTTTTTTCGATTGTAGTAAAAATATTAATACCTATATTCAGAAAAATGATGTTTGTCTCTGAAAGAACCTGAGTATTCCGAACGCATGAACTTGTAGCTATAATATTGTATACAGCAAGTACTTCGAACATTAGATAATTCACTTTGTATAAGTGTATATTCATATTTATCTACTTTGTGTTTCTGAAAAGTATATCATATATCATAACAACAGAGACTCGTGTTACATGCATAATACAACAGTTCATACGCAGTAGAGCTAGGTGTTCCTGCGATAATGTAACTGTTCACCTCCTTTTTGATATTCGACCAGTTCGGGATAAATCGGTAGTAACCGTCGCACCTGTTCATCAACGTTTCCGCGAAACTGGCCTCATTCCAATTCCAGCATTTGAGTTAGTAGTTGTATGTGGACGTGTTATATAGTGTGCCGGAATTTTACTATTATTACTGTTGTCAGTTGTGTGAATAGCGTTAGTTTGATTTATGTATTTTACTTGTTGGTATGTAGAATGTGGATTTTGACCGAACATTTCTAGAGAATTGACATTTTATAATAGAATGAGGAGAATTTCAGTTTCAATAAAAATATAAAAAATTAACATATTTTCATTTCCTTTCTTCAATATCTTGGATTTGTTATGTTCATAATGAGGAAAGACATTAGCTTGCCTGCTTCTTCATTCATTCATACTGATGTATACAAACAGATTCAACAAAATTCCAAAATTTTTAATTATGAAACAGGTTGTACTGGGTGATCCAGTAAGGGTATGGCCAGAGGCGAAGATTTGTTAAAAAAAAAACCGTCAAAATGTTATATACTTCTTTCCACATCAACTAAGAGTTCACGAAAAAATATTGTGATAAAAACTGCAATCTCTATCTCCAGTTATTCTTGAGTAGTGTATTTTGCTAGCCTGTATATGCCATGCAAGTACGTTTTCTTATAGTATAAACTGAATGATTGCTTCCATGGTGCAACATTGTTTTTTTTTTAAAGGCCAAGTAAACTGATATTACTATTATAATCAAAAAATGTTGCTGCAGTAGAATACTGTAGAGTAGCAACTAATGTATTTTTTAGTAGATCTAAGGCTATATAAGTTATTTGGGAGCAAATCATTTTTCATCAATGGTAAATTTACTTATCACTAGTAGTTATCAAACTGAGCACCTACTGCAGATGAATCGTAGATTGAGGCTGATAAAATAAAATTTTTGCTTCTAATAAAGAGTTTACTATCGTTAGGTTACATTGTATTCCTGAAATTACATCAATAACAGCAAGTGATCAAATTCTGGAATCAATTTTTTTTGTAGCTAATAAAGCGGATACTTCTTCTATATAGTATGCAAATTTTCACTTGGTGGTAAGCAAATTTTACTTGCTACTATTAAATTTTTTTCCGTGTGGTATTTGTTAAGACAATCCCATGAATATCAATTCAATTAAACTTCATGTAATAAATCAATAGAACAACAAGTAAATGAATAATGTTTAGAAAGAACAATACTAGTAGTGGTAGTTCTTTGGAAGGCCGCAACCGCGGCGAAGCAAGTAGGCCCTCATGGACCCTTTTTGCCATCCCCTGTTCTCCACTTATCTACATTCATCCTCCTAGTTTTCCTTTTCGAATCTTTGTGACCTCCTCATGATAATGGATATGTCTTCCGGTACTCTCCAGTTTGTTATATCACCTAATATATCTCTCGTTGCCAACGTAACGTCAATCACTTTCTGTCAGATGCGGTTGACGAACGTTGGTTCTGTCCCCCTATTCAGTATCTCCAAACTGGTCGTTGCTAGATATTCAAGTAGTGCTTCACCGCAGGCATTGACATCCGTGCTGCCTGCCCCACATCGTGACAGATTTTCCAGTTCTCACATTCCTGAGTAGTGTGTAAGTTTGTGTATTAAGTGTAGAGGAATGTGTGTGTTTTTTGCGTCGGTGTATGGTGAGCTAGGGGCCCACGGGGCGCTGCTCTCTTTGACTGTGACGCCTCAGTCACCCCTGGAGACCGCTTTCTCGTTAGCCGTCATGACAAATCATGGCCGTTGTCCAGGATTCACCACGTGGAGGTGAGAATAGCTTTGGGGTGCCTGGACTCTAGGAGTGGGACTCTGTAACTTGTATAAGATCACAAAGCGAAGCGAAACGAAGCACACGCTATCACTTTCCAGTATGACGAAAAGAGATAGCTTATGCTTCGCTTCACTGTCGCTATACGAAATAAGTTACAGAGTCCCAGCCCAGGCACCCCTTTGAACCCCAAGAACAATACTAACTGGAATGTTATTCGCTGTTCAATTCTGTTTTGTCCAAATGACTCGCAACGCTTGATAAACGAACAGTAAATGCTAGCGTTGCTATCGTGACGTAATTTATCCGATATTTTCATCCACTTCCATTTTTCTTCCTTCGTATTTAGTAGATAGCAAACAAAGATTTTTGTATTCACAAATGGGAATTATTATACATGAGTATGGGATTGTCTGAAATATATCAGAATGGGTTAGTACTGGTTAGTGTTTATCTTCAGGAACACATTTATTTAGTGGTAATTGATTAGTTTATCTGTCCCATACAGTTTTAAGTTTTTACTTGTGGATATGTAACATTTAATATAGTGATTTTTTTTTCTTTGTGAATCCCGAATTTTGTCGAAGCCACGAGATTTATCTGTGGTTCAGTTTGAGAATTTCGTGTAAAGTAGGAGTGGGGATAGGCGGAGCACATTTTTTGACAATGGAGCACATTTGACTTATTCAAATTTGTCGCTTAAATGGCAAGTGATCCCTCTTCAAAAATGTGTCGGTTTTAGTGGTTTTTCATTCCTCAGACAAGAGTTCACATTGATGAGAGGCGTCACACAGTTTTTCAGCTCTTCGGAAGAATAAACCTTGAATTTTTGTGAGGGCTGCCTCTACTAGCTGGGGTGATTTGAATTACTTTGGTTATACCCCATTATTTATACGTGAATAATGAGGTTATTGAGGGGAACTTTCACTTTTATTTGAAGCATATATTCGGAAGCTTAGCTGAATTATATTTCTAAAGGTGTGAAATGTGTTAGTGGGGCAGATTTGACATAGCTCCCAATGGGTAGTTTTGACATACATATATCACATTTGCCCCATCATTATTCATTTCGATTAAATAGCTTTCTGATGTCTCCCAATATTTCGGGATAACAGCATTGTTTAAATAAAGGTATTTAAACAATTCCTTTACCTGAAACAGTGTTCTTTTAGGAGATCAAATAACGTTGCCAACCGATGTTTTACTGTCACTCTCAGATATACACCTACGATGTAGGCTTGTTACGGCAAGTGCCTGTCAGAAAACGAATAAATGTCCTAACCTACTTTCAACAAGGATGATAATGGCGGAATAGGAAGGTTGAATGTAAATCTAAATTTTACGCAGATTCGCAAGAAATGCAGAAAATGAAGGAGACTGCAGAAATAAAATAAGTACAAAAAGGGATGTTTTCGAAGAACCCAAGGAAAAGAAATGAACATCACACCATGAACACAAGCATAATAAAAAAGTGGAACAATGGAAATTTGAAGAATCTGAAGACGAAAATGATACAGATTCTGTTTTTTACTACATTCTAGAAGTGGTCTTGGAGCTAATTCAATATTTGAGTTGACGGACGACTAAATACCACAGATTAAAATTATGTATCGGTTGAGTTCCCAACAAAGTATTCCGTTATTTATCAAATTGTCAGAATTGAAGAAATTCCAGAAGTTGACGAATTTCAAAGAGATTTTTTGGATGGATATATTGCCTAATCCCAAGTTGGTCAACAGAAATTATGAACTTGAAGTCAACTTCGATTTTTACAACTTGAAATATTAAATGAGGTACCCAAACATTGTTTCAAATCTTTTTTGCGTGTGACTCTTGAAATAAGAATAGATATTACCCAGATGTCGGGGCGTGGCGCAGTGGTTAGAGCGTCCGACTTTGGGTCGAAAGGTCCGGAGTTCGAGCCCCAGTTGCGGCTGGTATTTTTTTAATTTAATTTGACCCATTCAATTATTCAAATCTCGTGGCTGGACTGGGGTGAGTCCTGCACGATTCTCTGTTGCGTTCCAATTAACAGTGCTGCTCCTAAGGTGGCGCATGGAGTTAGTAACAAGGCCTATCCAGAACACGTGGCTAATGACCATAGCAGTCGATGCCAAGACACGAAAGAAAAAAAAAGATATTACCCAGATATTTGATTTTTTTAACGTAGTATTAGTAATAAATCTGATTTTTTCTGTTGATTAACTTTTCTGATGACAATTTCTTTTTCTAGTCAAATGTGCCCCGTTTTTCCCTACTTACAAGTTCGTCTGCTTTGTCTCAGTGTTTCTCAATTTTTCCTAGCACATGCCTTCAGTCGACCTGAAAAATGTCAAGGGACATGCTCTTACACGTCAAAAAACTCCTGTTTCTCCATTGAAGATTCTTTAACGATGAGATGTGAAGATAATGTATGCTGGAAAACTACTAGAATTGAAAAGGAGAATAATTGTAATGGTGTGAAATATCCTATCAAAGGACCAGGCAACTGCCTTATACATGAACAAATGGTCACCGGTTAATTTTTCTGAATTTCTAGTATGTTGTAGAATATGACCTCTTGAACAAAAGTGTCCATGAGCCCAACCCAATCCTATAACTAGTTTTCTAGATACAGGGTGTTGAAGTTCGAAAATGGCCATTTCTTTAAAGTAACATTACTCGGAAGAAAACATCTTGAATGAAAGAGTTTCGCGCGACAAATATTGCTTACCCATACCATACCATTTTAGACTGGGTGTCAATAAAAATAATGTTACATACGGGGTGAGTTAAGCATTATTCTAAATGAAATTGTTTTTCGACCCTATAAAATGAAGATGTGATTAAATCAAGTTGCACACTGAAATGCCCATTTGAATATGTTAAAATCTACAAATTCAAATTTTGTACTGGGTGAATCAAGAAGTCACATTTTTTTTTGGGTGACATCTGGTATATTTTTCTTTTATATCTTGAGCTTTAGGGATACTTGACTACAAACCATTCAGCATAATGCTTGTCCAAAATTCATATACAGTGTGACACAAACGCTAGGTGATGACAAAACTTGCGAAAATGAGTTTATTTTATAATTCACTCTGTAATTAAAAATTTCGTGCTTGAAATTTTCCAATTTTTTGTCATTACTCTCCGTTCGAGTACACTATTATAATGCTAAACGGAATTGGCTTTTCTATGACTAATTTTTGAGATACACATGGTAATTTATTGAGAGGAGCGACCGGCTACATATCCGTTATTACAAAAGTTGTCAAAAAATTGTATACAATGAAAATGTCATACAGAGTAACGGTAAGAGACTCGTTAACGTTTACTTATTGTTATTCTGCCATGTAATTAAAAAATTTTTACTGGAAATTTTGCAATTTTCTGTTATTGCTCTCAGTTTGAGTACACCATTATAATGCCGAAAAGAATTGGCTTTTCTATAACTAGTTTCAGGTCAATCAGTCTATTATTTCTGGACCATAATCAACATTTTCGGGTGGTAATCTCTCAGCAGCATCGGTAATGTCATTTAATAGAGATGTCGATTGATATTTCACGTTTTCCTCGTATCGCGCATATCCGAGAAACCACAAAACACTTTGCCACATGGGCACATGTGCCCAAGGTTCGAGACCCGGACTTACACGTGCAATGATATTGAAGTTTCAGTTCATGTTCTAGATCGTCTGACACGTGGAATGTTACCCACAACATATGTTTGGACTTATGGCGGAATCTGGAATACAACCGAAACCTTAAAATACTTGCTTCCTTCAGTATATCAAATAAAAGCACATCAGTTTCTTCCTTATGTTTATCCTGTTTACAACTTTTTGACAATTTGATATGATAATTGCCTGTCAGTTGGTGTAAATAATCCAAATCCAAACGTGGAACTTTAGGAGCATGTGAATGATTTAGTAATACCCAATGACCGTTTCTTAGTTGCATCTTTTAGCCTGAACACGTGCTTGTAAGACAATTACGTCTTCCATTTGTCGTTACATTTCCTCTGCCTTTTCAGCTGTGCCTTGTAAAGTAATGAGGGGATGGAATTTATGTTTTAAAGCTCCGGCTATTTGATAATAGTCCCGTAAATGCGCGGCGTGGTGTATTAAAACTATTTATTTAAAAAAATTATAAATCGTTTGCAAATGTCCCTTTCTCGATTCTACTACTCATCGTTTACTTGTTATGATGAGTGCCAAATTAGCATCACTGGTTTCTAATTGATTTTGTCCACGAGCAAGGAGGGAAGGCATAAGACATTTCATACCAAGGTCTTGTAATACTGGAGCAGAATCTCGATATCCTCTGTCTACTGTTGCAATCTCCCCATCCTCAAACCAAGTTCTCATCCCGCTTAGATCATTGCATAGTTCATGTTGTAGAATAGTAGAATCATTATTACTGCTATCTGAGGAATAGGATACGTTGATTGCTATAGGATGTAACATATGGGGCCACGATCACTTCAGGTTTTACCATGTGCTGCATTATATAATAGCAGTACGACTGCCGGAGTACTCGTAAGTTGGAACTTTTTGCAAGTTTAGTGTATGTGCAGTCTATATATACAATCGCTTTAGAAATATTGGTGTCACAATTATATAATGTGTGTTTACAAATGCGTGGACATGTCTTTCTATATAATTGTCTCTGGTAATTGCATTTAATCCTAATTTGTGTGGTATAAAACGTTGCACAAATACTGCCATACTTTAGTGATGATTCCACTAGTACGTTGTCTGGTGGGGTATTGGAAATTTGTTTTCGAAAATTGATCTGATACACCATGTCGCAATTTTGAGAGGAAAGTAATCAAAGGTATTTTCTTAATCACTATTCTATTCTCAACTGTCTCGTAGGCATTGCAGATTGCATATAACTCATCAAATTGAACATTCGAAATCGAAGTTAAGACCTTGAATTCATAGTCAGTGAAAATTTTTGTATCCTCGTAGTTTCCACTACGATAACAAGCTGCTCGAAGACATTGAAGGAATTGGTGAAGATCATTTTGTCATATACGGTCTGTGAATATAACGTAAACCAACATAAAAAAGGTTCAAAATGAGTCCGTTTTCATCGAGATAATGTTGACAAATTCGCATGATAAATACATCAACTCTGCACGCTATGGACAGTCTGGTAAGATTTTCATCTCCATTGCTTATTATGCAAACACGATTACCTGTTGGAAACAATACGTTCATTTGAAGACAATTTGGATTATTCTCACGTGCTCTAATATCGACTATAATGACCTGATAATAATTAAAACAAAGTCTACTACCTTCTAAAATATTCGAAGGAGGATGTCCTATAGTTTCTCGTCTTAACACTGCCGCTTCTTGTACCATGGCGTAATCTTCGCCATATATTCTATTCGTATGTCGAATATTATAAATTCTGCCACAAATGTAACAATTCGCCCTGTTTGCTAATGCCATAATTGTCAATTTGAACTTCATATTCACCCAATATAAACACAAAAATTGCTAAATTCTAAGTACTACACACAAGTAAAAGTTGGAAAACTGAGCAGAAACGCCATTATTTCAAATATTTGACAGATAGATGTAATCACAAAACATTATTTGTCATTGCCATCTATGTAACTGTTAATAAAATGTAGCGCGAGAACAGAGAACATTGGACGTGGTGCTGTGTGTAAGAAAAATATCAAAAATAGTTATGTACAATAGTATATTTCATGATGACTTCAGAAAATATGCATTTTCTGTGCGTGCAAGCAAGGAAAAAGCATTTTGGACGAGTAATGAATGATATTTTTCATTATATCTACCTGAAAACTACAGATTGTTAAGAAACGTTTATTTTCAATGATGAAGAAACAAAAAAATGTATTATTAATTGAAATATTTATGGTACAAAAATATCCAGAAATTGCCACAAAACAAGCGTTATTCACCTTGTTGGTAAGGAAATATTCAAACAATTTGCGATATCTAGAAAACTGTCATATCATTTAATTTTAACATGTAAATAGGCAGCTATAATGACAGTAGCGCACGGAAAAATTTTCCGTGCGGGCGCATGGAGGAAACTAAATAAACATGTTAATAAAGTGTTTTCAGATAGGTATATAATGAAAAAGTGTTTAACTATATTTTTCAATATTTTTCTGAATTTTACAGGGTCTGCAATTATTTCTGGCTGGTAGTTGAATTTTTTTTTAGTGGCCTTTGAGCGTGGAGTTAATATGTTTGTCAGCTACTTCAAACCTGAATGTATATCCACAAGTGTATTATTTTGCACCATTGTAGTTAACGTTAGACAGGGTGGCTCGATAGTGTACGAAAGTTGTCCGTCGGAACGAAAATGTAAAAAATACACTAAAGAAAGATATTTGCACAAATGCACATTTATATACCTATATATGCATATTGTTTCACGTGTATTATGTCTGAGGCTCGAATTTTTGGCACGTACCATGATGCATATATTATGGTTTTTAGGACATGCACGATACGTGATTAAATCACTGATGCTACTGAAAGTCTCCTACCGGAAAATATTGATTATGGCCAGGAAATACTAGACAGATGTAATATTATCGACTGTAAGTCGGTACCTCCACTTACTATTGTTTTTTTTTTTTTCATTATTGTTTTTTGTTTTGATGTCCTGTGAACCATGAAGTGAGTCTAGTGAGCTAATAATGTGAAAAAGAAACGCATCCTGCATTCTACCTCCAGAACATTGAGAAAACGATTGCATTGATATATATTTTATAATTTATCTGGGTAGTCCCAAAAACTGATCAGATGAATCTGAATTTGGGATGTTGATACAAAACAAATTATGAACTGTCGATTAAGCCGCAAATCAAATATATTAATATCAATCGATAAAGAGTTTTATTTTCTTTTTTTTAATATTAAATACAATGTCTTTCATTGTAACATAGCAGAATAACAATAATTGAATGTTAATGTGCCTCTTGCCGTTACTCTGTATGACATTTCCATTGTATACAAATTTTTGACAACTTTTGTAATAACGGAGATGTAGCCGGTCGCCCCTCTTAATGAATTACTCTGTGTATCTCAAAAATTGATTATAGAAAAGTCAATTTTGTTCAGCATTATATTAGTGTACTCAAGCTGAGAGAAATGACAAAAAATTTAAACATTTCATTTATAAAATAAACGCATTTTCGAAAGTTTTGTCATCACCTAGCGTTTGTGTCACACTGTATATAAATTTTGGACGAGCATTATGCTGAAAGGTTTGTAGTCAAGTATTCCTGAAGCTCAAAATATAAAATAAAAATATACCAAATGTCACAAAAAAATGTGACTTTTTGATTCTCCCAGTACAAAATTAGAATTTGTTGATTTTGACATATTCAAACGATGGGCCTTCCAGTGTGCTACTTGGTTTATTCAAATTTTTATTTCATAGGGTCGAATAAGAATTTGATTTTGAGTAATGTTTCTTTAAAGAAATGGCAATTTTCCAACTTCAGCACCCTGTATATCGAAAACTAGTCATTGGATTGAGTTGGGACCTCAGACACTCTTGTTCAGGATGCAATATTTCACATCAAACTGAAAATTCAAAAAAATTAACCGGTGACAATTTTTTCATAATGCTGCTGCCTGGCCCTTCGGTTACGGTCCCATTATTATTCTCCTGCTATGTTTCAAAACATACTGATGATATGCCCTCTTATTCGTTTGGAATCTGAGAAAATTGTATACCTAGTGTCCCAAATTTCATGTGACAGGCAATATCTGGATCGGCAATTTCAACCGAGCAAGTTCGAAAACACTGATTAACCTCAGCAAAATTAGTCTAAAGACAATCACAGAATTTCTAACGGGGCATTGCAGACTCAAAGAACACCTAAGTAAGCTAGGCTTGGAGGAGGACAACACCTACAGATTATGTGGGAAACATCCAGAAACACCTCACCACAAAAGATTACATATACTGGGATCACACCAGCTGACTGTGGAAGAAATACCACAAATGGACCCCCTCAAAATCCTAAAATTCCTGACGGAATTGAGGCTTGAGGGGCTGCTGTAAACGAGAACACCTTGAGATAGCAGAAGAAGATGGGGTACAATAGATCTAATTAGGTCGCAGCGCATTAGTCACGATCCATACCTACCAATACCAATACCAATATCTGGATTGTTGCAACAGATAGACAAACATATTTCGTTCGAAACTTTCAGGAGTTCATGGACCTGATTTTTATATAATTTTAAAATGTTGTAACTCGAAATTAACACTTATTTCGAGTTACAACTCGAAATTAGGCTTAATTTCGAGTTACAACTCGAAATTTGCCTAATTTCGAGTTGTAACTCGAAATTAACACTATGTTCGAGTTACAACTCAAAATTAAGCCTAATTTCGAGTTACAACTCGAAACTTTGCTTAATTTCGAGTTACAACTCGAAATTAGCCTAATTTCGAATTGTAACTCGAAATTAAGCTTAATTTCGAGTTGTAACTCGAAAATAACACTAATTTCGAGTTATAACTCGAAATTAGCTTAAATTCGAGTTGTTACTAGAAATTAGTGTTAATTTCGAGTTACAACTCGAAATTAAGAAAAAAAATATCGCATGTCCGTTCTACTCCTTCGTAGAAACTAGATAGTTTGATGAATTTCCTGAATGAAAGTATGTCAATAACGTTCCTTCATAAGCTAAGGTTTTCGAAAAAATCGATGTCAAAATTCCCATTATGGACTTGCGCGCGAATTTGTTCAATTCAATTTTTACGCGCGCGCGGCCTGTTCAAACAATCAAATTGTTCGAAAACTAAGCAAGCTACGATGGAATTTTAAAATTTTTTTTGTTAATTATAAAAGAAGAACTTGCAGTCCTTGTCAGTTTTAATGGTCATAGGTATATAATAAAACATAAATATAATTACCTACTGATATTTTGTGTTCATAAATGAATACAGCCCTACGAAAAATAAATTACTTCAATGTGATTTATGAATGTGTTCAGTAATAGTTGACTGGTATTATTTTGATACAGTGAAAAATAAAAATATTTCTTTTGAAAAAATTACCAGCATCATGAAATTTGCCAAATTTTCCCTGATTGTTCATATTTATTAAAATACAAAAATGGTTGAAAATTATTCAGTATTTTTATGATATGATATCAATCTATGAATTCTAATCACTAGCCAGTCACAAAATTCGTTCGTTTATTATTATTCTTATTTCCATAACCACGTTTAAAATTACACACGACTGAATTTTCAAGGAATTTATTATACGGGGCGACATGTCTCGCTTCTCTGTAGCTTCATCCAGCGATTTCTGTATTTTAACACATTATCATTCTTTCGAATTCTTTCCAATAATCTTCAAGTAGTAGGTCTACACAACTTATCAATCAAAGCCAGTGTACCTGGGAATTGATTACTTACTTTCCTTATTATTATCCAAATCAATAACAAATAACAGTATACCTTTCAACAGAAGAACATTATTAAGTTCTAATTGGTCGTTGAATGAACAATTGGAATTTTTAGTTCATTAATTTCTTACGTTTCTAAAAATATAAACTTGATACCTTCATTTTCGACATAAAGAATCTAAATGACGATCTTCTTCTAAAATATGATAAGCGTATGTTGAACCATTGTTCATATAGAACACAGTTAGTCAACCTTATGGGATTATAATTGGATCAAAATGGATGCGACATGTAGATGGCGATAGTGAGCTCGCATCCAAGTCATGTCGTAACTTCAGTGATCTGGCCTCCAAGTCATGTCGTAACTTGATTGAAACAATGCGACAGCATTAAAATCAGGGTTTTTTGAAGAAACCTGCATTAAAATGACGTCAAATATTCATGTTTGTAACTAATCACGCTAGATGACACTCGCGTTTGCGTCCAACACCAATTACACAGGCATTGACTTACTATCTTACTTCTATATAAACAATGGTTGAACTCATATACTTTTTCAAATAACTTGTGTGATGTTAATGTGTGCGGTTTTTGAAAGATCTACCTCACCCTCTTGTTGACGATGTGAATAAAGTTCTCTATTCCACACATTTTTTTTTACTTTTATTTATTGATATTTTGTAAAAATAACACGCTATGATAATTCTTTCTTCTTCACTACCACTCCTACTCATTATTTAGAACAAAAGCATTTTAATTACGATTTTAACTTTTTTTCTTCAAATGAATAGAAAATTCACATAACCTCAAATATCAAATCAAAGTCAGAATTAATCTAGCGGTCGGTCGTAGATGGTCGGTCAGTATGAGTTTGAAAGTTTTCATTGATCTACTTCAATTTTTGGTAGTCGGTGGACGGTCGCGAACGGTCAGTCCTGGTCGATCAGTGACATTCCTGGCTTAGGCGATACTGTTACAGTTCAAAATCAAATTTTCACATTTATTTGCAGATGAGACTATTATCTCACTTTTATTGTGTAAAATCCTGAAATCTTACCATCGATTCTACATTAGTATGGTTTAAATTTGACCACTGAATCTCTTTATCTTTATTGTAATTGGTACCTTCGATTGTGTATTTTTTCTGGGCATTTTCCATTTTGATCATCTTATTATATTGGTTTTCAACTTATAAATGTTCGAGTGATATCTTTTCATAATACTTTTTATATTGACAAAATGGTTAAGGCTTTCGGGGCCGAAGTGTTCAGTGTTACAATTTTCACTCGGGTTTGAAGGCCGTCGTTTTTTGGAATTTCTTCCTAACGTTTCGCTAGCGCGAGTGGCTAGCTTCTTCAGAGGCTTATACATCATGAATAATCTCAGATGACTGGAGATTCCGTCTGCGAAGGTTGCATTTATTCTGATTTAGGTAGTCCTGTTCGTTAATTACCGTATCTTGATTCTCGCTAACCCTAATTGACCCCTTTCTACCTGTCGGCTTAATGTCGTTGATATCCTTTGTTTTTTCAGAATTACCTATTCTCGTATCTGGGTTAAGCATATTTTCCATAACATTAATTGACTCCTGTTTGCCTGCTGTGCCGTAGTTTTCTTTTAATACTCTGGAATTTCTAAGAATGGGATTCCATATTCGGTTGAGGTTAACAGCTTCTTCTTTTCTGTTGAAATTTTCCGTGTATTTGTGGATCTCTATTGCCTCCCGTCCAAGTCGGCTATGGTATCCCCGGTTGGGGACAAAAAGTTTTATACGTCCTCAAACAGAATCTTGAAAACCTTCGTACACGGACAGGTATCTGCATGCTCTTTCAAACCACCATCCTAGTCAGAAGCGAGGAATTATCTCCTCACTAGCAGAACGTGCTCGGAGAATATGTGAACCTGAGCATCTACAGGATGAACTAAAACATCTCCAAACAACGTTGAGATCGAACGGATATAGTGTACCCGAAATCAACAGGGCCATAAAACCGAGGACTTCCACGAGACAAAGTAGGGAGGAGGCTCAAATAGTTGCACGTGTGTATCTTCCATATATTCCTAAGGTCACAGACAGAATTTGAAAACTCTTGAGACAACACATAATATAAACGGTTTTCAAACCCACCAAGAAAATACAACAAAGCCTTAGGTCGGCAAAAGACAAAAAAAACCCACTATCTGCAGCGGGGATATATCGCATACCATGCACTTGCGAAAAGGTATACATTAGAACCACAAAAAGATCGATGGAAACAAGGCTGAAGGAACATCAGAGGAACTGCAGATTAGGCCAAACGGACAAGTCAGCAGTGGCAGAACACGCGCTCAGTGTAGGAAACCACAAGATTATGTTTGAGGACTTCTTGCCCCCAACCAGAGATACTATAGCCGACTTGTACGGGAGGCAATAGATATCCACAAACACACGGAAAATTTCAACAGAAAAGAAGAAGATGTTAACCTCGACCAATCTATCGAAAGCATTCGACACCTTGAATCTTTACATTATGAAAGAAAAATTATACAATCTGGGCTTTAGAGATAATTTCTTATCCTGGCTAATGTCCTATGTTGAAAACAGACAAATATATGTGAAAGTTGCAAATGAGCGATCAAGTTTTTATGATATTGACCTAGGAGTCCCCCAAGGTTCCATACTTGGCCCATTGATTTTCCTGTTATTTATAAATGACATGCCTGCATACATGAGCACAGAATGTACTGTTATATTTGCTGATGACTGTTATTTTGCTGTGAACGCTGAAAAGCCTGAGGGTATGGAAGAAAAACTCAGTACTGTATCATTGGAATTTACAAACTGGTGCTCCAAAAACCTTATGATTGTAAACCCAAATAAAACTGTATTCATGCTTTTCCACTCGAGGTTGAAAATCGATTTTCCAATTCATGTCAATGTAAATGGTAATCTTATTGAAAAGTCTGACGCAACAAAATTCTTAGGCACCTACATCAACTCTGACATGACTTGGAAACTCCATATTGATCATGTTTGTAAAAAAATCAATAGTGGTTACTTCTTCAACTAAAAAACGTACTTAGTCTACATCAACTAATGAATGTATATTATGCAATTGTGTATTCCCACTTATCATATAATATAATTTTATGGGGTTGTGCCACTAATGTAAACCGAATTTTTATCTCTCAAAAGAGAATTATAAGACTGATTTTCAACTTGAAACCTTCTGAAACATGTAGGCCTTACTTCTTACAAAATGATATCATGACACTCTACTCGATCTATATATACCACTATGTTCTCTATGTGAGAAAAAATATCAGTACATTTTCTAAGAATTGTGATAACCACGATTACCTCACTAGACACGGTGATATGCTACAGATACCAAAGCATACCTCTAAATTGTATGAGAAAAACCCCAATTATATGGGAATTAAGTTTTATAACATTCTACCGAGAATTATAAAAAATGAAAATAATGTTAATACGTTCAAAAGAAAACTGAGGATGTTTCTTGTTGAAGGTTGTTTCTATAATCTAGATGAATATATGTCTCGATAATACCCCAAATAATTTTAACATGTTGATGTGATGTAAATGTCCCACTCATTTATGGCCTCTGTACTTTTGACTTGTCTTATATCACTATTGTGATCCTAAAGATGAATAAAGTATTATTATTATTATTATTATTATTATTATTATTATTATTATTATTATTATTATTATTATTATTATTATTATTATTATTATTATTATTATTATTATTATTATTATTATTATTATTATTATTATTATTATTATTATTATTATTATTATTATTATTATTATTATTATTATTATTATTATTATTATTATTATTATTATTATTATTATTATTATTATTATTATTATTATTATTATTATTATTATTATTATTATTATTATTATTATTATTATTATTATTATTATTATTATTATTATTATTATTATTATTATTATTATTATTATTATTATTATTATTATTATTATTATTATTATTATTATTATTATTTTCCCCGTTGGGAATGTACCAGTCAGGCCCTGTCTCCGGTGCTCCGATACATCCGGAGGGCGCGCTGGTGTCGTTAAGCCCAATAACCACTCCCTACGTCCGTAGGGTGAGTGACTATTGGGTCCGAGAATCATGTGCCCTGAGTAGACGGAGCGAACCAAGGATGACGGCCTTCTGCATTCGCGCTGCTAAGATTTCTGCCATATTACGACAAGCAGGTATTATCTTCAAGTTGGAGAGCAGTGTGTCCATCATTCCACCAAGGACTCCTATGATCAGAACCACCATTTTGACAGAATGGTCCGGATATAACCTGCGGAGTTCAAAGAGAAGATCTCGATATTTAGTCCGTTTTTCCTCCTCTTTTCGAACGATATTCATTTTGCCTGGAGCGGAAAACTCCATGACGAATATCGTTCTACTTTGGTGGTCGAGGAGGACAACATCAGGCTTATTGGCTTGTATTTGCCTGAGGGTGGGGAATGAGTAGTTCCAATAGATCCGGCACCTCTCATTCTCCACCACGGACTCAATATCCCCCGGAACATAAGGCAACACCGGTGTCTCGTCTATACCGTACGAGTGTCGTAGATGGTAGTATAACACTCGTAGCGCCGCGTTATGCCTGTGGATATAGGCTGAGACCGCATAAGATGGGCATGCTGATAGCAAATGCAGTACGGTCTCAGGTGCCCCACGACATGCCCTGCATCGGGTGTCAGGGACGTCTATACCCATCACGCGACTACGGTAGACGAGGGTGTTGAAGACACCATCCTGGCAGGCCATTATGAATCCCTCGGTCTCCGACTTTAGCTCACTCGACCTGAGGAAGGCAAAGGTCAAGATTTTGGATAAGCCAAGGTCTTCGATGTTGTGAAAGAAGACACCATGCATTGGCTTATCCATATGAAGCTGTAGCAGGACCTCTGTCTCCGCAGCTTTGATGTGAGCTTTTTGCTGAACGGGTCCCAACTCGGTGACAGAGTTTGGGTTAGCCCGTTCAGTGTCGAATACGAGACCGAGTTCATCGGCCGCACGGGTTGCTGCCTTAAAAAGAAATGCTCCAATCCCTGCTTTTTCATGGTCGCGGACCATGCAGAGAAGGGGATCTGAACTCCTGATGACTCTACAGGCCCCATCCAGAACCATTCTGTTATGCATACACTCCAAACTCAAAAGTCCACGGCTTCCCCGTTGTCTGGGAAAGTATAACCGTGGAACGGACTATTTAGGACGCAAGCTCCTATTGAGATGCATCACTTTGCGAGTTTTAACGTCGAGTTGTCGCAGCTCTTCCTTAGTCCACTTCATTACTCCGAAAGAGTAGAGAAGGATCGGAACGGCAAGCATATTAGTTGCAGCAACTTTGTTCTTCCCCGACAGTTCTGATGACCAGATCTGTCGGAGTTTATGCTGATACTTGCCGCGGAGAGAGTTCTTAACTGTGAATACCTCTTGGGAGTGGCGTTGCTCCACCCCTAGGTAAGTATACGTCTCTCCGGCATCCAGATGATGTAGGATGCTTCCGTCTACGAGCTGGACATCCTCTCCGTATTCCTCGCATCGTCCTCTTTTGAGATGAACCGTGGCACATTTGTCGATCCCAAATTCCATTCCGATAGCATGCGTGTACTACCCTAAGGGACTGATGTAGGTCCCTTTCTCCAGAGGCATATAATTTGAGGTCATCCATGTAAAACAGATGGGTGACTTCATGCCTCCGGTTGCTGGGGGTGCCGCAGTTGTACCCACGGGTATTCCTGAGTACAACGGACAATGGCAATAGCGAGTCCTCCAGAGTGGCATCAGTTGTCCAATGCATCCCACTATTTGATTGGGTACCTCAAGACATCTGATCAAATGCATGATTAACTCATGCGATGTTGTATCAAATGCCTTGCGGTAATCAATCCAGGCCATCGAAAGGTTACGCTTATACTGCACGGAGTCCTGTGTGATACATCTATCGATGAGCAGGTTCTCCTTGCAGCCGGCGACCCCTTTCTTTGACCCTCTTTGCTCATATATCCGTTCATACACCGGATCAACTGCGGAGAGAATGCGCGTGTATAAGATGCGCGTAAACAACTTATAGCACGCATTCAAGCATGTTATCGGCCTGTAATTATTATTATTATTATTATTATTATTATTATTATTATTATTATTATTATTATTATTATTATTATTATTATTATTATTATTATTATTATTATTATTATTATTATTATTATTATTATTATTATTATTATTATTATTATTATTATTATTATTATTATTATTATTTTTTCTCCTAGGAGTGTACCAGTCAGGCCCTGTCTCCGGTGCTCCGACCCATCCGGAGGGCGCGCTGGTGTCGTTAACCCCAATAACCACTCCCTACGTCCGCAGGGTGAGTGATTATTGGGTCCGAGAATCGTGTGCCCTGAGTAGACGGAGCGAACCAAGTATAACGGCCTTCTGCATTCTTGCTGCTAAGATTTCTGCCATATTTCGGCAAGCTGGTATTATCTTCAAGTTAGAGAGCAGTGTGTCCATCATTCCACCAAGGACTCCTATAATCAGAACCACCATTTTGACAGAATGGTCCGGATATAACCTGCGGAGTTCAAAGAGAAGATCTCGATATTTAGTCCGTTTTTCCTCCTCTTTTCGAACGATATTCATTTCGCCTGGAGCGGAAAACTCCATGACGAATATCGTTCTACTTTGGTGGTCGAGGAGGACAACATCAGGCTTATTGGCTTGTATTTGCCTGAGGGTGGGGAATGAGTAGTTCCAATAGATTCGGCATCTCTCATTCTCCACCACGGACTCAATATCCCCCGGAGCATAAGGCAACACCGGTGTCTCGTCTATGCCGTACGAGTGTCGTAGGTGGTAGTACAACACTCGTAGCGCCGCGTTATGCCTGTGGATATAGGCTGAGACCGCATAAGATGGGCATGCTGATAGCAAATGCATTACGGTCTCAGGTGCCCCACGACATGCCCTGCATCGGGTGTCAGGGACGTCTATACCCATAACGCGACTACGGTAGACAAGGGTGTTGAAGACACCATCCTGGCAGGCCATTATGAATCCCTCGGTCTCCGACTTTAGCTCACTTGACCTGAGGAAGGCAAAGGTCATGCTTTTGGATAAGCCAAGGTCTTCGATGTTGTGAAAGAAGACACCATGCATTGGCTTATCCATATGTAGCTGTAGCAGGACCTCTGTCTCCGCAGCTTTTATGTGAGCTTTTTGCTGAACGGGTCCCAACTCGGTGACAGAGTTTGGGTTAGCCCGTTCAGTGTCGAAAACGAGACCGAGTTCATCGGCCGCACGGGTAGCTGCCTTAAAAAGGAATGCTCCAATCCCTGCTTTCTCATGGTCGCGGACCATGCAGAGAAAGGGATCTGAACTCCTGATGACTTTACAGGCCCCATCCAGAACCATTCTGTTATGCAGACACTCCAAACTCAAAAGTCCACGGCCTCCCCGTTGTCTGGGAAAGTATAACCGTGGAACGGACGATTTAGGATGCAAGCTCCTATTGAGATGCATCATTTTGCGAGTCTTAACGTCAAGTTGTCGCAGCTCTTCCTTAGTCCACTTCATCACTCCGAAAGAGTAAAGAAGGATCGGAACGGCAAGCATATTAGTTGCAGCAACTTTGTTCTTCCCCGACAGTTCTGATGACCAGATCTGTCGGAGTTTATGCTGATACTTGCCGCGGAGAGAGTTTTTAACTGCGAATACCTCTTGGGAGCGGCGTTGTTCCACCCCAAGGTAGGTATAAGTCTCTCCGGCATCTAGATGATGTAGGATGCTTCCGTCTACAAGCTGGACATCCTCTCCGTATTCCTCGCATCGTCCTCTTTTGAGATGAACCGTGGCACATTTGTCGATCCCAAATTCCATACCGATAGCATGCGTATATTCTTCCACCACCCTAAGGGACTGATGTAGGTCCCTTTCTCCAGAGGCATACAATTTGAGGTCATCTATGTAAAATAGATGGGTGATATTATGCCTCCGGTTGCTGGGGGTGCCGCAGTTGTACCCACGGGTATTCCTGAGTGCAACGGACAATGGCAATAGTGAGATGCAGAAGAGAAGAGGGCTAAGGGAGTCTCCCTGAAACACGCCTCTTCTAATGATGACCTGCTCTGTTTGGACTATGTCTCTACCAGATCTTATGGTGAAGCGAGTCCTCCAGAGTGGCATCAGTTGTCCAATGCATCCCACTATTTGATCGGGTACCTCAAGGCATCTGAGCAAATGCATGATTAACTCATGTGATGTTGTATCAAATGCCTTGCGGTAATCGATCCAGGCCATCGAAAGGATACGCTTATACTGCATGGAGTCCTGCGTGATACATCTATCGATGAGCAGGTTCTCCTTGCACCCGGCGACCCCTTTCTTTGACCCTCTTTGCTCATTTATCCGTTCATACACCGGATCAACTGCGGAGAGAATGCGCGTGTATAAGATGCGCGTAAACACCTTATAACACGCATTCAAGCAAGTTATCGGCCTGTAATTCTTTGGATCAGACAAATCTCCGTTTTTGGGGATGAGCACGGTTCGCCCCTCTACAAACCACTCCGGAATCTGCTGCTCCCCATCTAGCCATGAGTTGAAAACTCTGGCCAGATGGCGGTGGGTTGTTGGAAACTTTTTCCACCAATAGTTATTCAACCCATCAGGGCCTGGAGCAGCGAAATTCTTAGAGCCTTTTAGGGCCCCTCGTACTTCTTCCGTGGTTATCGGAATGCGCAGATCATTGAGCTCAGGCTGCCGAAGCCTCCTGCAAAATGCTTCGAACTGCGCTAGGGCTGGAGTATCTACGTTGAGTGGTTGCGGATACTCATAGATATTCTTCCAGAATGTTTCCACCCGATCTGCAGCCGGCGGGTTATCGACAACACGTGGAGGCTCTTGGAATAAGCGAGAAGGTTTATCGCGGAACTTTATGTTTTCCGCGATACTTCTCGCCCGCCTCACTAGTGACTTCTTTGCAGCCACTAGCATTCGTATCCTATCAAGGCAGTGCTGTTTGATGGTAAACAGCACACCATGATTTAATGTGTGGTGAGCTCGTCTCAATTTTGCAGCAATTCGCCGCACTGCGGGCGTGAAAGGCCTATTGGCCGCCACGAAGTCCACCACACACTGGATACGAGACGCGTGTTGTCTCGCCGACTTGATCTTGGCTTCCATCTTGTGTACACGTCGCTCATGCCTTCCTACCAGAGCGGTGGTGTCCCTCCTCTCTGTTTGGGATAGAGCATGAGCGGCGTCGTACACGACAGAATTGATCTGCCAGATGTCAGCCTCTTCTGGAAGAACATCGCCAATCTCTGCATCCACCCGTGCCAGTTCTTGCGGCTTCAGGGGCTTCATTTTGTGAAGCGCCCTGCGGGTTCTGATATCCTCCATCAGTGGAACAATGCGATTCTCCTCCACAGCCAAACCGACACGTGGCATATCTGCCACTTCGATAACCGGCTGAGGAGGAGCTCTAACGTAGCCTCGAGCCCGAAGATGGGATACATAATCCCTGAGATTTTGTGCGGAAAACGCTGCATGCTCTGGGTGTCTCTCACACCACAGAGCATGCATTCTTGCCATGTATCCTCTCCGGGCGGGCTCACTGCTCTCGTAGCAATGCAGAAGTCCGTCTCTTAATTCGTCCGTCCACTCAAAGCGTCCGTTGTTATCGCGGTCGTCATCATTTGGCAAATCATCGTTGGCCCCACCACCTTGCCTTTGACCTCTAATCCGAGGGGGTCGGTTGTGGGGGCCTCTTCCTCGATTGTTGGGAACCGAGTAGTAGAGTTTACTGGGGGGTTAACCCAGTAAACCCACGGCCGACACCGGAGGGAAAGTTGCTTTTTCCCTCCCGGATGCGCATGAGCTGCCGGTCCGATTTTGCATCCTTTGCTCGGGTAGGTGGTGTCGCTACTCACCAGGGCCTTAGGTGTTGTTTGACCCCCCTGCCTATATTATTATTATTATTATTATTATTATTATTATTATTATTATTATTATTATTATTATTATTATTATTATTATTATTATTATTATTATTATTATTATTATTATTATTATTATTATTATTATTATTATTATTATTATTATTATTATTATTATTATTATTATTATTATTATTATTATTATTATTATTATTATTATTATTATTATTATTATTATTATTATTATTATTATTATTATTATTATTATTATTATTATTATTATTATTATTATTATTATTATTATTATTATTATTATTATTATTATTATTATTATTATTATTATTATTATTATTATTAATAGGGAATCCTATTCTTAGAAATTCCAGAGTATCAAAAGAAAACTACGGCATTGAGACAGCAGGCAAAAATGTGTCAATTAATGTTATCGAAAATATGCTCAACCCAGATACGAGATTCTGAAAGAACAAAGGATATCAACGACAATAAGCCGACAGGTAGAAACCTAATTGTAGGGTTAGCGAGAATTCAGATACGGTAATTAACGAACAGGACTACCTAAATCAGAATAAATACAATCTTCGCAGACGGAATCTCCCGTCATCTGAGATTATTCATGATGTATAAGCCTCTGAAGAAGCTAGCCACTCGCGCCAGCGAAACGTTAGGAAGAAATTCCAAAAAACGACGGCCTTCAAACCCGAGTGAAAATTGTGACATTGAACTTATTATATTGTTTTATGCTTGATATAACGTTCAATATGTTACTATTTGTTACGACATTTGTGAGGTTATTTAATTTCTGACAGTAGTTTGACTGAACATCTGCACGAGTTGTTTCTGTCAGTAGTTGATTTCAATATTTGAGAGTTCGTTCGTGAAGTAGGCGTTCAGTTGAGTTGATTTCTCTTGCTCTTTAGTGACGTCATCATTCATTCGTTTGTTGGTTGTAAAACATTATTTGTACGGAGGGTGACCTATAGTTGATTTGATTTTGATCCTGCTATTTCGTCTAATTTCAACTAACCATTACACTAACTATGTTGTTGAATATTCATTGCCAATGATAGTTGTTGAAAATCAGATCTGCACGAACAGATCTCGTTTGACAGTCTCTGTGAGTTAAGACAGACGAATATACTTTTCATGTATCTGACTTTTGACTCTCTGGAAACAGAAATAGTATTTTTAGAAAATAGGGTCGTTTTGGCATCTTGTAGACAACCATCTTATCGAACTTTCTCTTTCGTGTACTACGTTGTTGAAGCAGTTGTGTGACCAGACGCATGTAATCAATTTTTGAGTGTCACGTTATAGTGGATTTTATTGATTCTACATGTTGGAATAATCTCTGTATCCATCAAACGTATTATTAGAGGTTTGTAATCTGAGCGTTTGGCATTTCATTCCAATCCTTACCTCAATACTCAAACAGAGTAGTCGTCATACTACATACCACCATTATTTAATATTATTATAAATTTTATTTCGAAATCTCCTTACACATCTGGAGCAGTCTATGTTTTGGGCTGACTTCTTCAACTCACTGGTGTTGTATAAATTTCAAAAAGAACCCATGGCATCCGAATTGAGTTGGTCGGTGACTGACTGCTATGTTTCAATTTGCTTTCTAGTGGTATTTATTATTATAATTGTTATTTTTTCATGAAGAAGCGTAGCAATACCGCTACTTGCGTTCACCTTATGGCTTGTCATAATCAGTTGTTTCAAAATTCCATTTTGGGAATTCCCGATGGGTACACAGGTGTCATACGAAGCCTGTATCGACTACATATTGGTATTCAGATGCACATAAGAGGCACACAACAATAACTTGAGAAGAGTATTACATAGAATTTTCTCATCTGGAATAACTCTGAATCAAAGTAAGTCAAATTCAAATGAAAGTTAGTCATTGCAATTGAACACTGACCATATACAAAAACACAGGATTTTCTCAATTTGGGTACATATGACATTTCGCAGAATAGTCTCACTTATATGTACTAGCAGCAAGTATAGAAAAAACTGAAGTAGCTCAAGTATATATTTAATGCTAGAGAAAAGCTTTATTTAGTTGTTGTGAATCCACAAATTTCAAAACTCTATTTAGGCCAAGCTGTATGTTGGAGATGGGAATATCCCTATAGTTATCCTGTCGACATGTTGATTTTGAATATGGAATACGTATCCTGCCGACCAGAGAGATTTTTTGTTCTTGTTATGACATACAATTTTTCAATAAGTCAATACTATGGTCAAAGAAAGAATATTGAATTTTCATTAAAACATTCCGATATTACGTTCTATATTATTGTATTAGTCCATTTTCTACACTGTAGATAAAAATAAAAGGCTCATTTCACATAAAATAAAAAACGCAAAAAAATCTATATTACTTCTTGTATGTAAGATAGTTAGTAAATGAATACCCCGGTTTTCGACTCAGCAAAATCGCTTTGTGGAATTTTTAAACAAGAAATAGTGAAAAAAATTACAATTTTTTTGGGTTTTTGCAAATATCTCGATGGTTATTCGGAAGAATCGTTTCACAACCGATATAACATTAGCAGAGTTTTATTAAACCTACAAAAAGGTGTTTCAAACGCCCGGATCGGTGAATTTTTCACTGAGAAAATCCGGAAAAACCAGAAAAATTTTCATAAATCTGAAGCTGGACAAACAATATTGCTGCAACTAATAGATAATAACATGTGGTTCCACTGTGCGCAAGATGGTTTCTGTCCGATATGTAGTTTTTGCACAATCGTATTATAAACAATTTAATGGCAAATCTTTCTAAATTCGCCGATTTAAGAGAAATCGTCTTATTCAAATTCTGAAACTGGCATATGGAAGTAGAGATCAATATCTACAATTCGTTTATTTTGGGGATTTTCACCTGAGAGGTGAGGAATGTGTTGAAGAAGTCACTGGAAATTACTCTAAATGCGTCAAAGTGCACCCAAAGTCGCCCCAAACTCGTAATAACTTTAGTTTGACTTCGGGTGACTTCGGACACACTTTGAAGCGTTATGATCAACTTTCAGCGACATTTTCAACCCCAGGTGAAAATCAAAAATATACAAATTAAAGATATTGATCTCTACTTCCAGACACCGTTTACAGAATTTTAATTCGACGATTTCTCTTAAATCGGCGCATCTTGCAAGATGTACCCTTGAGTTGTTCATAACGCGATTGTGCAAAAACTACAGATCGTACAGAAAACATCGTGAGCACAGTTGAACCACATATTATTATCTATCAGTTTCCGCAATATTGTTTGTCCAACTTCAGATTAATAAAAATAATAATAAGTTTTTGAAAAATGCTGTCTTTTTCGAGGTTTTCCCGGATTTTCTCAGTGAAAAATGCACCTATCTGGTTGTATGAAAATTCAATTAGCAGGTTTTGTAAATCCCTACAGAATTACATCAGATGTTAAACTATTCCTTGAATAATCTTTGAGCTATTTCTAATAACCAAAAATGTTGTAATTTTTTCCACTATTGCTTGTTTGAAAAATTCCACAAAGCGATTTGGCTGGGGCGAAAACTGGGGTTTTCATCAACAACCTATTTTATAAAAATTAGTTTAGTCCCTTTGCGTCTTTTAGTTTTTGGGAGAAAACCTCTATAGCTTCGTCTAATTGACCTTCGAAATAAGGAATACAAGCCCATCAGACTAGTAGTATATTTTGTAGTATGCCCTTTGGTTAAAATTTCAGAAAAATGTATTAATCTTATTCAAAGTAATTGCAATTTTAAATAAAAATTTATTGTGAAAAATTCTTAAGAACTTATTGATGATATTAAGAATATTATTATAGCCTTCCTGAGGAAATTACATTATTAGTATGTAGGCTATTAGATATGAATCATGATAACCCTGTCATTAAACAGAAGACATTGTTTCTCAAAATCATTCTCAGTTCAGCAACAATTTATATTCATCAACTGAAGGGTTAATTATGGATAATCCCTTAAACTGTTCATAAGGGGTCTCCTGTTGGTAATACCTAGGAAATGCAATAATCGAGTTTATATATGGTTTGAAAAAGAGCTATACAGGTTCAAGAACATTTCTGAACTCATTTATCTGGATCATATGGACTAGAAGATTCAATACATCATTCTTTGTTTGATATGAGAAGAGCCGACTTTATACGTGAGCTGAAGTCCACCTTTCCAGTTTTGTTTACTGCAAGAACTTCCCGAGGATAAAATTTATTCTATACATACAGCGGATATTCCAGTAATCTCCCATACGCCGTTTTTCTGTAAAAATAATGAATAATGTATACTAGCTCGGGTTGAGAATGCATTTGGATGAAAACGGAGGAGGACGGACAAGAAACACCTACACAGACTCGTAGGGATAATCTATAGAGTTAGTTCATGTTCAGAATATGGGATTGAGGGAGCCTTCCGCATAAAACAATATTATAATTTTTCAATTATACTTCCAACATTGAAAAATTATGCGATATATATGTAAAATCGAACGTTTCTATAACTTTTCATTTGGGATTTCTCTTCGAAAAATTTGTCGAATATTTGAATAATCAATAATTGATTCAAAAACAAGTCCACGCAATAGAATTTTTTTTCGACAGGAATAAAAAATAACACAGCTATAAGCCCTCCTACAAGCGCCGCTTTTCATCAATCACACTACCTGAAAAGCTTCTAATAGAATAACTTTGCAATTTCTCTTTATGAACAGCTTTGAATCGGCCTAATCAGCATCTGCATCAGTGCAGGTTCCGTCTAACATGTCTGGAAGAAAATCGTCCAAAACAGCGACGAAATGTATCTGTACCTCAATAATTCTTAGTCAAAAACAGCCATGGCTGAGCCAGGTATCTTAAAACATATGATATGTAATATTGCGTGGTTTTCTGGATTGAAGTGCTGTGAACATTTCAAAGGAGTTATAATAATAAGAATTTTAAGAAATATCTGAGGCAGTCTCACAGTCCTAAAATAACGTGTTACATTTTTCATTATTTTTGGTTCTTGATTTGAATCCATATTTGAATTTTCATTTTTCACCATAAATGAATTGTTCTCAATCAATCAAAAATCATTTCCGAGCATGAACTAATAGTAGATAATTCTAAAGATCATTTTTAATGATCTCTTGTTCAGGTGGTCTTGGGTTGACAACTGAAGATTTCAGAGGCCTTATGAGTCTCCGGTTTTTTCTGCAACAACAACTCTAACTACTGATCTACAAGCGTAAGGATGCCTCCGAGAATTGGTTGCGCAGTAGACAAAACCCTGGAGTGGGGCAGGAGCTCAATTGCTCTGCCTTATTAAACAGTAGTCGATCTTTGTCGAACATCTACTCACGCTTTCTATCGTTTGCGCATCTCAGCGGCGTCCTTACGCTTGTCGATCTGTACATAGTCACGCAGACCAGATTCTCTCACAAGATCTCATTTTGTTATGTATCATGCTTGCTTATTGTCCATGAAGTCTGATATTTTGTTTGCTACTCTTCGGTTTATTTTAATTTTTATCTTACCCTTTTAACGAAGTAGGTTGGTTTCAGCAGATCATTTGCTATTGGTATGGTTGTACGAAGCCTTTGACCCATTAGTAAAGCATATGGAGCTGGTGAGTTTTGTTTAGGAGTAATTTTAAAGTTCGAAGTGGCCAACAGTGAATCGGTACCATATGCTTTTACTGATGAATTTTTCACAGTTTGGATAGCACTTTCTACCATTCCATTTGATGGTGGATTTTGAGGACCCGATGAAGAAAGCTGAATACAATTTGTTGAAAAAAATATGGACATTTTTCTAATGTCGCTGAAAAGTTCTGTGGCAATCCGTTCATGACACAAGATAAATACATTTTCTGTTGTTTCAATGTTTTTTACGGCTATGTATGTAGGAAATAGTCAATGATATTTGTGAAAGTATGTGGCAGAAGTGGTTAGCTAGTTTTCTTTCTTGATAATTTCTGGCAAGTAAGACATTCCAAAACAGTTTTCTCTAATAATATTATATCCTAGCTCGAAGAAACAAAAAGTTAGATTCGTTCAAAAAACTGTTTATTTTTCTGAAATCATCATAAACTTTTTTATATATCAAATTTCTCCGATAACTTAGATATGTCATCAACTTCAAATATAAAAATACAGAGTAATGAATAAAACAAATTATAACAAGTAAAATATAACATATTCTTCCCCCAGTAAATGAACCGCACGAACCAATCACTTATTTACATCCAATACCATCAATCTGGTACTGATCGCCAAAAAATAGCTCCAGTACTATTCTTCACATCCACAATTCTGGCGTAGCCACCTTTTGCTTGATATCGGTTAACGACAACACCTTTCTGCCAAAAATTTCTTGGTCCATTTGAATCTACCATGATGTCAATGTCACCTAGTTGTATCGTTTTAAGATGGTAGACAAATACTCTTGTGTCCTTGGACGTCAATACAAATCAGCTGATTTTTGAGTTGCTCGCCAACTTGACATCAAATTGAGATCTTTCTTGCTAGTCTTGGTACAGCAAAGACCAGCGTAGGATGGTCCAATCAAAAAATTATTCGAGGTCAAAGCTTCTGCGGAGTCTGAGTCAAGGGATACATGAATCAATGGCCGCGAATCCAAAATATTTTCAGTCTCTACCAGAAATGTTCTCAGTATATGTTCGGGTGGATATCTTGATTTCAAATTTTTTTTGAGAATCTTCTTTGTACTCTGGATAAGTCTTTTCCAATTACCTCCAATGTAGGGTACTAAGAGAGGGTTGAGGTTCCACTTGATTTTCTTCAAAGTACAGAATTGAATAATATCATCTTGTTGCAAATTTTGGAGATTTTCTGCCAGTTCTCTTTCAGCGCCTCTCAAGTTCTGCCCATTTTCACTAAACAGTTCTTCAGGTAATCCAAATTGCCGGAGAATGTTCATGAATGAATTGGTGATCAAATCTTGAGCGATTTCAAAGTGAACTGCTCGTGTGACCTTAAAAATGAAAATCACACCATACATTTTTATAAATTGTTGAAAAAGTCCATATCTCGAAGTGGAGTGGATAGTTTTTAAGTAAGAATAAATCTCGAAGTCATCTCCACAAATGTTTATTAAAGTTTATCAAAAAGTTTGGATTCCCAAACAGGCGAAACATGTTTCGGGATCAGACAAACCCATCTTCAGTCAAAGAAAGAATGTTTAAGTTATACGAGTTGGAGATCCATTAAAAAATTTAAAAAATATGTTCGTTAACCAATTGACTTTGTCTACGCCAGCGAAGTATTCCGCTACTTTTTATAGTGGTACCTTTTGAACATTTGTGTAATTTATCTGAAAATGCACAAAGTGCATTAGAATTTTCATACTGATAAATGAAGTTAGGCCAATCTATCGGATTTCCGTCAATAATTGGCAGATCCCGTGGTAGAGACTGTCGCGTTTGAATCTTCGTAATTCGAGGAAGATTCACTTGATCAGGGATATGAGTGGTAGAACTATGACGACTCACCTCAGATTTCACAGTTTTAGTGTTTTTCATCCCTACTTCACCTGTATTCCCATGGAACATGTCCTTTTCTCCATTTTTCCATGACTCATCAGACTCATGCATATCCAACCCAAACTGCGTACTCCAGTCACTTTCATCCCCGATTTCTTCCAGTTTCAAGGCTAACTCTACGTCCAACAACTATGCTGCGTCTTCAGTTCTAAAATTGTTTCTTCTTGATCGCATTTTCTATTTCCCCTTTTCTAATTCTAGAAGTTTGACTACTTCTACTTTTTATCGACTTGGTTGGAACGGGCTGAATTGATTCTGTGACGTCTCACATAATCGGATTTTGGTGGTACATTCATTGCTCTTATTGATTCATCCACAGTGCTAGTTACGCAATGACGAGAAGAAACATATGTTGTACTTTACCAATAATTGTTAATATTTATATCCGACTCGAAGGACCATATGTTGTACTCTGCATATAATTGTTAATATTTATATCCCAGTTCGAAGAACCGAAAAGTTAGACTTGTTCAAAAAACTGTTTATTTTTCTGACATCATCATAATCTTTTTTATATCAAATTTTACTGATAATTAAGATATGTCATCAACTTTAAAAATAAACAAACAGGGTGATAAATTGAACAAATTATAACAAGTAAAATATAAGAAGGAGTCTAGCCAACAATCATATTTTTGAGTAAGCAGTTTTGTTGAAACAACGTCTTGGTGTAACTTGTCTAGTAAATCCAAACATACTTGTTTCAGTTGATCTGGAATTATGATTCTTCTGTTGTAGTACAAAATATTCGCATGCAAAAATGTTTCATTCAGGATTGACCAACATTATTTAGTTCAAATGTCTAACTTTTTGTGTTTTGGCCATCTATTTTCTACAAAGTGTTTGATTTCGTTCAGGGTCTCATTTTGGTCAATATTCAATTGCAGATACTTCTCAATTTCCGAAAGAGTAGTTTTTACTGAATGAACTCTAAGGTAATCGTCCAAAAACTAGGTAACAGTTGTATCACTGCATCGTTCTCTACTGAGATATAATGATGTTCATTGTCTCGGCAAATAATAATAATTACCGTCATCTATCCGCACAGATTATGCTTTTGGTTACCCAATACGAGTATCTATGAGGGGGGATTATTACTATTATATTCTCATAGGAATTGATACCTGAGAAGCATTATAGGTAATCATGAGGTGTCATTTATATTCATCAATAGGTTTCTTGAATAACCCTTACCAAAGTCGATGATCGGTATGGAGCCTAAATTATCGTCCATATAAATAAAAGTGAAAGTATTCAGAGCCATAAACTAGAGCCAGATGTATTTTTTCCAAATGAGTTTAATTCTGCTGCGTTGGCATTGATGGAGCTGAACCATACTCAACAGGCTGACGATTTTGTAAAATCACAGCCCCAGTCCTATTTGGACTTGCATTAACTGATGGGATTACTTTTTTGGAGTATATCAAGACTGTAGCAGATGATATGAGTTTTTTTAACTTATCATAAGATTTTTGTTCATTAGAAGAACATTGCCATTCTACATTTTTTTATCGATAGTTGTGTCAGAGTAATTGTTTCTGTTGATAAGTTTGGTACGGAAGTTTGATAAGGAAGCGCTGCAATGCTTCATTTTCAGAAAGTGGTTTCGTATCAGTGATTTCTTAATTTCATTTTCATCAACTGATATACTTTGACTGTTTATAACATGTCCCAAGAAATGTATCTGATTGACAAAAAACTTTATTCGATGTAGCCGATACTAGATGAAAATCCTGGTTATAATTGAAATGGTTTTTACTCAAGAGGTTAATAAAACCACGACAATTGTTCAGATGAACAACAGCTCCTTCAAGTAAAGATGATCTAAATAACCAACCGAGGCGATTCATAACATACAGTGGAGGTGGAATCATACTGGGTAGGTGAAAAACTCACAGTCGAACTCCACCAAATAAAATCTTTATTGATAGTGTGAGTGTAGTCAGAGGACACACATCAGCACATTACGAGATGTAGTCGGAAGACTTACATCAGCAGCAGGACATGTTTCGAAGGATTAAACCTGTAAAGAGCAATCATCATACAACATCGACTGTCAGTAATATTAGACTATAATAATAGAATGTAGAATGTAGAATGTAGAATGTAGAATGTAGAATGTAGAATGTAGAATGTAGAATGTAGAATGTAGAATGTAGAATGTAGAATGTAGAATGTAGAATGTAGAATGTAGAATGTAGAATGTAGAATGTAGAATGTAGAATGTAGAATGTAGAATGTAGAATGTAGAATGTAGAATGTAAAATGTAGAATGTAGAATGTAGAATGTAGAATGTAGAATGTAGAATGTAGAATGTAGAATGTAGAATGTAGAACGTAGAACGTAGAACGTAGAACGTAGAACGTAGAACGTAGAACGTAGAAAGTAGAACGTAGAATGTAGAATGTAGAATGTAGAATGTAGAATGTAGAATGTAGAATGTAGAATGTAGAATGTAGAATGTAGAATGTAGAATGTAGAATGTAGAATGTAGAATGTAGAATGTAGAATGTAGAATGTAGAATGTAGAATGTAGAATGTAGAATGTAGAATGTAGAATGTAGAATGTAGAATGTAGAATGTAGAATGTAGAATGTAGAATGTAGAATGTAGAATGTAGAATGTAGAATGTAGAATGTATAATGTAGAATGTAGAATGTTGAATGTTGAATGTAGAATGTAGAATGTAGAATGTAGAATGTAGAATGTAGAATGTAGAATGTAGAATGTAGAATGTAGAATGTAGAATGTAGAATGTAGAATGTAGAATGTAGAATGTAGAATGTAGAATGTAGAATGTAGAATGTAGAATGTAGAATGTAGAATGTAGAATGTAGAATGTAGAATGTAGAATGTAGAATGTAGAATGTAGAATGTAGAATGTAGAATGTAGAATGTAGAATGTAGAATGTAGAATGTAGAATGTAGAATGTAGAATGTGACTTGTGAAAGTGTGAAAAAATGTATCAAGAAAAGAAAATTATCCACAATTCTGTCGATCAAAATAGTAAGGAATTGAAAAGTTTTAAACTGTCGAAATTGGTTTGTTCGTTTATGCATTGAACTTCTGAATTTTCAATTGCCTTATTTATTTCCAGGGTCTCAAGTAGATTGAGCTTTTTCCCTTTATCACAAATATGTAAAAATTTTAAATCTTAGTTAGGAACAAAATTAGGTTTTTCGTTAATAATATGATTGGTAAAAACAGAGTTGAGTTGATTTTTTCCATATCGGAATTGGACTCTATTATTCTAACGTGTTCTGCTACTCGAGTTTTAATTTTGTGACCAGTTTGGCCAATATAAGCTTTACAATCTGGATTAGAGCAATTTAATTTGTAAACCCCTGATTTGTCCAGCAATGGAATTTTGTCCTTTGAATTTACCAAAAAATGTTTTGAATTATTTGAAGTTTTGAACGAAATAGAGACTTTTGAATTGTTATTAGTATTAAGTTTTTAATTTTAATGATATAGGGCCAAAATAGGTTAGAGAAAAATATTTTTTCTGTGGATTGGATTGAGTGAGTCTATGATTTGAAAATTTGTTAACATATCTGTAATATAATCTGTTGATTAAATGTATTGGAAAACCATTGTTGTGTGCAATTTGTTTGATGATATTGAGTTCTTTTGAAAAATTGGAATTATTCAGTGGGATAGTAAACAGACGGTGGAACAAAGAATGAAAAGATGCGAATTTATGATTGTATGGATGGTTACCCAGGTAGCACATCATATCGGCTGAATCTTGTTTCCATATTGGGCCAATATAGATATATTGTAAATGTAAAATCAATATTGGTCCAATATGGATGAATATTCAAAAAACAATATTATATTAATAATATTGGTGGAATATTGGTTGAACTAGTTTTGAATGTAGATTATCACACGAAATATTGGGTCAATATTGGTTGAATAATTTCTACCAAAATCGATAATACAATATTGGTTATATATTGTTTTCCACATCTAGAATGAATATTGCAATCCAAATATTCCAGTCATATCGATTATAGGGGAAAAAAACTATATTGTATTTCCAAGTTTGTTAGAATATTGGTTGAATATCATTTCCACTTTATTTGACAAAATGTATTAACTCATATTGAGTCAATATTGGTTGACTGATATTTACCAATATCGATAAAACAATATTGTCTTCACATCGTTTTTAACATCTAGAATAAATATCACAATCCCAATATTCCCCTAATATCGATTCTAGGAATAAAAACTATATTGTATCTCCCAGTGTGATTACAGATTGGTTGAATGTCATTTCGCCAATATTCAACAAATCTTATTAATCAATATTGGGTCAATATTGGTTCAATAATATTTATCGATATCGTTAAAACAATATTGTCTTCATATTGTTTCCTACATCTAGATTGAGATGAAATTTGAATATTGGCCGAATATTCAATGAAACATATTGAAATTATATCATGATCAAACCTAGATAAAAATCCGCTAGGTGGCTCTACATATGGAACGTCTTCTAAAACCTACGAAAGTATATTAAATACTTCTCACAACTTGTTTCAAGACAGCTCACTCAGTGGTTATGGCGATGAAAAGGCAGACTCTGGTGTCACCTTCATCAACTAAAAGACATTACCAAGGTATATTGACATCCACCAATATATCCAAATGATATTGTACCAATATCGATAAATATTGTACCAATATCGATAAATATTTTGGGGCCATTATAGCTTCAAGAATATTTCACCAAAACTATTTCTAAAATATTCAAACAATATTCGACCAATATCGCAATATGTTCACATTTTACTTCTCGACATTATAACTTTTGAATATTGTGCCAATATTGTCAGAATATTGTATCAGCGATATTGTACCAATATCGCCGAACATTTTGAGACCAATATCAGTTCAAGGATATTTCGCCAATATTATTCAAGTAATATTATACCAATATCGCCGAATGTTCACATTTTTTTTCTCGCCAATATTGCATTTCAAATATTTCGCCAATATGTTCACAATATTGTATCAATATTTTACCAATATAGGTGTGCTACTTGGGTAGAGTGAAACGGTATGACATTATCAGTATTAGTATCAGTAAATGGAAAATTCCAGCATATCTGATTTGTGAATCATTAAATAAAAAAGGGTAATTTGTTGTCTGATTCCATTTCGATAGTAAACTGGATTCTTGGATTGAATGTGTTAAGTAAAATTAGAAAATCGTTAAGGTCGTCCAACGTACCTTTGAAAAGTGCTAGTATGTCATCGACATACCGGTGCTAGAATAAAATTTTTGAGAAAACTAGGTTGTTCTGAAATGGTGGATTCTAAATTTGCCATGAAAACTCCAGCCAGCAGAGGACTAAGATTAGAGCCCATGGCTAGACCTGATTTTTGAACATATGAATTGATGAAAGTTTGGTTTGAGAACTAAATCCACAAGAGAACATAAGTTCAATATGAGGTGAGTAGGTAAGTTTGAATTGGAAAAAAGAAGCTGTCTAACCAACATCAGACAATCTTCCGGATCTATGCTGGGGAAAAGATTTGAAACATCGAAAGAAACCAAAATGCAGTTTGGAGGAATATTAATATTTGAAATTTTGTTTGTAAGTTCTAAAGGAAGTATGGAATTCAACCAATTGGCTGATTTGGAAGCAGGAGAATTTGTATATGAAACTACTGGCCTGATGGGGATATTTTGTTTGTGAATTTTAGGTAAACCATATAATCTTGGAGTGGAAGGGATCTAAATAACATATCTGCTGTGTTTCCTTAAATGATCATCGTACATTGATTAGGGCTGAGTTGTATATATGTCTCCCAATGAACCTTCGATAAGTACCAATACATCACTGACTAAATTTGATCCAACCTTTCCAGATGAACATATTGAGTAGAGGTGAATCATTTAGTACGAGTGCGTCATTGTGAAGGTTTTGAGAATTTTTCATTCGAAAATCTCCATACTCTCTTTAAGATTCATCCTCATGCACTCGTTTTCAAAATGAAGGATTTCGAAATCAAGGTTGAAAGGATGAATTTCGTTTAATAAATGGGAAGCATATGTTAAATTTGTTTTTCCGTTTACATAGAAGTTTCTATGTTCGGTTATGCGCTTGAAGGTTCTGCAAGTTTGACCAAGATGAAACTTGCCACATGTTAATTCATAGACTCCAAACTTTTCTTGTTTTTCCACCTCATCCTTGTTGTTTTTGACATGGTTGCCTAAAGTATTGCCTGTCTTCAAAGAAATACTAAAACCTTGCTTTTTCTAGAAATTACCTATTCAATTGCTTGGTTCACCGATATAAGTACTTGATTCAAACCTTTTGTGGTCTTTTATAGAGAGATGAAATTCTTGAAATACTCTTTTATATTGCTTCTAAGACAGAAAATACTCTATCAAAGTTCATCAAAAACCATTATTGACTGCAATTTGTTCGATAATCTCTAATTTTTCATTTATATTTGATGAGAGGAATGTTTACTAATCTACGAGGATGTATTGTGTTCTAGTTAGCCTAGACCAGTTCCCTGCATAAACAAAATATTGCGATACCATAGCAACGAACAATAACTTATTAGAAGTGTCAGTGTAAAGTTTGACGTCAAAAAGTAAACCAGAGTTACGCAATAAATTAAAAGAAAAAATATGTCCACCGGAATTGTAAAAATCGAAAAATTGGAGTATAGAGCCATCATCAAGTACATTTCTACGATCCAGAAACAAAGCAACAATCGATGGAATGGCGACACTCCGGTTCTCCAAGACCTAAGAAGTTTCGTGACCAAAAATCTGCTGGAAATGTTCTTGCTTCAGTTTTTTGGGATTGCCATGGAGTAATCATGATTGATTTTTTGGATAAGGGTAGAACAATAACTGAAGATTAATATTCGACATTACTGACCACTCTACGGGAAAAAATTAAAGAGAAAAGACGCGGAAAGCTATCCAAAGGTGTTGTGTTCTTGCTGGACAACGCCCCTGCACACAAATCTCATGTTGCCATGCAAAAAACTCGTGATTTAGGGTTTGATTTACTAGAACACCCCCCTTATTCACCAGATTTGGCTTCGTCCGACTATCATTTCTTTCCTTAACAGAAAAAAAGTTAAAAAGTCGAAAATTTTCTTCCAACGAGGAGGTAATAAAAGCTGTGGAGGTCTGGTTTGCAGAACAAGAAGAAACATTTTTTTCTGAAAGGTCTAGAGACGTTGCAGGTTCACTGTAATAAATGTATCCAATTAAGAGAAGAATAAGTTGAGTAATGAAATATTTTGACATTAAAATTTTGTTTGGTTCTATAGTAGGCTGAGAATTTTTCAATATTTCCTCGTATATATCATTCATAAGCTGCTACTTCATGTTGATATGGGTATGATGAGCTATTGCGAATTGTGATATCTGTAGAGATGGTTTGTGGAAAATAGAAAATTCCTGTTTATTATTTACTTTAGTTATTGTTAGGTCAGAAAAGTTTATTGAATTATCTTTTTCTGATTCAATTGTGGAGTTCACTTCAGCCAGAAATTTCGTACTGACTTAACAAAGGTGCCACAACAAATGGGTATCGAGTAACAATGACATATGAAATAAGCCTACCATTCAATTATAGGTATAGTATTCAAACTTAATACGACATTTGTTTAAAACATTCTCGACCAAATCCTACAATAATAATAAGAATAATATTCAGTTACTGCCAAATATGAAAGAACGCATAGTTTACCCAAATAATAAAATTCGATACAGAAAGATATATCAACCGATAAATAAATTAGATCTGATATCGAATGATTAAATGATGAATTCATATCAGTTTCATGGACAAGTTTGATTTTATGGAGGAAATTCGTTTCTTTGCATGGTTTTCGTCGGTCTGTAACCTTCTACCGTGTGGAAAGGAGTAGAAAATCAAGAAAATCCATTCAAGTGTGAAAGTGCAAATAAAACAATTTGCTCCTGTAGGTTACCGTGTTCACTACTCTGAAGACAACTTTCCTTCATGAACGATCATAAAATATAATATCGAACTAGGCTTTTCACCGTGACTTTTCATGCAAAGCATTCGTAGTGATCTGATTTCATTTTTGTTTTGTAGTAAAGTGTAATTATCATTTACTGAAGTGAATTTGTTGATGAACAGCTTATTTATAGCATTTTTTAAAAGATATTAGTGTCATTCATCATACGAAGAAGTAGTGATTTGACAGAATTTGAGGATATTTCGGGAGACTCAGATTATTTATCAATTTGTAGAGAATAATTTTTCCGCGTGACTAAAAATATTTGAAAACAATCAATGAACCTGGAGAAATCAATAAAAAATCGTGTGAAAGTGCTTCGAAATCTGATAATACCAAAAGTGATACGAAAAGTGTGGTTAGCATGAATGATGAATCAGAAAATGAAGGAGAAATACTTATTTAATTGTTGAAATTAAACAACGGACCAATCTGATGAAAAAGCTACTGCTGGCATTGAAAATAATTATGATTGGTTGCGTTAACTGAAGAGAAACACATTGAATGCTTTTCTGTGCATCGATCAAATTTGATATTCCTATTAAGTCCTGTTCGTTTACCAAATCATGACAAAGGAAGGTTTATGAAGCAGTATGTCCCAAAAAATCCTGATTAATATATAATACCCGTATTCAAATTGTGTTATGAAAATGAATCTAGATACCTACCTAAATCCTTCAAATTTGAAAACACGTTTTGCTCTTGATATATCAGTCGCAGAAAATATTGTGCTGTTATTGTCTGATGAACTTTCATATTCCAGATGGAAAGCGAATGCTGACTATCATTATGGTAGTGTATCGCTGCCTACCAAACTTGTTGGTAAAGGTATTCAGTATATCATAACATTTCATAATATTTCAGACACGTAGGAAGAGTATACGGAGTATGAAGGACTTCATCAAAAACAGTACCAAACATGGTCTAACACCCCACTAAGCAAAGTAACATTTATTCAATATTTCAGTAACCTTTCATGGTAATGTGTAATGTTACATCAGAGTTTTCTGCTTCCTTACTGCAAACGTTCAGCAACTACTGAAACGGACGTTCAGGAATATTACAAATGGTATATACCATTATCAATTATTCCAGCAAGGTAACTTGCAACATAACATATAATATACAGGAAAATTGCAAATGTGATATTGAAAATGACGACTTATGACAATGTTGCAGCAACTACTGAAATGGATTGATGGATGTAATCTTTTGTAATTGGTAATTGCAGCAAGGTTGCCGCAACATAGAATAAAAATTAGTAGGAAATAACATATCCAATATTGTTATATAGCAGCAACTTACCACCAATCTTGTCTATTCCTTTCCATAACATAACAGCAAGATTTCATAAATTACGTTCCAGTGGGTTTGTTCGCTACTGAATAATTTTTGGATTTTCACTACTTGCTACTAATATTGATAGAAAATGAATGCAATCTTCATGGGAGACAGATCAGTTTTGATATCTTGGAAAACATCTTCATCAAAAATTTGATAATGAAACCTTTAATTAAAATATCACAAAAAAACAAATGAGTACTCAGATTAAAATGTCAAAATAAAAAAAAAATCTGTTTGGCCTTATCAGGTACCTGATACAAACGAATCATTGAATGGAATGTGCATTATAAATATAAAAATAATATAATAATAATAATAATAATAATAATGTTTATTTGTACAATATAGAAAAATAATTACATAAATGATCGGACAAATAAACAAAAAGAAACCGCAAAGCCTAATTGGCTGTCTGCGGACAATGTATACAATGAAAAATTATTTACAATTGAATATTATTCTAAAACATATCAAGAATGGTCAGCACAAATTCGCAAAATCGCAAAACCAAGAGGCTGTCTGCGTTGGATTTTTGCGAACTATGCGGAACATCATTCAAGAATTGGCAACAAATTCGGTGTAGTACATTATGCTTTTCTCAACTAACAGTAAGTGCGTGCCTATCAGCAACAAATTAACAAAGCCTGGAGGCTGTCCGCTAAAATATTGTTACTAGTACGGATTCCACTTAGAGTAATATGATCATCAGATTCCAATTTTCAATTTCAATACCAATAAAAACGCAATGAATAAACATAAGCAGAAGGTCGAATATATATAAGTGCTACTCTATACGTTCAGTTTATTCTCTATTATATGATGTGTTTTTCTTCTATCTTCTATCAAAATGAATTGCTTAAGCTTAGATTTGAATAAATTATAATTAACTATACTTTTCAAGTGCTGGGGAAGGTAGTTGAATACTTTAGGGGCAAGAAATGTGTAACAGTTTTGACCAACAATTTTATTTGAAGTTGAAAGAACTAATTTTTTATTAGTTTTATTTCTGGTCTCATGGAAATGGGAAACAATCAAGAACTTATTCTTGTTTTTTGACAATGCAATGCTCTTTTATAAAAATAAATCTGACGTGGGTCAAGTATTCTACTTTCTTCATAGAGAGCATCACTTGAAAAGTTACGGTCTCTTTTCAAAATAATTTTCAGAAAAAATTTTTGCAGTATATTGATCATTTCCAGATTTGATGGAGCGAGTCCTCCCCATCCTAATATACCATAACTTATCTTAGAGTCAACAAGGGCAAAATAGACCATTTTCAATTGCGGTAGTTTCATTACTTTAGTAATTCATTTGAATTTATATATCATTGTTCGAAGCGTATTACTGACTTGTTCAATGTGAATATTCCATCTCAAGTGGCGATCTATTGTGACACCTAAATATTTCATTTTATCTGTCAGTTTAATTTCAATGATTTGGTTGTCATATGGAATATCTAGTATATCGAAGTCAGGTAATCCATTCACGTAGCTCGAAAGTGGAAGTGCCATGGTTTTTTTTAAATTGATTGTCAACAACTTGTGATTAAACCAGTCTATGAATTTAGTGAAATCATTCTCAGCTTGCCGTTTCAGTTCATTCCATGTGTCGGCGATATAAAGCACTGCAGTGTCGTCAGCAAAACTGAAGATTTTACCGCTGGTACTGATATTAAGTAAGCTATTTATGTAGATTATAAATAATAGTGGACCTAAAACGGTACCTTGAGGTACTCCACATTCCACTTCCTTAGCATTACTGATATTGTCATTGATTTTGACAATTTGTTGGCGGTTCGAGATATAACTTTCAAAAAGTTTGTGAACACGCCCTCTACATCCCATATTTTGCAAGGCCTCCAATAATTGTACATGGTCTACGGTGTCAAAAGCCTTGGCAAGGTCAAGAAAAATACATAATGCAGGTTTGGTGTTATCGAGGGCTTCATACATTCTAGACGTCAAGGCTAAAATAGCATCCTTTGTTGATCAGTTCTTTTGAAATCCAAATTGATTTTCGTTCAACAATCCGAAATTCCTCATAAATGACTCCAGGCGTGCTTTTATGGCTTTTTCGAAAATTTTTGCAAAGCTAATAATCAAAGATAGAGGCCTGTAGTTTGATATAATTTGTTTATTACCCGATTTATGGAGTGGTTTAATTACAGAGATTTTATATTCGGGAGGACAAATACCTTTTTCAAAACACAGGTTGATGATAAATGACATTGGAGATGAAATTTCCCTGGCTATTTCTTTTAGGGTTTCGGATGTGATGCCGTCGACTCCAAGCGCCTTATGATTTTTAAGAGTGTTTATTATGTTAAATATTTCTTCTTCCGTGGTAGGTGTCAAGAACATGGAGTTGGAATTAATTTTTACGGATGGAGGTGGTGATAATGGCGTTTATATGTTTTTTGCGAGATCTGGTCCAACTTTGGTAAAAAAATTTGCGAATTTTTCGAAGTTTTTGGATATGCTCCGTACATTTTGTTGACAGACTTTCAAGCAATCATTTCCAAGCTTCAATGTGTTGAAATAATTTGCACTATCCAAAAATTTTGTTGCGAATTCTTTATAACTGTAATCTCTGATGAATTGATCCATTCCTCGTTTGGAAAAAAGACAAAGCTGGATTTAATTATTATAAATATAAATTACTAGGTCATGAATGAAAGGTTTTGCTGTAAGTTAGAGGTAGGTACGTAATCACTGCAATTATTTCTGAGTCTTCTTTTCTAGTAATCTGGCACTGGAAGGTCTTTGTTGGTTGCTTGTAATAGAAGGTTTTCTTATTTTCTGTTGTTGTCTGGATTCTGACTGTGTTTCGGGAGTTGGAGTCGATGGAGCACTAATTGATTTCGGTTCTTCCACAATTTGGTTTTCAAGGGCTAGTAGATCTGAGACTCGGTATACTTCTGTATTCACATGAAATTTGTTGTTTTTTATGTAGCAAGTATTGTTTTCTTCTTGCCTAGCCTTCAGAAGATACTTCCTGAGTAACTTATTTTCCTCTCTCTGTTTCGGTGTTTGATCGTGCACGATGCTGATATTTGTGCCTTTCAGGTGTTGCCTTTTTTGTAGTACTTCTTGCTTACTTAGGAATGTTTTGAATTCGTTTTTCAGAGGGCTGATATCGTTGTTCCCGAGAAAATAGAAATCGTTGATATCTCCGTGGGTGAGAGAAGTGGAGAATGATGAATTTATTTTTTGGCCTATGATATCACAAGACGGAGTTTCGCTCTTTTTGGTCAGCCCAAAAATAATAACGTTGTTTTTCTTTCCCGATTTCTTCAATTATTCAATTTCTTCTTTCAGGTCTTGATTTTCTTTTTCAAGATGTAACACTTCATTTTTCAGCTCTTCGAAATTCAGTAATACTCTAGCCTCACTAGCTTCGATTGAACTCTTGATTTCACTCCTGTTTTTGATGATTTCATCCATAAGTTGCTTAACTGTGATATCAGACATCATATGGAAACGAATTTCAAACGTGTGTGACCTCCTTTATGGCTGGTATTTCTTATATTGATGAGAGAGTTCGACTGTTTCTTTTTATACTTTAGTTTAATAAATGAATTCCTACGAATTGTGGATTTGATACGTGAATCTATGATATAGATCAAATATTTTCTGCTAAATGTTCTTGACTGGATTTTCCTTGATGATTGTATAAAAATAAAAATTTTGTAGATGATACGTACCACTTTGATTTGTAACAACGTTGGAGTGATTAACTAAGAGTCTGTTTACACTAAAGCTACATTATATATATATATATATATATATATATATATATATATATATATATATATATATATATATATATATATATATATATATATATACAGGGTGTTAATTAAGTACGTTGACAAACTTCGGGAGGTGATTCTTTGAAGGTTTTCAGGACGAAATGTTCATATAAACATATGTCCCAAACGGCTTGGTTTTCGAGATACAGGGTGATAAAAATACATTTTTTTCAAGATTTTTTAGAGTTAACTTCGACATTTTCTACAATAATCAGTTCAAATTAGGCAAGTAAAATCCATTCAATAGTACGCACGATACAAAATAATGCATTTCTCAAATATATCACAGGGTCCTCCTTTTTTCAGAGTCAAGCTTTGTTCAACCCTTCAGATTTTTTTTTCCGCCGCCACTGACATATTATGAGAAAGGAATATTGAATGTTGTTTCATTTAACATCTTTTTGCTTTCTTGATGTTTTTCATTTACTTGTACGGTTCAGGAGTTACAATGAAAATATTAACGCAAACATTTTCCAGTAACGCATAACATAAAGAAATTTGAGAAGCAAATAGTCTAACAAACTTGAAGGGTGATTCTTTGAAAGGTTTCAAGATGAAAAGTTCATATAAACATGTCCCAAGCGGCTTGGTTTTCGAAGTACAGGGTGATCAAAATACATTTTTTAGGAGTTTTTGGAGTTTACTTCGAAATTTTCGACAATAATCGATCCAAATTAGTTCAAATTGGACAAGTACAATCCATTCAATAGTGCGCATGATATAAAATAATTCATTTCTCGAAGTGTCATTGCCACTCTCCAAAGATTAGCGCGTGACGCAATACGTCATTTTGTTCTCATTACACAAATAGCTATTTTCTGCTCGTGTAGAGAAAATGTAATGTTATGTAGCTCCCATACATTTTTTACCATAACTCAGGTTGAATATGTATTGCACAAAGTTAATTATGGCAAAATGATTTTGGACATTTTCAATAGTGAATAACTTTATTATCAAATACTAGAGCAAAGTAACATAAATTCCCTAGGAATAAAATTAAGTTCAGAAAAGGACCATTATTGAAATTGATATGTCAGAGCAGCTGCTGGAAATGGCCACCGCCAACTTCAATGCATGCGTTTATGCGCCTAACCATAGACTGGTGGACACGCTCAAAAATACCAGGAGTGTTTCTTATAATAACGCATGACTCCTGTATGCGATTCCTCAGGTCTTCTTCACTTTGAACTGGAGTTCGGTACACTAATGATTTAAGGTGCCCCCAGAGGAAAAAATCAAGTGGATTCATATCGTGTGACCTTGGTGGCCAAAGTTGTGGCCCACCACGCCCAATCCAGCGATCAGAATAATTCTCTTCTAAATATTGGCGTGCAACCAATCTGAAGTGTACTGGAGCACCATCATGCATAAACCAAATTCCAATTCTTTCCCTCAGTGGGATCTCTTCTAGGAGTCCAGGTAAGATGAATTCAAGAAAATGTCGATAATGGTCACCATTGAGTCTATGAGGCAGAAAATGTGGCCCGATAAAGAAATTCCCTACAATTCCAACCCAAACATTCACAGAAAACGTCTCTTGAAAATGGTTTTCAATCACGGCGTGTGGGTTTTCATCAGCCCACATATGATTGTTGTGAAAATTAATAATGGCTTTACGGGAAAAGCATGCCTCATCGGTGAATAACACTTGAGATAAAAACCATGGATTTTCCAACAATTTATTTCGAATCCAAGTGCAAAAAGTTAATCTCTTTGGAAAATCCCTTGGCAGAAGAGCTTGAACACGCTGTATGTGATAGGGATAAAGTTGTTGCTCTTTTAAAATTTGCCATACCAATACATGGGTTACGTTAAACTGTGCCGCAATTTGTCTTGTACTGGTGTCTGGATGCTGCTCAATTTCGTTAAGTACAGCTTCTTCTATATGAACTGTTCTAACTCTCCTGGGTCTTCCTATAAGAACAGCAGACCTCTTGAAAGTACCCGTTTCACGAAGACGGGAGTGAATATTGATGAACATTTGTGTGCTGGGAATATGACGTTGTGGAAATCTTTCTAGATACATTCGTCTGGCGGCACGAGCGTTACCATCAGCCATTCCATACATTAAGTGCATGTCTGCCATTTCTGAATTTGTATATTCAACCATTTTATCCATAGGAATATTGAATGAATCTGCTTTATAGCTTGCACTAATGAAGAATTTACAATGAGACAGTTTCTCAACTGTCAAGTATTACATTCGCTTGAAAAAGATACAGTGTATCGAAACATGTCGCGAAGACAATAAATCTGTGGAAATTTAATCGGAATGTATTACATTCGCTTGAAAAAGATACAGTGTATCGAAACATGTCGCGAAGACAATAAATCTGTGGAAATTTAATCGTGTTTACCTTAGTGTCATATACTATGAATTTCCATCAAGTAAAGGCCACGTCAATCCAAAAACTGTCAAGTTGTTGATATTTAAATAAATGAATTAATATCAAAGCCCACTTTGCTATTTTTATGAATTCAAATTGATTACAAAATTTCTGCGTTACTGCAGAAGAAAAAACAAACCGAAATTTCTGATAAAATAATGTACTCCGTACGGTAACAAAAATTTGTTTGATTTAGTTTTTCGGAGTTATGACCAGAGATTCATAAATGAAAATCAAATGTGTAATGATCTGCGACTATTAGATAAACCCTATTAACTATCTTCCATTACAGGATTACCTTTCGGAAGTTTTTTATGTTGAAAAGGAAACGTTCAATTGAAAACTAAAAAATATCTTTTTTTAAAATAACAAAAAATGTGTATGAGTTCTCTATCAAGACTGATGGGTAAAAACATTTTTAATCAAATATCTCAATGAAAATGCACATTTTTACCATCAGAATCATCAGGTTCAAAGTTAAGGTTTTCCCAATATCTGTCAGATCTAGTTTAATATCCAGCGTACCGCAGTGACGGGGAGATAGTAGTTTTCTGTTAGATATTACAAAAAGAAATCACATCTTTACAATAACAAGCTTTAATTTAGCTTCACTTGTAACTAACTAACAAACAATTTAATAAAAGTTGAATTTGACCCACTTCTAATACTCCGATTAATTTGAAATTTGGCAGGTTTCCGTAATTCCGGTGACAATGCATCAAAAAAATGTTTGTTAAAAAACAAAATGGCGGCTCCAATATGGCGGACGAGTTTTGTGATTATGATCCAATTCTGTTCAAAATTGGTATGTGATGGTTTTTGGGTTGGAGATTTTCAGTTTCACATAAAATATAAACTAAAATGTTAAAAATGAAAATTATAAAAAGAAAACATTTTAAAGTTTTTATACAATACACTGAAAAGGAAAAAATAATTCATTTCATTGTTTGATCTAGGTAATCTTGTACAGAAAGATTTTGATACTCAAAGAATAACCTACAAAAAATGAAACAAATTATTTTTTCATTTTCAGTGCATTTGTATAAAAGCTTGTCTTTATATTTTTTATTGTATAATTTTTATTCATCGTAGATTTTTCTAATTCTGAAAAAATATTTCCATCAATTTACAATAATTGAAAATGTTTAATTTTCAAATTTTCTAATGTTATGCCACACTGGAAAATGTTTAAATTAATATTTTCATTATAGCCCCTGAACCGTACAAGTAAATGAAAAAATGCAAGATATCAAAAAGATGTTAAATGAAACAACATTGATTATTCCTTTCTCATAATATGTCAGTGGCGGCGGAAAAAAAAATTCTGAAGGGTTGAACAAAGCTTGACTCTGAAAAAAGGAGGACCCTGTGAATTATTTAAGAAATGCAGTATTTTGTATCGTGCGCCCTATTGAATGGATTGTACTTGCCTAATTTGAACTGATTATTGTCGAAAATGTCGAAGTTAACTCTAAAAAATCTTTAAAAAAATTTATTTTTATCGCCCTGTATCTCGAAATCCAAGCCGTTTGGGACATATGTTTATATAAACTTTTCGTCCTGAAAACCTTCAAAGAATTACCTCCCGAAGTTTGTCAACGTACTTAATTAACACCCTGTATATATATATATATAAAGCTTGAATAGAAAAAAGAGTACACTTTTTTTCCATACCCTTGTTGACTGCATACCCGAATTTAAAGGATTCTTCTATATATATATATATACAGGGTGTCAATTTGAAAACTTCCCACCCTTAATATCTTCCTTCCAGTAAACAATATGAGTAATCGAAAAAACAGGTCAATTTTATTGTCAAGGGGGGCACTTTCACGGACTATTTGTAGCCCTCGTGGTTCAACCCCCTAGGAGGGGTAGATGTTACCCTTAAAATTTTAAATGGGAAGGGGGGTCAAGTGGCACATCATTTTGATGGGCGTTCAATTCTTGTTCCAATGGTACCCTGACTTATTATTTTGTGATGAGCATTTTCCGAAAAATTGCGTTCTAAACTAACAGAAGTAATTATTAGAACGCCTATACTGAGATGCATTATTGTATTGACTCCCTTTAATAAAAATGGTTAGAAGAGTAGGTGGCACCGCTCCAACCCTTGAATGACAGGAATAAATTTATTACGCATGGGATTTTTTATTTGGTGGTTATTTTCCTTCTACACAATAAAATTTAATTTGCGAGAAAGACATTTCCAACATAAAATCTACTTACGCTTATCTTATTAGCTGTTCGAAATGTTGTCCATTTTGCTCTAAACAGTAATACAGCCTGTTTTCGAACTCCCCTCTAACATTACGGAAAACTTCACTAGGAATTGACCGGCATGCTGCTGTAATTCGTCTTTTAAGTTCGTCAATATCAGAAGGTTGTGTTTTATAAACAACGGATTTAAGATGCCCCCAAAGAAAGAAATCTAAGGTTGTTAAATCCGGTGATCTCGGAGGCCATTCAACTGCTCCCCTTCTGCCAATCCATCTACCCGGAAATCTCTCGTTTAACCACTGTCGGACGGGAAGAAAATAATGAGGTGGAGCACCGTCCTGCTGGAAATGTAACAGATCCTCCTGCAAAGGTTCATTACCTTCTGCATCAATTTGAGTTTCTAGCTCGTGAGTTATAAGAGGATCGATAGTCTTTTCAAGCATATCAAGGTATAGATTGCCAGTCAAGTTTTCTTCCAGAAATAATGGACCAAGAATGGCATTTCCAAGAATACCAGCCCAAACATTAACTTTTTGTGGGTGTTGTGTATGCCCTTCCCGAAAAATATGTGGGTTTTCGTCACTCCAATAGCGACAATTTTGTCTATTAACATTGCCATTCAGAAAAAATTAACACTCATCGCTGAAACAGATGTTTAACAAAAGATTAGGGATGGTATTGACTCGATGAGACATGATTTCACAAAACTCTATTCTTCTTTCATAATCATCCTCGTGGAGCTCTTGAAGAATCTGCATTTTATATGGATGAAATTTATGCATTTTCAATGCTTTTCTTATAGTCTCGCGTGACATTCCCGTCTGTTCTGATACTGATCGTAAGGAGCTCGTGGGCTCTGCAGCAAATGTTCCCAAAACTTCAATTTGAGCTGCTTCATTTAGTACTCTGGGGTTATTTCTTTTTTTATTTGTCACTGAACCAGTTTCGTAAAACTTCCATCCAACCAAATCAAGCACATACCGGTGACTTACATTACAATTTGGATGTCTTTCATTAAAAAGACATGCCGCCCTTCGTGCGCACTTTCCAACTTCGCCATAAATTACAATCATTTCAATTCTGTCTTGAAGAATGTAAACCATTTTTACACTTTTATACACTTATTAAAGTAATTCCTAAACAGCCCAACAGGTACAATGGTATTCACAATACTACCACATAGTTCAAATTTGCTAACCAATTTTATGCCGGAAAACAGAAACTTTTTACAGCAGAAGTAGCAAAAAAGGAAGGCTATCTGTACAATTTCTGCGATGACACTTAAAAATTCAGCATTTAATAAACACAACTTTACTACCATCTACGTTTTACTATTAGACTACTTTTTTATGTAAAGTGTTTGGAGCTAATGGCTAATGTTACCCCTAATAAAGGGTTGGAATGGTACCACCTAATATTCTAACCAGTTCTGGCCAAACTATGCACTCAGTATAGGCGTTCTAATAATTACTTCTGTTAGTTTAGAACGCAATTTTTCGGAATATGCTCATCAAAAAATAATAAGTCAGGGTACCATTGGAACAAGAATTGAACGCCCATCAAAATGATGTGCCACTTGACCCCCCTTCCCATTTAAAATTCTAAGGGTAACATCTACCCCTCCTAGGGGGTTGAACCACGAGGGCTACAAATAGTCCTTGAAAGTGTCCCCCTTGACAATAAAATTGACCTGCTTTTTCGATTACTCATATTGTTTACTGGAAGGAAGATATTGAGGGTGGGAAGTTTTCAAATTGACACCCTGTATATATATATATATATATATATATATATATATATATATATATATATATATATATATATATATATAAGTAGAAAAGTTATTGGGTATAACCCTCAAAATGTTGTGCAACCGTAGACACGTGTTTCGAGCTTAAGCTCTCATCAGTACGGTAAAATCGATTGCGTAGATGTACAACACTTGGATGTAAAAATAGAAACAAAGGAAGTCATCAACAGGAAGCCAACCACACATTTGTGGCTTCGGTTAGAAGACCTTGTGCTTAAGCTCGAAACACGTGTCTACGGTTGCACAACATTTTGAGGGTTATACCCAATAACTTTTCTACTTATATTTTTATATATTGCCCCTCGCTAAATCCATCCTTATTTATATATATATATATATATATATATATATATATATACTCTACAATGAATTGAAATTGAAACATTATTTGATTTGAAAGAAATTAGGCACGTGTGTACTTACGAAAGTGAGGTTATGAATCCCTTTCACTCGCCGTACTATATGAAATATCATGTCACAACGGACAACACTCTTGATACAATATTAAAATGACAAAACTTTTTTAAAATATGATTAAAAATGATTATGGTAGATTAAAATAATTGCGAAACACCATTTAAAATTACACAAGGGCTCTTATGGAGGCCATGATGAATTAAAGAGGAAATGATGTATATGAATGACAATGACAAATGAATAATGAAGTTGACACTTGGCAAGCAATGACATATTACTAGTGACCTTGTTGCCAACATACAGTGAAATGGAAAATAGTAACACCAAATTTCTAAGGGGTACCAACATGAAAATTATTAAAGTGAATTTTGGTCTCTCTCATAAGGAGGGCGACTGAGTAAATATGAATAAATTATGCTCATATTATCAATATCAGTTCTGGAATTCATAGAGTTAGGTTCTTTGAAAATTTGTGTCATTTCGAGAAAGGTTCTCTTTTTTAAATTGGATTCATGTTCTAAGATAGTCACATTATCATAATTTGGGTTATGGTCAAGAGAAATAGTGTGATGAGCTAAAGAACAAGTTTTTTTTTAATTTCTGATATCACTTTTATGGGAGGTGATTCTGTCTTTCAATTTCCTTTTAGTTTGGCCAATAGATTTCTTTTCACATTGCGAACAAGGGATGCAATAAACTAAATTTGAGTTGTCTAATATAGGATCTTTGTCTTTTAATTTTGAGAAGATATTATTTAATACCATTTGGTTTTTATAAGCAATTTTGATATTCGGAATCTTGCAAAACAATTTATTGAATTTATAATTCAGAGATTGAATATGTGGAAAAGAGAGATAAAAAGTTGGTTGTAAATTGTTACTAGTAGAATTATTGATTGTATTGTTATTATCATTATCATTATTATTGGAATTGATAGAATGATCAATATCTATGGAGGATCTACCGAAAATCAGTTTATACAATAGTTTTCGTGGGTAGCCACTATTAATGAAAAGTTGCAAAAGTTTTTGGAGATTAATTGTTCTTAATGAATTGTGACTTGTTTTGATTACTCTGTTTTTCATACCAAGTACTAGATTTATATTTTGTCTGTGTTGATGATAAGATTCATAGTGTAAGAATCTTTCTGAGGCACCTGGTTTGGAATACCAGCTGGTGATTAAAGTATTGTCTACCCTTCTGATTACTTTCGTATCTAAAAAGGGGACACTTTGTTCGATGTTCTCTTCTTCAATGGTAAATTGTAATTTTTCATGGTAGGAGTTGAAAACAAGTAACAATTCTTGAAGTTTGTCCTGAGGGGAACTTAAAATAATGTCATCTACATATTTTTTTAAAAAGGGAATTTCAAATTGAATTTTGTTTAAACAATTTTCAATGAGGTCATCCATAACATATTGAGCAATTATCGGGGAAACCGGGCTTCCCATTGGCATACCTAGGCATTGTTTATAAATTTTATTTTCAAAACTAAAGACTGTTGTGTCATATAAAAAATCAATTAATTTTAAGAATATTTGTTCAGAAACTTTGCAATGTAAAGAAATATCATTCCAGTGTCTGGTGATACTCTCTTTTGCTAATTCTACTGTGATATTATTGAACAAAGATACTACATCTAAACTAATAATTTTGAAATCAAAAGGAAGTTGAAATTCATTTATGAAGGTGCAAAATTCAAAGGAGTCTTTGACAAAGTAATTATTATTTGAATTATATGATAGTGTGAGTATGTTAGTAACAAATTGCGCTACGCCTCTGTTGGGACTGTTAATGCCTGAAATGATAGGTCTGAGTTGAAGTATTGGTTTATGAATTTTTGGTAAACCATAAAACTTGTTTATCGTTCCATTATAGATTCTAAAACAAAAACCTTCTTGTTTGGAAATCATATTCTTTTTTTCCAGTTCTGTGATCAATTTGTTAGCCTTTTGTTGAATAGTACCTGAGGGGTTTTTATTTATTGGTAGATAATAAGTAGTATCATTGAGAATGTTAGATGACAGTGCCGAGTATTGTTCTTGAGTCATAATAGTCGTCACTTTCATTTTATCGGATTGGATAATTTTTATTTGAGGGTTATTTTTAAGAAAATTTTTACATTTTGTGTAAGTATTATAAATTGAATTGTTAATAGAATCTTTGGTGTGTACAAAATTAGTAATGATATTAGTACTTTGAGTTAAAAAAATATTTCTTTCCTTATTTGGAACAAATTGTGAAATTTAGTCAACTTCTGCTAAAAATTTTGGAATATTAATATCTTTATTTTTTGGTTCAATGCTAAATTTTGGTCCCAGAGCTAGAAAATTCGAGATTTCTGAAGGAATTGCTGTATTTGTTAAATTTTTTACCCAAGTAGTTGGTGTTTTTATTTTACAAATGTGAAATTGTTTAAGTTTATTGAATTTGAGAATATTGTTCTTCTTAATTTGAAAAAACCCAAATTATGATAATGTGACTATCTTAGAACATGAATCCAATTTAAAAAAGAGAGCCTTTCTCGAAATGACACAAATTTTCGAAGAACCTAACTCAATGAATTCCAGAACTGATATTGATAATCTGAGCATAATTTATTCATATTTACTCAGTCGCCCTCCTTATGAGAGAGACCAAAATTCACTTTAATAATTTTCATGTTGGTACCCCTTAGCAATTTGGTGTTACTATTTTCCATTTCACTGTATGTTGGCATCAAGGTCACTAGTAATATGTCATTGCTTGCCAAGTGTCAACTTCATTATTCATTTGTCATTGTCATTCATATACATCATTTCCTCTTTAATTCATCATGGCCTCCATAAGAGCCCTTGTGTAATTTTGAATGGTGTTTCGCAATTATTTTAATCTACCATGATCATTTTTAATCATATTTTAAAAAAGTTTTGTCATTTTAATATTGTATCAAGAGTGTTGTCCGTTGTGACATGATATTTCATATAGTACGGCGAGTGAAAGGGATTCATAACCTCACTTTCGTAAGTACACACGTGCCTAATTTCTTTCAAATCAAATAATGTTTCAATTTCAATTCATTGTAGAGTTCCTGATGAAGAGCCAATAAATGACTCGAAAGCTTGAAAAGAAAAAAGAGTACACTTTTTTTCCATACCCTTGTTGACTGCATACCCGAATTTAAAGGATTCTTCTTTAACTTAGACAGTCGTCTAACCTTCACAACTTCTAGTGACTGTAGATGTCATGAATAACTTCCTGTTATATATATATATATATATATATATATATATATATATATATATATATATATATATATATATATATATATATATATATATATATATATATATATAGATATATATATATATATATATATATATATATAGATATATATATATATATATATATATATATATTGTTATGATAAGTATCTAATATTAATAAATAGTGAATAAAGAATATTAGAATTTAGTCAAGAAATGTTGTTGTAAATAAGAAGTTATAAATAAATAAAAAAAATACATTATTATTATTATTATGAATATCAGAAAAGCCAGATGACTTACCTGAACTTTACAGCGATCTATCTATACCATCTCATCCACAGATTATAAAAAGATCCATTCAAATAGTCATAAAAATCATTTCTCGAAACCAGTTTCCGTTCTACGATAACTTTCTACGTTATTCGAAATACCATCAGTAACCAGCCTGTTTTTGCTGAAAAATAATATCAAATTGAAAAACTATAATGACAAGAAGATAAAGAACATCATAGAAGCAAAATTTAAATTAAATAAAATTATCAGAAACAGATTCAAATTTAGTAAAATAGCTTATTGAAAGAACACACTGTATACAAACTAACATTGACAGGGCAATCCTTCATTTAAATAAAAAGTACCAAGAGAGTAGGTAAAGTGACTGAAAAGACGAGATGGGAAGTTCAAACTAATCAGAAAAGGGAAAATGTTAAAAAAATTGTAAATAGTAGAATAAGAGTATATTATAGGTTGTACAGTTAATTATAAAAATTTAAGAGACATTTTAAAATCGGGAAAATGAAAGTGATTTGACTAGTGAGTGTCGAAAAGGTATCGTGAGTGAAAAAGAAAAACTTATCAAGAGAGTGCTGAAGAAGGTTACTAGGAAAAAGTTTGAGAAAAAAAAAGGAGGAGTTGAGGCGAGGCTACAGAGAAAGGAAGCTGAAATCCAGACTGATCAATTTTTGAAAAAGAAAAACTTCAGAAAAACTCAAAGCAAATACTTAAAATCATCACCAAAGGACATATAAGAGGTTAATTTGACACTGGAAGTAAACAACTCACCAGAAAATTTTACCACGACGAAATAAAACCAATTGAAAATCATCGACCTGCAAACCAGCTACTATAAAGGTATTTATTATCCTTTTGGCCACGAACTGCATTCAACAAATTTCTTCCCAAGCTGATATTCAAGCTGTATTTTCAACAATCTTCAACAACGCGAAACTTTTCTTCACTTGAACTTTTTGTGCGTAAAAAACTATCAGACACTTTTTAATAAAACATAATTTGAATCACTGCATTGAGAGGACAATAGTTAGTATTATTATTAGCATAAATAATTTCAATTTCATATAACTTTTACATATTTGATCACAGAAAAGCTATGTTAGTTAACCTTTCAACCTTGGCAAGCATACTGAACTGAAGAAGTTTTCATTTCTCTGGAGTCATTTCATCATTCACTAACATTACACCCAAGGATAACTGGTTGTCTAACTTGTGCAGAGTAGAAATATTGAAAATTTAATAGGAATAAGCGTTTAGCTAGCTAGAATAGGTAGAGGTAAGTTTTGTTGATGTGATAACCATAATATTTTCTATTTACTCTGATTAAATAAAGAAAACAACTTCTATATTTGAATTCATGCAATTTATTTACTCTTGGAACAACATTTGGTAAAGTAAAAAAATATTTACATCTTGGAAAGCCCTTTTCAAGAATCCTACCCTGAGGAAGAGAGTACTACATGTTCTGGAGCGCCGATTGAGTTTGGAGATACTGAAAAATAAAAAATAAAGGAGATCAGGAATAAGCGGGAAAACGGTAAAGTAAGGTGTAAGTTTTCATTTGAGCAAACAATTGTCATTAAAAAGAAAATATACTATAACATTTTCAATTTCTTGCATTACAACAAAATTTCTGAATTTATAATAAATTCCACCAATATAAAATGAAAATATTGAAAAAAAAAAAAAAAGAAAATAAAATAAAAATATAATATTGTTAGCACCGCAACTTTGGGGCTATTTTTACTTTATGAAAAGTGTTACAAAATTTCATCATATATCTTAATTCATAACAAATTGTATCCACAACGTGGGACTTAACAAAACACACATATCATCACACATCACCTCATTATATTATTATATATTATATATATATATATATATATATATATATACATATATATATATATATATATATATATATATATATATATATATATATATATATATATATATATATATATATGCTGAATACTTGTTTCAAGGAGCAATAAATGTTCAAGTGACTGTAAAACAGTCGAAAACAATCCTTTAGGAACTCACTATACCTTTGTATAGATTGTATGGCATATGTCCGACAGAAAACAACTACTTCTCTGGCTAATACCTCGACAGATATTGAATTATATCTGTCAGACATATGTGCAAAGATCCTCACTTTGAAGGAACAATTTTGCAAGAGCATATATATATATTTATATATATATATATAAGGATGGATATAGCGAGGGGCAATATATGAAAATATAAGTGGAGAAGTTATTGGGTATAACCCTCAAAATGTTCTGCAACCGTAGACACGTGTTTCGAGCTTAAGCTCTCATCAGTACGGTAAAATTGAGTGCGAAGATGTACAACACTTGGATGTAAAAATAGAAACAAAGGAAGTCAACAACAGGAAGCCAACCACACATTTGTGGCTTCGGTTAGAGGACCTTGTGCTTACAAGGCAACAACTAACGTATATATATCGACAACTTGATCTACTACCTAACCCTACAAATAACGTGTTTTTGCGAATTGTAGTCAAGTCATCACATTTATTTCAATTGCATGATCTCTGATGCATGGAAATGAATTTCTCACAGCATCTGGAACCAAAATATTATTAATAAATATATAATTAGTCAACTCAACAATTATGGTCTTATGAGTATGGACTACTTCCTTCAAGTTATGGTCTTATTTCAATGAAGAATGTACAAGTGAACTTGTCCTTGATTATGACACTATTGTGTTTACATATTTGCTTTATATTCTAATTGAATTGACTCAAGTTTTAAAATTTGTATTGATTTCAATTCTTTGATTCTGAAATTGTCTTTTTTGCTGGTCCAATTGCAAAACATGGCACAATGAATTGTGAAAAAACGTTAAAGACAAAACTTTTCACCAATAAAATCGAAATGTTAAAGTATTCCACGTCATTTACAAATGTAAAAGTACCTTTCAAATTGACACTACTACCAGATTTATTCGCAATATCAGGAGAAAAAAATATTTTCCTACTAAACGCAGAATACCAAACCATCCTAACCTAAAATAATAAATGATATATCGCCTTACCTTACATGAAGATGCCTTCAATTTATTAGCATTATACATCGTGCTGCTTCAACACTCATTGAACTCTTAATCAAAAAACAAAATTGCAGAAGAATATGTACTTTAATTAGGTTAGGAACGAATGAAAGTATCCAAAACGAAACTAACGCAAAGGCACGACAGCACGACACACAACAACAATGCAATTTACAATAGCATAATGGCGCGAGGCGCGTGCATGTCTGGGATCTGGGTGACTGGGTGTCGCCCCGTTAGGTGGCATCTCATCAAGACCGAGAATTTCAAAATTGGTTGGTTACCTGATAGATGAACTATTATTTCAAGTTTCTTTATACTTACCATTTAAAATTGTCCTAGCGTATCATTTCGTATATTTCTGCGATGATGCAATCGAAAATTGAAAATGTATTGTGTTTTCTTCAACATTTGTCAACATTTGACAGCAACTTAAGAAAGCAGAAATTTGCAAAATAACTCTTGAAAATGCTAACCACTCGTGTTGGCGAAACGTCGAGACCTTCTCAGAACATACGTCGGCCTTACAACCCGAAGAACCATCATGTAACTGTCAATATTGTTTGTAGTTAGCTCATGTATGGTTATAAATATCAAGGAATTTCAAACTCAGTGCAACATTGCGATTTAAATTTGTTCGATAGTTCCAAATTCACATTGTTCGTAGATAGTTTCTGTAATGTTGCATTTACAATTAACTTTCATGGATCATGTAACACTGCACTTGAAACTCAATTAATAGCTTGCTTTATAACTTACAAACAACTTGTCTGTAATTTATTCTGTTATGTTAAAAACTTAAATATAGTATTGAGCCTTATGCAATATAACATTATCATTTTACGATGGCAAGCCATACCTAATATTGTGGCAATATTTTGTAACATTACATGTTCAGTGGGACGTTATCAATTATTTCGAAATTCCCAAATTAGAATACAAGTCGATTTATACATTTAGATGGGACAAACCAGAAGCATACAAAATAAGAAAAGAGAAACTTCTGTAGATGTTTCTGATATCTGATGGTTATACTTAGAAAATCACTGAATATTAGGTGCAAAAATTATCATGGAACCCATTTTCGATATGATATGACTATTGCATCACTTACAAGAAATGTTTGAAAGCCAATCGTGTTCTCTAACAAATGGAAGTGCCATGAGAGTAAAAAAAAAATTGTTACTCAATTTTTCATAAGTAAAATTTAGTCATAGATTTTTCTGAAAGATATTTTTTTTACATTCTCTATCGCATCACAATAAGAACAATCATAGTCTTGGCATAGTCTGCTCTCGGTGTAGTAAAATATTGCTGTAAGTATTGTAGTGAATTTGTTGTCGATACGGCATTGTGTGACATACTCTATAATACCGATTCAAACGTTGATTTATCCTGATTCATCACTAACAAAAAAATTTAGAAGAGTTCAATAAAATATTCTATATCACCTCGTGCAGTTTCATGAAATGATCAACTAAGAATAAATGTTTTTGTATTGATTACCATGACCCTTTCCCAAGTAGCACACCTATATTGATAAAATATTGGTACAATATTGTGAACATATTGGCGAAATATTTGAAATGCAATATTGGCGAGAAAAAAAATGTGAATATTTGGCGATATTGGTCCAATATTACTTGAATAATATTGGCGAAATATTCTTGAACTAATATTAGGCTCAAAATGTTCGGCGATATTGGTACAATATCGCTGATACAATATTCTGACAATATTGGCACAATATTCAAAAGTTATATTGTCGAGAAGTAAAATGTGAACATTTTGCGATATTGGTCGAATATTGTTTGAATATTTTAGGAATAGTTTTGGTGAAATATTCTTGAAGCAATCAATAATGGCCTCAAAATATTTATCGATATTGGTACAATATTTATCGATATTGGTACAATATCATTTGGATATATTGGTGGATGTCAATATACCTCGATAAATTATTAAATGTCTTTTAGTTGATGAAGGTGACACCAGAGTCTGCCTTTTGATCGCCATAACAACTGAGTAAGCTGTCTTGATAACAAGTTATGAGAAGTATTTAATATACTTTCGTGGGTTTTAGAAGACGTTCTATATGTAGAGCCACCTAGCGGATTTTTATACTGGTTTGATCATGATATAATTTCAACATGTTTCATTGAATATCCGGCCAATATTCAAATTTCATCTCAATCTAGATGTAGGAGACAATATCAAGACAATACTGTTTTAACGATATCGAAATTTTACCCAATATTAATTAATAAGATTTGTTGAATATTGGCGAAATGATATTAAACCTATGTGTTATCACACTTGGAGATACAATATAGTTTTTATTCCTAGAATCGATATTAGGGCAATATTGCGATATTTATTCTAGATGTTAAAAACGATGTGAAGACAATATTGTTTTTTCGATATTGGTAAATATCATTCAACCAATATTGACTCAACATGAGTTATTACAATTTGTCAAATAAAGTAGAAATGATATACAACCAATATTCTAACAAACTTGGAAATACAATATAGTTTTTTTCCCCTATAATCGATATGACTGGAATATTTAGATTGTAATATTTATTCTAGATCTGGAAAACAATATATAACCAATATTGTATTATCGATATTGGTAGAAATTATTCAACCAATATGGACCCAATATTTCATGTGATAATCTACATTCAAAACTAGTTCAACCAATATTCCACCAATATTATTAATATAATATTGGTTTTTGAATATTCACCCATATTGGACCAATATTGATTTTTGATTTACAATGTATCTATATTGGCCCAATATGGTACCAAGATTCAGCTGATATGATGTGCTACCTGGGTTGGTACAAAAAATGTTTGAAGCACTTGAACTGCTGTTGAGTTTAAAGCAATACTATATTTATTTCAAATCATCCAGTTCGAGAATTTTGACGATTAGCATACAATTAAGTATCGACTCAACATTCCGTAGCGTGCTCAGCTTTTTATCATGATATATTCACCAAACCGAGAAAGAACGATGTAACTATCGTTAATATGTAAGATTTGTTTTATCCTTTTGGGGATTTGGGGTCTTGATTAAAGAAAATTCTATTTCTTTTATGCCAACGTTTCTTCAATTAATTGTTATAACGATAAATTGACGAAAAGTTGGCTTAAAAAAATATAGTTTTGTTTAATGTAAGACCTCAAATCTCCAAATGAAGAAAACAGAAAGATGATACTATTCTTAAAAAACACACACAGTGAGTCTGCTAAGTTGGCTATATATGGGAAACTTTGTATTATTGATTTTACGACAAAAAGTTATTTTTTATAAAAAGTTCTGCATAGTCTAAAACCCAAGATGCTTTTATCAGATATTGAATTATATCAATCTTATACGAGGTATGTCAAAAAATATGGAAATAATTTTATATTTCACAGTATTGAAAAAAAAAATCGTGAAAAGTTGTTCGGAATTAACAATCACGTTCAACTATGCAGTTGTAATAATTCATAGTATTTTTTTATTTCTCGAAACATCTCTACAATAACAACGGAAATTTAAATATAATTATTGTACATGTAATCTAGGATGCTTTGACAAGGAATATCAGACAGTAATTATTTTATATGTAATCTGGGATGCTCTGACAAAAAACGTTTGACAGTGACATTCAAAACATCAGTTGTATTTATCGAAATTTGGTAAAGTATTATAGAACATCATTGAGTAGGTACCGAAGATAAAATTGAAATTGTGTTGATTGTGGGTGAGAATTATAAAACTTATCGTGAAGCTGCAGAAATTTTTAATAACCCACACCCAGAGAAAAATCTTCACTTTGTCACAGTAAAGAAATTATAAATAAAATTCAAGACTTATGGAGATGTAAAAAAATAAATTCAGCAACAAACGCCAACAACGGATTGCCAATGATGACATGGAATTCGAAGTAATGATTTCAGTAATCGAACATCCTAAAATATCCTTGCGAGAAAGGGCAGAATCGATGCAAAATCCGATCCTTTCATACGTTAAGACCAGGAGATCATACGATTTGAATTCTGTTGTAATATCCAAAGAATGTTAGAAGATAACCCATTTATGGCCAGACATATTCTTTCATCGGATGATTCAAATTTTACATCAAATGGAACCGAGGGGAAACCGCTGAGGGATTTTGGTGTATATGCCTTGGGTATTAGTGGCATTAGTTGGGAATTAGTGGTATTACTTGAATTTTTTTGGGTATTAGTGGGCATTACACGGAAATTAGAGGTATTAGTTGGGTATTAGTGGCATTACTCGGGAATTACTTGGGAATTAGAGTTATTACTCGTGTATTACATGGGAATTAGAGGAATTTTTCAGGAATTAGAGAACATTGGTGGAAATCATAATGATGAAGAATAAAAATGTATTCACCTTTTTTTGACCTCTTGAACATAGTATTTGGCAAAACACCTAAGATTAGGTCAGGATTTAAAGAAAAAAATAATTATAGATATTAAAATGTATGTGTTTCTTGTTCATTTTATTTTGGATCATTCAATTCCGTCATGAATTTTATTTAGGTAGATTTAGGTAGATTACCTTGACCAATAAAATCTTTCTCCACCAGTGTTTTCAATACACTCAGGTTACCATTAAAATTTACAACGGTACCCCAACCCATAACGTTTTGAACTTTATCTGCTCTCACAGCATATTAATATCTGTTTCAATTTCGTTGGTATATTCCCGCATATGGGACATCCTGTATTACGATATATGAAAAAAATCATTGAAAAAGTACTTAAATATTAACGTCAACTGAACATTTGAGAATAAATCGGAGAATAATATAATCAATTTCAATATAAGGGTTCCGTGTTCCTTGAAAAAGGATTTCAACGAGGTTTTCAACTTTGAATGATTCAAGAAGGCATAATGATCTCTACCAGATTGAATTGTTTCGTAGCCGAAATATGGATAGAATCTACACCGAATGGAAAATAGATATAGTAGTTTGAGAAACTGTCTCTGAAATTACTGGCAGAGTCATCTATCCCAAAATAATAAAACCGAGAGTGAAACTAAAACTGTCTACCACGCCGTTGACCACGCTACAATGGTACTCAAGTGATTTTAATTTGTTGGTTATTTATTTATTTATTTATTCACTTCTAATCTACAGTATATACAATACCAATGAGTGATTACAATTAATACAGCTTGAATAAACACGTTTAAAGTTATGCTTAACTATTCGTAAATTATAGATCAGTACAACTCCCAATCTTAACTAAACAAAGAACAGAAGCAAACAATTAAATTAGAGTATTGCATTAACCAAATATAATTAGAGGAATTCCCTGTATAAGTAATATTTACATTTTTGATAATTTAGAGTTGAGGTTTTTTTGTGGTTTTCAACAGTGAAAATGTAGTTCATAATTCAATTAGGTGAATGTAAGTAAATTTAAATCAAAAACAAAGTCATAACTGAATTGATCAGATGTTTATATATATAATAAATAAATGTTGGTTAATTGAATTTAAATTAATATTCAGGAAGCGATTCAATTTGTCTTTTGAATTGCTGATATGTCGAAGAAAATAAATCAGATTCTTTTATGAGGTTGGCAAGTGATGCCATTCTGTATAGGGGTGAATTTTGTCCTAAATTTGTATGGGGTGTTGGTATGAAAAAGAGAGGTTAGGGAGCCTATAGTATGCAGTTTGTATATGTTTCACTTTCACATTCCTGGGTGACTGTGAAGACTGCTAATGGTGGATTCATGCAGCAGTCATAAGTTTCAAGTCATAAGGAAGAATATCCTTCAATGATTGGTTGATCCGTTTATTCCAACCAATTGTTGTGGACTTATACAGTGTTTTTGCCGAAACACCTATCATTGACGAATATTCTTCCTTGTGACTTGAAACTTATGACTTATGACTGCTGCATAAATCCACCCTTAGTCGAGGTGCAAGCCGAAACTTAGCAACACAGAGTTCAGGAATGTGGCTTTTCCTACCCGGTAAACATACTATTTTTCAGCAAATCGTTTAAAATTCGACAGATATTACTTAATTTTGCAAAAAACAATCATTCAATCATTTATGTAATGTAATTAAGGAAATGTAATTTCCTTACTGTAAGGAAGCCTTGACTTTTTCTTTGTCAGGAATGGTAAAATTTCTTAGCGATTTGCGGAAAACTGTATTTGCTATACTTTCAGTATAAAAATATTATATTTTGAATCAATTTTATTAAAAAAAATGCCTCGTGTTCTGTAGTTCTGCTATAAAATGTTATGGGGAGGATTTTCATCGCTTTTCTGTTATAAAAGTCCTTAAAAGTACTTCATTTTTATAATTACAAGTTTTTATTCAAATTGCTATGTTCTTTTCTCCTCTCGTTCTGTCCTACTGTCTTTCCGGTTGAAAATTTGCAATCCATTTCTTTCTGGCATCCGATTCAGCTCCTATTTTGCACACGTATTAAGAACCGATGACAATACAAGAATTTGGCGTAAAAATTCGGAAAAAAATTCCGATAATTTCACTCGCCGTATGAAACCCCCCTTTCCTGCAATATTAGGACCAATCAGGGACATATGCCTCGATAATTCGCAATTCCTAGCTTTCGAGCCGGAAATTTCCCTCACGTGTAAAAACGTCCATGAGAGGAATGCAATTACCACTGGCTCACAGCGATAATTGTACTGTAGTGACGCGTTTCGCGCGATTTTAAATTCAGAAGTGAGACTTCAAATGTGTCATCTACCTACAAGTGTTCATATCGCGATTGCTACGGAAGTAACTGAGAAGCTTACGGACATAGCAACGCTAATCTGAAGTAAACAAATATCATTGTTTTCATATTTCTCGTCTAAAATGAACCGTTTCAGAACTTTTAATGAAGCCGAAATCGATAAGAATATCGCAAAAACGACTCCAGCGAATACTAAGAAAAGTAAGAAGTTTATTTGGAATCAGTTTATGGATTTTTGTAAAGCAAGAGGGTATAAATTAGAAAAAGACACGCAAGTATGCGAAATTGCGAAAATCTTGAAGGACTGGGCTCATAACATGAAGAAAAATAATGGCGAGGAGTACAAAGAAAGCACCGTGAAAACTATTTGGAATGTCACCGCCAAAATGATTATGTAAGAATACTTCCAGAAATATGGTATGGGAAGCTTGGGATACAATGTTACTTATAATAATTGTACTGTTTATTATAACATTAAATAATGAAAATTCATTGTGCACTCTTGAAATTTTCACTAAACAAGAACGAATTTTTTGATTGGCTAAAAGAGTGAGGTGTGAAATTTCCTATCGAATACCACTCGTGCATTAAAAATTAACCAGATAATTCTGAAAAAAAACGTGTTTTTTTATAAAAAACCACAGTCGGTTATTTTTTTCGTTGTTTAAAAAAATTGCCCTCCTCCTTCGGAGTCGGGCAATTTATGCTTTGAAACAACGAAAAAAATAAACTCGTGCAGTTTTAAAAAAAAAACGTTTTTTTCAGAATTATCGGTAATTTTCAATGCACTTGTGGTATTACCCCCGGTAATACCACTTTGGAATGGCAACCACGTATCCAAACAACAACGAAGAACTCAATATCAGCTTGCTACCAATATGACTGTCAGTCTGACAGACTTCATGTCTGTCAGGCATTATCTATAACTATTGAAGAATTCACGACAATGGAACTTTTTCTTACTTTGTTGGTTCGTGAAATTATCTCCATAAATACTACTAGTGCTCACAATACTATCGATAATAGTGTCAGAAATCTCAAACTGGATTAAATTGCTTTGAGGTAACACCACTCGTCCCAAAGGACTCGTCAACCAAGAATTTAAACAAAATCGAACACTACTATGAGACATGACTATTAAGAAATAGAATAGGGTGAGTTATGTATGGAGAAAAATACTTGTTTTCATAAGAGTCATTAAAATACGAACTCCGCATATACCACGTTACACAATTGAAATAAATAAACCAGCCACTATGTGGTACGGTTGCGGCCAAAAAAAAGGGGACAGTTGTCTATTTTTGCGATTATTCCACCTTTCGTCACTGCATGTATATGCGGCATGATTACTTCCTAATTTGGAATTGTTTGGATCAAATATTCAATGTTGCCATGTGACATATTCATAACACAAATTCAAGTAGCTAGAAATAAACAAAAATCTGCTATAAGAGTTATCCCATTTTTTATTTGCCGCAACTGTACTTATCACGATACTTTTGGGTTGCTTTTAGGTAAGAAGAGTCCCATAATCTTTTCCGTCGTCAGCTACTAACTGCGAGTCCTACATCCACTAATATTGTTCGTAGACACGGGCTTCTGAGCTCCCGAAAAAGAAAAGACTTTCCTGGTACGTTCCAAATATTAGTACGACCACTGAGTACCTCAGATCGGCAATGAATACTCAAGATTGCCACAAAATACGACTTCTCTTATAGATGTTCGCCGGAAAACGGTTCCCAAAAACGTCTAAAAGGATTAAATCAACGTTAAAATATAAACCCGATTGAAACAGTGAAATGAGAATGATATTATTGAAAACTCACGTTTTAATACAAATTTACGATCCCTATATCCTTCATAATAAAGAACGTTCGACGATTCCCTCAAAATACCAGAAACCTTATAAAATCGTCGTGTGGGGTGCAAATAGTGAAAAATCCGTTGAAAACGCTAAATCTACCAGTCACCATTCACCCATTCGTTTCTAAAATTCCACTCTCAATCGTTCAACTACGAATACCTCCAAACGCTTTTTCTTCAGGCCTTTTTTTCCACAATATTTCGGCAAACAATCTCGACGACAAGAAACGCTCGGTTTCACCGGCTGAGGCGACTATCAAATTAGCATGCATAAAAATATAAAATACATATACGGAGTGTTATTTTGGCGGAGTCCAAGTACCTGGGATTTGATAATTGAAAATGCGAAAATGAATTACCCTAATGATGTTCATACATTGATATTGAAATTGCAAGATATATTAGGCGATCAATAAGAGTGTAAAAATGTTACAACAACACTAGGTGAATGTGCAGTTCTAGGCTGCACAGATTATAAGTTCGCGAGAAGGTGAGACGTCGTTTTTAATTCAACCTATTTTACTTGAAGAAACAAATAGTGCTCCATCAGTTACCATAATATTGGTACTATATTTCGCACTAAGAGAAAAATTTAAAGAATTGTTAATTTTCCTGGAAATTGCATATTTATGTTCATTAGAATGAAAAAGATTTCCAGAAATTATTTTTGATAGAGAAAATAAAAGTTTTTTTCTTGACCTTTCACTCATATTGTGATATTTCCAAAGACTATCGGGTACAGAAAAACTTGATTCAGTTAGGCCTATGATAAATTGGGAATGAATGTTATATCTGATTGGTTCAAATTTGACCTACTGAATCTTTCAGCAAACTAAGCTTGTCGAGCTAATTCGATAAGAAAACGTGAAAAAAATTGGTAAAATCACATTAACAATGTATCAAAGGTAATTATTTAACCTTCGAATGTCAAATACAACTACTTCTACAGACACCGCCAGCTATATATGATAATTTATGAATGATTTTCCTTTCTTCAAAACACCTTATTTCATGAATTTCCGACCAAAAACAAGGGAGATAGAGAGATTTCAGTCGAGTTGTTCGCGCGAAAATCTGAAAATATCAGTTATATCTCGCATTATCTCTCAAAGGAAGCAATTATCTAAAAAACATGTGATTACCTTTTTATGGAGATTTCTACGCTCTACAAAGTTGTTTTTTTACATCATATCGAAAAATCCAAATCCTTCCAAGTTTTAGATTTTCCGTGCTTTCCCGGGAATTTTCCACAGTTTCCATAGGTGCTCGCGTGCAGAATTTTTTTTTTCTCAAAGTGTCCCTCAAGAATTGACAATGTGCCAAAAATAATTTCTATTGGATTAAGTGTCAGGTTGAAACCCCTGGATCTTGTTATACATTGTAATGGAATCAAATAATATACTTCCGACAAAATCAATTGATTTATGGAAAAAAACTCAGAAATATAGTAAAACTATATAAAAATTAGTAGGGAATTGTAAGGCATTACTGGGTATTACTCAGGAATTACTGGTATTACTGGTGCATTAGTGGTATTACTCGGGAATTAGAGTAATTAGTTGGGCATTAGTGGCATTACTTGGGTATCAGTGGCATTACTTGGATATTTCTCGGGAATTACTTGGGTATTGAAGGAATTAGTTAGGATTTTTGGGAATTAGTGTACACAATTTCCTCAGCGGTTCCCCCCTCGAATGGAACAGTCTTTAGCCAAAATTGCCGCTAGAGGGGTGATACTAATACAAATATTACCATCAGAACTCGTGACCAGTATGTATTCAAAACGAATGTGTGGTGTGGAATTTACCAAAATAAAATAATTGTACTTTTTTTTTTCATGAATCTCTGAATGGGGACTGTTATTTGCACTTTTAGTGACGAATTTATTGATAATGTTTCCTCCCTTCAACGTCAACAATTATGGATCCAACAGGATGGTGCCCCATGTCACAGTAGGTTGGATATGAGGCATTACCTTGAAAATTGTTTTAATGGAAGAGTTATTCATCGTTTTTCTGAATTTTTTTGGCCTCCTCGGTCTTCCGATTTGATGCCACCCGATTTTTCCTTGTGGGGTTACCTGAAAAAAAGGTGTATCCTCAAACGCCATCTACAAATGTTGCTCATTTGGAAAGAGTCATTACAGAATGCGTTCAGAGTATTAATCCGGCTATGGTTAGAAGGGTATTGAAAAACACCCGTGGTAGAACAATTACCTGTATAGAGAGACAAGGCGGATATGTTGAGAAGTTAGTGAATCAAGGGAACTAATGTATATTAAATTATTACTTCAAAATGAATTGTTATGGTATTATTAATTTAAATTCATCGCTGAAATGTTACAAGACAGACATTATAGTTATTTATGTATCAAGGGCATGAAGTGGGCGTTTATGGCCTGCGGCGTGATTGACGGCCCGATGGCGTTAGCTGGCACGTGATACATACAAAATTTCATGCACTAGCGGTTTTATAGCGCGAATCACAAATACTGACTTGAATTGCAATGGTCTACACATTTCATACGTTATGCATACAATAATTAAGGGTAACATAATATGAGGAATGTGAAACTATAGTAGCTGAGTGCTATATTGAAGAATCTATTTCAATTAAATAGATCATTACCGAAAAAATTGCCAACGATTATGAACAAATGTTGGAAAGAGTATTGCTCTATTGAACTGAAATGATTCTAATTCGTATTAGGAATTACATGAAATGATGTGTGAGTATAGACAATAAGAGAATTGTGTCTACTTTACTGCCCGCTGGGCCATAATGCGCCCACGGACGGTAAAGTGTCACTTTACGCCAGGCGAACAGGGCGGTAAAGTGTACTTTACCGCCCGCTAGTGCATAAACTGATTAAATGGTTATCAACTGTTCAATGTTCATTAAAATTTTAATAAATTTTGTTTTGTGAAAATTTTCTCAATAATTTCTTAACGGAACGGAGAGGTTAACATGTTTGTAATAAATGAAAATGATAAATTTTCGGTAGGTATTGATAATTTAAGAAAAATGTAAAAAAAAATCCAATTAGAAGGATGCAATTACATATCAAAACGTAGTTTTCAATTCCAAACACATATTTATCATTACAATTTTCGATATTGTGAAATATAATGTTAGTTCATTCTTGAGTAAAATTCATACTTTTCTACATTCCTCGTATAAGATTGATAAAATTCAATATATTATGGTTGCGTCTTGGGTTTTACACCATGCAGAACTTTTTATGAAGAATAACTTTTTTTCGTAAAATTAATAATGAAAAAGTTTACCATATGTAACTTACGCAGACTAACTGTATATATTGTGAGCAATTTTTGAGTAGATAAAGACCTTCTGTGATCTAGAGCTTGTAACTCAAATTTCAATATTGTTAGAAATGATAACATCATTGTAGAATTACTTCCAAAAATGCCTTGAGAATGTGATGTTCCATAAACAAATTTCACATGTTAATTAAACTGATATCATTCGTGTATCGTTGACTTCATGATGTCTAGCACCAAATTATTAAATATCCAGAAAATTATTTAGTAGCTATAGTAGAATTCTAAAATTGCACATTCAGCTATATCGAAATGAAAATGTGGAATTTTCGTTAAAATAGTTATAGTTATTGAGAGATTTTTCATTAGGGGCATTTTAAAAAATTAAATTCAATGCTGATAGATCACTCCTTTAATAGTTTCATTACATCGTTTCTCAAATTTATGCCGATTCCACAGAAATAGTATCATTGTCAACAGTAGTGCCTGGTGCTGGGGAGTCGCTTTGGGGTACACTTGGAGCCGGAGAATCAGGAGCCTCAATTGTAGGTTGACTTTGTTCTGGAGCTTGACCTTGTACTGGAAATTGACCTTGTACAGGGAATTGACCTTGTACTGGGAATTGACCTTGTACTGGGAATTGACCTTGTACTGGGGCTTGTCCTTGACCTGCATACGTTCCGAAAATTTGGAATGGAAGACCAGGATTGTAAGATGCAACACTCGCTGGAGCTTGTGCTAGAAATGGACCACCGCCGTACACTCCTGAGTATAGGGGAGTATTTACCACAGAAGGAGCATAGTGCGGCTGAGGAATCACTGATTGTTGGTAGATGTGTTGTGGATAAGCGTAGGTCAATGGTGATTGGTACGATACGAAAGATTGAGGCACTTGTTGTACGTAGGGTACCGCACGCTGTAGTAAGGGTGCTGTTGAGGCCCAAGGTCCAATTGCTGAGTAGCTTCCATATGATGTTGTCCTGATCTCAGCAGGGGATGAGATTAGTCCACAGTTAGCAGAGCTAATGGAGAAGATGACACAGATAGTAACTAGAACCTGGAAGAATGAAGAATGACTATATTAGTTATTTAATTTTGCATTAAAAAGACATTGGAAGTTAGTTGTGAATCGATGAATAATGTTTACTTGCAAACCCATCATTCTTTCATTCATTTGTTGTGGTATTCACAGTTGTTAGACTCATTCTACTAAAATATAATATTGTTTTAAAAAAAACTCACATAGTTCAACTTACAATCACATACTTATATCAAATAAAATATGAACATTTCAAATTCGATTACTTATCAAGAATCGACATGCTTCCTTAGAGTTGTGAAATGCAGCAAGCTGAATAGCAACTAGAGTTTTGAAGAACCCTACACGAAAACAAATGTGAAATTGGCTCTCGGTCGAATTGGCTTGAATGTTATTATTATGTTGTAATGTGATGGGTGAAAAATGAGTGACTTAAATGATTTTGAATGTGTTGTTTCTGGGATATAGGCTTTGCAAGTGGTTGTTACCAAATGGACATTGGCTGCAATTTTAATTTTTTGATATCACAGCCATCAGTTTCCAGATGTGTTGATGAAGTTGTGATGGCATTGAATCAGGATAAAATATTTCAGCGATTTGTCACATTTCCAGCAAATGTCGACCAGCTCAATCGACTACGAACCGAGTAGGATAAAAAATAATGAAACATAACTTATGACTAACCATTAATATATTTTAGATTCTATAGAAGATTCAATTTCCCAGGAATTGTTGGATGCATTGATTGTACACATGTTGCCATTTATCCTCCAAAAGTACATGATGAAGAACATCCGGAGCACATCTATGTAAATAGAAAAAACTACCACTCAATAAATGTTCAATTGATTTGTGATTTTGAATTGAAAATATCAATGTGAATGCTCGGTTTCCTGGTAGTACACACGACGCCTTCATTTGGAATAATTCCAATGTCCAAACTGTGTTGAGAAGATTACATGACACTGGAAATACGAACTATTATTTATTAGGTGAAAATGATGTTTTATATTTCGCTGTTGTTCCTAATTATCATGATTTAATTGTCATTGAATTTGCCTTAAACAATTTGATGAAAGCAATAAATGAAATTAATTTATTAATTGATAGATAATGGCGAAGATAAGACGACATTGAAACAGCATGGTGGGTGGCGCTCTACAACAGTAGCTGAGGGTTACATCGAAGAGTACCTGACAAGTCGAAATAACATAGTCAATAAATATTAGGGTCAATCAATAAGTTGTCAGATATTCCATCGACATCAGACACAGAAAATTTCAATTATGTCAATTTTTCCCTTAAAAAACAGGTTCTAGTTCCCTAAAATTTGTTTTTAATAATTGTAATAATGTAACATTGAATATTGTACTAGGTGCTTAACACATTTACCTAGTACGTTAATTTCTTCAATTGATTAACAAAAGTACAATTCTCATGTTATTGTGGCGAAGCTGTGGGCGATGCCGGGACTGAACACTCACGCAGGCTGCATATGACCTCGATTGGATGGAGGTGCGAGCAATGGAAGCGTGGTTATGTTCGAGCCCAAGCTTCATGATGAGAAAATTGGACGAGGGATTGCACTAGGCAAGACTTTGTTGCGTGCTGATAAAATTGTGCCAGTAAGGGTAATGAATGTCAATTATTGCCCAGTGACTTTGAAGAAAGGAACTGTTTTGGGGCACTGCTCGTCAATTTCCTCTGTGATCAGGAGTGTACACAGTACTGTTAGTCAAGACAACAACCTGACAGCGGAACTGGAAAAATTGGTTACCCTCTCTTCCAAGGGCATTAAACCAGCCCAACAGCCCAGATTGAGAGAATTAGTCAAGAAGTACCAAGACATCTTCGATACCGGACAAGGAAAAGGGGGTCGAATGAATGTAGTTCAACATAAAATTGATATTGAGTCAGTGATATGGGGAGAGATGGAGTTATTGAACCATCCGACAGTCCATGGTCCTCTCCAGTCGTGCTGGTGAAGAAGAAAGACGGATCAACACGCTTTTGCGTAGACTATCGTCAACTGAACAACGTGACGAAGAAAGACAGTTACCCTCTTCCGAGAATAGACGACACCCTAGACACGTTGGCCGGCTCCACGATTTTCTCGACCCTTGATCTGAAGAGTGGATACTGGCAGGTAGAACTGGCTCGAGAAGATAGAGAAAAGACAGCCTTCACCATCGGCTCAGGACTGTGGCATTTCACCATTATGCCATTCGGGCTTTGTAATGCTCCAGCCACATTCGAGAGATTGATGGAGACGGTTCTGAAAAGGCTTTCATGGAGGACGTGTCTGGTATATCTCGATGATATTATTGTAGTTGGCAAATCGTTCGAAGACCACGTTAAAAACCTGGAGGAGGTATTCCTGCGACTGAGAAATTCTGGATTGAAGCTGAGCCCCAAGAAATGCCACCTGTTCCAAAAAGAAGTACGTTACATTGGCCATGTTGTCTCTGGGCACGGAGTAGCAGTGGATGACGAGAAGATCCGAGCAGTGAAGGAGTGGCCTATTCCGAGAGACATACACCAACTACGTAGTTTCCTTGGTTTGTGCACATACTATCGCCGATATGTGCTGGGGTTCGCCAACATTGCTAAACCACTGACCAGGCTCACGGAAGGACAAACAAAGTTTCAGTGGTCCAAAGAATGCCAAGACTTGTTCAGGAAGCTGAAGGGGGCATTGATCAACGCACCGATTCTGAGTTATCCCCTTCCGAGTGGAAAATTCATTTTGGACACGGACGCCAGCAACGTGGGACTTGGAGCTGTCTTGTCCCAGATCCAGGATGGGCAAGAGAAGGTGATCGGATACTTCAGTAAAACTCTCAGTAAACTGGAGCGTAACTACTGCGTCACCAGACGAGAACTGTTGGCTGTTGTCAAGGGAGTAAAACACTTTTACAAATACGTGTACGGGAGGAGATTTCTGTTAAGAACCGACCACGCAGCCCTTAAATGGCTTCTACAGTTCAAAAATCCCGAGGGCCAAGTAGCACGTTGGATCGAAAGACTCCAAGAATTCGACTTCGAGATCGAACATCGAGCAAGGAGTGGCCACAAGAACGCAGATGCGCTGTCAAGGAGACCATGCCCAGACGACTGCTCACACTGCCGTCGAGCAGAAGATAAGGAAACCGCGATTTGTAGAACCACGGCAGTTGACAACAACTGGAATGACCACGAGATCCAGAAAGACCAAGAAAGAGATCTAGATCTTGGTTTAGTCATCGGTTGGAAAAAGAGTAATCAAAGACCGACATGGCAGGAAATCGCAAGATATTCCCCAGCAGTCAAATCCTACTGGGCCCAATGGAACTCCCTTACCTTGGAAAATAGGGTCCTGAAACGTGTATTGGAGACCGAAGATGGTGGGGAGGACAGACGTCAGATAGTGGTTCCCAAGAATAGAAGACATGAAGTACTCCGAGAGATCCATGATGGAGTTGCTGGAGGACATCTGGGTGTGACGAAGACCCTGCAGAAAGTAAGGCAACGGTTCTACTGGGTCAATTGTCAAGTTGATGTCAATGACTGGTGCAGAAAGTGTGCTGTTTGTGCTGCCAGCAATGGTCCTCGGACACGACCCAAGGCCCTGATGCGTCAGTATAACGTAGGTAGTCCATTCGAAAGAATCGCCATTGACATCGCTGTCCCGTTCCCCGTATCAGATCATGGAAATAAATACATCCTTGTGGCAATGGACTATTTCAGCAAGTGGGCCGAAGCCTATGCCCTGCCCAACCAGGAAGCCATCACCGTCGTGGACGTCTTGGTGAAAGAGTGGATATGTCGATTCGGCGTTCCCTTGGAGCTGCACTCGGACCAAGGCAGAAATTTGGAATCTAATTTGTTCCAAGAAATGTGCCAGATGCTGAACATCCGAAAGACAAGAACCACAGCTCTACATCCACAGTTCGATGGAATGGTTAAGAGGATGAACAGGACTATCAATCGCCACTTGTCCAAGGTAGTCTCTGACCATCAAAAAGACTGCGACCGAATGAAAGCGACTTATGACATCAATGCCGATGCTGGAGGATTTCAGGTTGGTGACCTAGTTTACCTGTACAACCCGATGCGTCGCCGTGGCCTATCACCAAAATTACGGAATTCATGGGAAGGTCCGTACAAGATCGTCAAGAGGATAAATGACCTGCTTTACCGAATCCATAAACCACCCAGAGGTAAACCCAGGGTCGTGCATTTCAACAGGTTGGCTCCTTACGCTGGAAACCATGACCAAGTCCGCACCCTCAGACCACCAGAGGATGCGATGACGTTCCAGAAATTCATGTCCTTATACTCAAATGGACAGAAAGTGTCACACGGGGTAACTCGAGAGGAGCAACGGGATCTTTTCAAAGTGCCAGTCGATAACGCCCTAGCATACTGCGTTGCAGAAGATCTTCGAATGTCCAGGGGCATCGCTATGGTGTTCTCCAAGAAATTTGGCCAACTCCAAACACTACGAAAACAGAATCCAGAAATTGGAGGTGTGCTACAGCTGAAAAAGGGCCAGAGGAACATCTACTACCTGGTGACCAAGAAGCATTCTCAAGATAAACCGTCCTATGAAGATGTCTGGAGGAGCCTCACCCAACTGAGAGATACGATGGTGGACCAGAATCTGGTGGACTTGGCAATCCCAAAATTATCCTGTGGTATTGATGGGTTGGATTGGAGAGTTATAAGAAGTATGTTGGAGACGATATTCCGATCCAGCGGCATCCAGATTTTGGTTTGCTGTAATCCTATTCCACGACCTAACCTGAAGACTGTGGAGTGTTATTTCAATCGAACTTCATGATGCAGATATGGGGAGTCCTGCAAATATCGACACACTCCAAGAATGACATTTCGGGACGAAATATCTCTAAGAAGGGGGCAATGTGGCGAAGCTGTGGGCGATGCCGGGCCTGAACACTCACGCAGGCTGCATATGACCTTCGATACGCTATGCACCAAGAAGAATCTGGATGATTCGATGGATCCGGACAATTCGATGAAGAATTCCAGAGCATTCAGAGAAGTCAACAATTAATATAAAAAGAACGACGCATCAGACAGACGGGCAGTCAGTGAAGTGAAAGTCGAATATAAATACCTAGTTCCGTGATTGTTATTAGTGTATTTCGTAAAATAAATTATTTCAGAGTTAATTGGACTATAAATATATTACATTATTGTTTTTTACTTACACTGTAGAACTGTTATAACAGTCGTAGAAAAAGTAGAGTATAAAACTCGCACAGAGTGATCATTTCCTACTCGTATGATTTGCAGCACTCGCTTGCAGCTCGTGCTGCAAACTTTCAAACTCGTAGGATATGTATGTCATTCCGTGCTCGTTGTAAAATATACTATTGTTCAACATTTGTGGTGAAGTTGAAGTAAAGTAATATTGGTAGATATGGCTAGCAAACAAGTAATATCTGAGAGAAAGTTGTATTTTTTACAAAACGTTAAAGAACATACAGAAATTCTATTCGGTGCCTTTTCCGACAGTTAAAAAAAAACTGACAAAGGACCCCGCACACCTTATATGGGAAAATGGCTCTCCGTCAAATTTCTTGAATTTTTGATATGTTGTAAAATTGATCATTCCGATGAAATGTTTCAACAGGCGCAACACGATCCTATGACTAGTTTTCGAGATACAGGGTGTTGAATATGAGAAACATTCACTTTTCATCACTCTGTATCTGCCAAGTTACGATTTAGTTCGGATTTATCTTTTGTGGGATCATCATCAAATCCGTGTATGATGAATTCATGAGAAATTTATTTCCAAATCTTTTCGTAGTACAGGGCGATTTCACTTGAAAACAATGCTATTTTGAGACTTTCATAATTTAGTTGTTTTATAAAGAGAAAATGCGAGAAAAGGTAGAATTATCACATAATATTATAAATTCATTTCATCTAGCATCACAGTTGATACAATTCATACAAGGTGATTCACAAATATGGAAACAAAACGAATTTTGGTTTTTGGGACACCTTGTAGTAATAAACTAACCTAAAATGATAAAATTCACTTGAAGAATGTTAAATAATATGTTCCATCGTATACAGAGTCGAATGATATCAATTTGAAAAATTAGTTATACTTTAATAAATAAAAACCTTGATTTTTTAAATCACCCTATATCTCATAAGGGAGTCCGAAAAGAATTCAATATTTTTTCATGGGAGAACTCGAAATACGTTCATCCATATTGTACAAAATTTTCAGCGGAATCGGGTTTTTCATATACAAGGCGAAAAATGTATGAAAAAAGCTACGATCTGTACATTTTTCCATTGCTATATTTTCAGTCCAGTTTTCGGCGGGTTTGATGTAGTTCTTTCTCGTCCGGCCGCTTTTACTCGAAATAAAAATATTTCAATAAAATAGTGATCAGTTATTATACCGTACAATAGCGTACCGCATCCCTCGAAAAAAAGCCATAACTCGAATTATTATCTGCACAAGCATCGTCTAGTAGGCGATTCAATGGAAAAGTTATTTTTTCATGCTTAGTGTTTCTCAGAAGTTATATTATACTTATTACATCCGCAGAAGTTCGTTTTTTCGAATTTTCACTCTATAAAACAATAAAATAGTGAAAGTCTCAAAATAGCATTATTATCAAAGGAAATCGCCCTGTACTACAAAAAGATTTGGACATGAATATCTCATGAATTTGTCACATAACGAAAATACCACATAGGATAAATCAGAAAAAAATCATAATTTGTATGTAATTATTTCTATCGGCTTATATAGATATATATTAAATCAAATTCTCGGCATATTTTTACACCAAATTAACGTTTTATGTTTCAATTATGTTCTTGTATCTTCGAATCGTATATATGTTTGTATATAGTATATACCCCCTTTCAGAGAACGTTTCTCTTTCTTTTTTTTTGTATTTGAAACATCGTCTGAATCATCTTCGAATACCTACTTATTAATATATTCCTCTTATTTCGTAGTAGGCATGGAGAACAATTCAAAGAGGATAAAATCAACAAAAATTTTATGTCAATAGTCGTTTTCTTGTTGTCATAAAGCCCGAGAACTCTTTTTGGGTTATTGGACTAATTGAAGTTTCTTTTTTACTGTTCAAGTTTATGTGATTTTCAGTGTTTGTTGAACTTTGCTGAACAATATGGCCTTCGCAAATAGAGTGAGTTGTTATGTTTGTACCGAAATGTTATTCCTACACTCTCAATGCGTTTGAATAGAGGAGATAATATTGATGTTTTGCAAATTGCAACATATCGAAGACAAACTGCGGGAAATCCACCTATTGATATTCAGGATGATACAAAAATATGTTTCAATTATAATAACACAGTAATGAATGACATTATTGCTATGGAAAATAACCCAAATTGCCTTCGTCTCAATGTGTTGTCCCGCGTATCAAGTCGTGCGTGCATTATTTGTAATGCTCGTCAAAATATTCAAAGACTTTCTTTAGAACGTAGAGTGGATATTTTTGTTGCTTCTGATATCTATGTCCCAGATTTCTTGAGAATTTGTGGTCACCATCTTGATCATCAAGGTTTCCTTCCAAATTACTTGCATGGAGGTTTGAATTTTGTGAATAGACCATACATAATTTCCAATCTTCAACATTTCCTTCAAAGAATGAGGACATTTGCTAATAGAAACAGGCCACTCCGTAACTGGGAAGATATCAATTGTTTCACTGAAGACGAATTTAAGTATCTGACATCAATCTCAAAAAATCATTTTCGACAATTACTAGAATTTTGTGATATTGTTGAACAAGGTGGCAAGAGAAGAAATTTCGAAAGAAAACATTTGCTGACATTTTTGATCAAAATGAAACATGGAGTTTCAGATGAGTTTTTGAAAATATTGTTCAGTTATCCTTCTCGACAAACAGCAAGCTTCATTATTTCTAATGTGAGATTATCTCTTTTACAAAGGTTCGTACCGAACAATATTGAATTTATTTCAATAACAAGAGAAAATTATATTAACAGTCATGTATCCCTTTATACGAATCAACTGTACAATCCCACACCAGATATTCCCAAATCAATAGTTTATATAGATTGTACCTACAATAAAATAGAAAAGAGCAGTAACTTCCTGGTATTGAGGCAATCAAACTGTTTCCACAAGAATGAACACTTGGTCAAACCAGAGATCATAGTTGCCCCCGATGGATATATCTTAGCGATCAACGGTCCGTACTTCGCAGATGCTAGGAATAATGATGCAAGTGTTCTAAATCACGAATTACAAGTTGATTTGAATGGAATGAATACATGGTTTCAAGAAGGAGATATTGTGATAGTCGATAGAGGCTACAGAGATTCAATCAATAGTCTACAAGAACTTGGCTTGCATTACTACGAGGCTTGTTTGGTAAGTCCGTGACTTTTTAAATTTCCCGCGCAGTAACTTTAAATGCAATACTGCTGCTGTCAACCACCATCTTTCAATAGACTACTGTCAAATTTTGAGCAAGCTGCGACATTTGGTTTGTGTTTGACAGCAATTAGAAGCAGACAACCTCGTGAATTTTAACAAAAATGGAAAAAAGTGAATTTCGTGTGTTGATTAAGCATTATTTTTTGCATAAAAAAACCATAACTGAAACCAAGGAAATACTTGATAAATACTATGGGAACTCTGCACCATCAATTTCAATGGTTAAGAAGTGGTTTACTGAGTTCCGTTGTGGTCGTACCAGCACAAGTGACGCCGTACGTTCAGGTCGCCCAAAAGAGGTCATCACGCCAGAAATCGTCGATAAAATCCATGGAATGATATTGGACGATCGGAGAATAAAAGTACGTGAGGTAGCTGAGGCTGTAGGCATCTCAACTGAGCGAGTACATCACATTTTACATGAATATTTGGACATGAAGAAGCTATCCGCGAGATGGGTGCCGCGATTGCTCACACTCGACCACAAGCGCAACCGTGTGACCACTTCAAAGGAGTGTTTGGCAAAGTTCAATCGCAATCCGGGCGAGTTTTTACGCCGTTATATAACCGTAGACGAAACATGGATCCATCACAATACCCCAGAGACCAAGGAACAATCAAAACAGTGGGTGTCAACTGGTGAACGTGCACCAAAGAAGGCTAAGGTGCGTCTGTCAGCCAACAAGGTTATGGCCACAGTTTTTTGGGATGCACGCGGTGTCATTCATATAGATTACTTAGAGAAGGGTAGAACGATCAACGGCGAATATTATTCAGAGCTTTTAGACAGATTCGATATTGATTTGAGGCAAAAACGACCACATTTAGCGAAAAAAAAAGTGCTGCTTCATCAAGACAATGCACGAGTGCACACGTGTGTAGTCACTATGGCAAAAATTCATAAATTGGGCTACGAACTACTACCCCATCCAGCATATTCTCCAGATTTAGCCCCTTGCGACTATTTTCTTTTCCCAAACCTGAAGAAATGGCTGGGTGGTAAGAGATTTGGGTCGAATGAAGAGGTTATAACCGAAACAAACGCCTATTTTGAGGGCCTTGAGAAAACCTATTATTTGGAAGGAATAAAAAAACTGGAAAAACGCTGGACTAAATGTATTGATCTAAAAGGAGATTATGTTGAAAAATAAAACGCTTATTTGCCAATTTTTTTTTTCTTTATTCAAATAGTCACGGAGTTACCAAACAGCCCTCGTATATGCCACCATTTCTACCGTCGAATCAAAGGCAATTAACGACAAATGAAGCCAATCAGGCACGTTTAATAACCACTACTAGATGGATTGTTGAAGCTATAAATGGACATTTTAAGTCAATTTTCAAATTTTTTCGTCAACCCATAACAGCAATACATGCTGCGAAGCTACATGACTATTACCTGATTGCTGGCGCTCTTATTCAGAATATTTTCTCGGTTCAGGAATGCTGCTAAACACATGCTTTGGGTTGTTTTCACTGAAAGAGGTGACGAAAATCTAGAAGATCCTGCTCTCCCCATTACGGGGTATTATTGTACTTGTAAGTCTGGTGCTAGGACTTTAGGAACTTGTGCGCATGTTGCTAGCGTGATATGGTTTTTGGGGTACGCTAGATATCAAGAAAACATACATTTTCCATCCAATCGCCTTTTAGATTCCATAGGAGATGCTGCAAATAGAATGCTTCCAGAGGACATGGATATCGGTCCAGAAATAGTTTAATTTTATTGGTTATTGGTAAGAATCTCCTTCTAATTCGTAATTGATAATGTTTTTTGATTAGGGAAAAATTCAGTTATCCATCATGTATTTTCCTTGTTGTATTGTCATGCACATGCTCGTGCCAACCCAATATCCGAAAGATATATCACATCCCGTTGAACTTCTATCAATTTATGTATATATATTTATATATATATCTATATATACATATATATGTACATATATATATATATATATATCTATATATACATATATATACATATATATATATATGTACATATATATATATGTATATATATATATATATATATATATATATATATATATATATATATATATATATATATATATATATATATATATAGAAGTAAATAGAGTGATTTATGTTTTGATTCCGAGAGCCACCATCATCTGTCGACAGCTGTTTCGTGGTTTCCCACTCATCAGGACAGCTTTATGGTTGCTCTCGATTCCATGGTTCGTGCCAAATTAAGTTTCAACTAGTGACTGTAGATGTCACAAGTTACTTCCTGTTATATATATATATATATATATATATATATATATTCACTGTTTATAGAACTCATTAAATTAAACAGCTGTTTCAGATTACTTATTACTAAGGTATCAACTGATAACACTAGTATCCTACGACATACCTCCATAATGACATGTGCCTGAGATTTATCCACTTGAAATGTTCCTTATATCGTTACGTTCAAACTATTTAGCAGACATCTTGAACCTCCTGCATTATCCATGACGGGCATCTTTAAGACAGGCATACATTATGCAATTTCCATGCAATGCAAGTTTGGTGCTATGCAAGAAATTCTTGCATAGCTATTGCATATCTCTTGCCGCGCACATTACATTATGCTGTTTCAGTGCAATTCTGATTTGTTTTGACATTTTGACATCACTGAAATTAATGAACATGTCTTGTTTCGTCCCTTTTTCCAGATGATGACCAAAATCACGTAATTAAGATGCCTGGTTACACGTAATCAATAGAGATACACTCTGCTCAACATATCAGTCACAACACAATGAAAATAGCTAGAAGATAATAATACTGTTTTTGAAGTTCACGTTGGTGACGCTGTTACCACTAGAAAAATTACTAGAATTGCATAAAACTTGCATGAAAAATAGAGCAGATGCTATTTTCAAAACTTGCATGGAAATTACACGCGCGCAAGCGCGTTAATGTAGTTTGGACTTGCATGGCACTTGCATTGCACGGAAATCGCATAATGTATGCCTGTCTTTATTATTGGGAATTCAAAATTAGATGCCAGCGCCAAAGTGGCAAAAAATGGAACCTCTTTCGCGTATTTATGTCGAAAGAACATAACCTCGTTGTCCTTTGTGCTATTGTTGTAGAAATGCTCAAAATGTCAAAATCATAGTTTCAACCTCATTTTCACGTAAGTATAGATTCAAAACCCGACACCAGAGGGAGTATCCCTTATCTTGAATTCCCAATAGCCATGGGATACATATTATGTGTGCCATCTGGCAAGGCCGTACAAGTTGTTATGAGTTGAAATAATGTTGATTTCACTTCACTGAATTCCTTACTTTTACGTTTTGAATAAATGTCAAATAAGTATCTTCTCAATCACATCAGGAGACTTCAATGGATAGATAGAGTGGTCATTTATTAGCGTAAAATAGTGAAATATATGGACTTTTTCAGAAATTGTTCGCCTTGTATATGAAAAACCAGTCATGGGATTCCGCTGAAAATTTTGTACGATATGAATGAAAGTATTTCGAGTTCTACCGTGAAAAAATATCGCTATCTTTTCGGACTCCCTTATGAGATATAGGGTGATTTAAAAAATCAAGGTTTTTATTTATTAAAGTATAACTAATTTTTTAAATTGATATCATTCGACTCTGTATACGATGAAACATATCATTTAACATTCTTCAAGTGAATTTTGTCATTTTAGGTTGGTTTATTACTACAAGGTGTCCCAAAAACCAAAATTCGTTTTGTTTCCATATTTGTGAATCACCTTGTATGAATTGTATCAACTGTGATGCTAGATGAAATGAATTTATAATATTATGTGATAATTATACCTTTTCTCGCATTTTCTCTTTATAAAACAACTAAGTTATGAAAGTCTCAAAATAGCATTGTTTTCAAGTGAAATCGCCCTGTACTACGAAAAGATTTGGAAATGAATTTCTCATGAATTCATCATACACGGATGCGATGATGATCCCACAAAAGATAAATCCGAACTAAATCATAACTTGGGAGATACAGAGTGATGAAAAGTGAATGTTTCTCATATTCAACACCCTGCATCTCGAAAACTAGTCATAGGATCGTGTTGCGCCCGTTGAAACATTTCATCGGAATGATCAATTCTACAACATATCAAAAATTCAAGAAATTTGACGAAGAGCCATTTTCCCATATAAGGTGTGCGGGGTCCTTTGAGAAATGGAAAGAGTTAGCAGAGAGCATTTGTTCAATGCCTACAGGTAAAGACTGGACATATGCCAGAGACACTCTATGGCAAAATATGGAGAAAACTATAATGGTAAGTAAGAACATATACATGGCGGTCCAGGTAAGCGTTTCCGTTATTTTCAGGGGCATCGATATTTATGAGGATTTCATCTACAGCTAGCTCTACAAACTTCTGGGAAGCCTGCCAAATCATAAAAGCGCTCTATCACGTTTGATGTATTGTCGGTCCACTGAATCAATTCATCAAATTTCATTTTGTTTACGGCAGCAAACGTGAACACATCTGCGGACGGTCATTTTTGTCACTCCATGGAATATTTCCTGTCCTGCTACAGCACGAAATTGAAGATCTACCACCAGAACTATGCAGACTATACAGGATGAGTCTAGCACTTGGCTGGATACCACAAACCTGGAATTCTATGAACGTGGTCTTTATTCCGAAACCTAGCCGAAACTCATACGACCAGGCCAAGGAATACAGACCAATAAACCTATCATCCTTTCTCCTAAAAGGACCAGAAAAACTGATAGACAGGGGCATAGGGGAGGCAGCTCTAATAGACCGGCCAATACATATAAACCAGCATGCCTATCTAACAGGAAAATCTTGCGAAAAAAGATATAGCACTATGCACTTTTCTAGACATCGAAGGAGCCTTTGACAATACATTTTTCGAAAGTATGGTCTCAGCGGTCAGGAGAAGAAGCGTTGATGAAAGCACCTGCAGGTGGATTAAGTCAATGCTCCAAAATCGACAGGCCCATACCAACATCTTTGATGACTTCGCGAAGCTGGAAATTGCCAGATGAACCCCACAGGGAGGGATAATATCCCCCCTACTGTGGGACATGGTAGTAGACGAACTTCTGGAATCTTTAAACGATCAGGAATACTACTCCCAAGGTTGTGCGGACGACATAGTAGTCCTCGTACAGGGAAAGTGTGCTCAAATAACCTCTGAGCTAATGCAAAATGCACTGAAGACCGTAGAGGAATGGTGCAAAAGAGAAGGACCGAGGGCAAACCCCAGCTAAACCACACGCATCACCTTCACACGCAGAAGGATTCAGGGGGACTTGAAGTCACCCAAATTCTTTGGCACAACACTACAAGTTGCTGATCATATCAAATATTTAGGGCTGTTCTTGGATAAGAAACTAACCTGGAACATGCATCTACAACATGTAGTCAACAAAAGCAAAGCATCGTTCATGATATGCAGAGTAGCTTTTGGAAAAACATGTGGACTGAAATCGAAAGTCATGCACTGGCTTTACACCGTGATCGTAAGACCCAGAATATCATATGGTTCACTTTTGTTATGGCCCAATATGAAACAGAGATAGTCGAAAACCAACCTTGGTAAAATACAGAGGCTCGCCTGTCTGTGTATCACGAGTAGTATGAATAGCACTCCAACCGCTGCTATGGAAATTATCCTGAACCTCCCACCTTTAGACATCACAGTCATGGGGGAGGCGAGGATGAGTGCATACAGACTTAAACAACAGGTGATTGGATAACTCAACCACAAACTGGGCACACTAAAATCATCCAAGAAGTCTACATTACCGAACTGAATATGATATCAGACTACAGGCTACCACATTACTTGTACCAAAAACCATTCAAAATGCAGCTCAAGTTGTACGAATGGGACTCAGGAGTAGAATCACTATCATCTGGAAACATTATCTGGTACACAGATGGTTCAAAACCAGATAAAGTAACAGGAGCAAGAATATACAGGGCCAGAAAGGAACGTAATAGTCACACTTGGTAACAACACCACAGTTTTTCAAGCAATCTAGAACGTGGGTATGAAAGAAAACACATCTGCATTCTATCTGACAGCCAGAGCGCTATAAAAGCTTTGAACTCAGTACAGATAAAGTCTAAGCAAGTCTGGGAATGTCTTCAGAGCCTCAATGATCTGTCGAAACGCAACAAGGTTACACTTGTGCCCGGACATAGGGGAATTGAAGGCAATGAAAAGGCAGACCAACTTGCAAAGAAATCATCTGAATCACCATTCACAGTTCGAGAAACCAGCGTTTGGAATTAGCAAAACCCGATGCGGAAACCTAATCATTGAGTGGAAGAAATCAAAACACCAAACGTATTGGGACCAAATCGAAGTGCATCGACACAGCACAGCAATGGTGAGGCACCTTAGCCAGCCAAACACTGACGGCTGACACACTCAACCTTAACAAATCTATGATACTCACGATCATCTGCTTACTAACCGGACACTGCGTCCTTAGGAAACACCTACACACCATGGGAATAAATAAAGAAACCGTGGACTGTTGACTCTGTGGTGACGAGAAAGAAACAGCCTCTCACATCATCTTCGAGTACGACGCGCTGCTCAACAAGCGCAACAGAATATTCGGACAGATCAACCTAGAAACAGGCATGAATCCGAAACACCTAGTAAATAGACCACTGAACCTGGTGAAAAACACAGACCTATTGAACTAGGAACCACTGACGACAGAACAATACAATAGACTTCAGGTGGTCTCAGTGTTGAGGGAAACCTCAAGGTAAACCCGGTATCTCGCTTGTCAGCCTTTAACCAACCAACCAACCATACCATCGAATCGTTTGATTAGCGATTGCTGGGCGTATATCTTGAAGGAGAGTTTCACGCTGTTCTCGATTGATTCTGAACCTTTCTGCAAATTTCGCGGCTGTCAGTATAACAAAGTTGATTCTGTCCCGATGGCCGATACCAATACACCAGACCAGCATTTTCGTTATCAATCTCCGAATCACTTGACCACCTATCGACAGTAAACACCACACTGGATCTACTCAGGGTTCAGAATAGGTGAAAAATTTTCTACAATTGTTGACAATTCCGTAACACAACTGTACAAGTGTGGTTGTTGTGTTATGGAAAGAAACTACAACTATACAAAAAGTTTCGTAATCAGTGCCACGCAAGTTAATTTATTTTGCAAGATATTCTACACTTGTATAATTTATTTGTACAACTGTTGCACTTGTGATTGTGTTATAACCCCCTGGTAAATATGCAGAAAATGTCTCAAAGCACTCAGTAGCACATGATAGTAGATAAAAATACCCATTACGTTGTTAGTTTTGGTTATAATTTTGAGCTGTTTCAAAATAAGAAAGATAAGAGGTAATTTTAGAAATAAGTAGGATTCGTGAGTACAGATCTATACGTCAATTCTTGTGTGATATTCGTACACATTTGGTTTTTAATTTGAATTTTAATTATTGAAGTTATGGTTGTTAAAACAAATCAAAGTTGGTAGGGAGTAATATCACGCAAAGATTTGCGGTATTGCCCCTCATTTGTTTTAAATTACATCTCATTGTTGTTTTTCTTGGGTTTTGGTAAAAATATAAAAATTGGATAGTTCAAATGACGAAAGATGATCATTGGTTATCTGTTTATTTTGACCGAAGCCCAGGAAAAAATGTATCAAATCAGAAAAAAAAGATATAAACGACACGAATGTACACTGAGCAAAATGTAACTTGGCTGGTAAAATCCCTCTTTTTTGTCTAAATGATGATTTAGATAATTTCAATTGGGTTAATCGAATTGAGAAGGTTGCTTACCATGGGATATGATTGTTGTAGTAATTTTTCAAGCAGTGAAAAAGGGTGAAATTTTCTAAATGAATGCATTTAGTATTTGAGGGTCATTGTAGAGTATTTTTGGTGACAGGAATGTTCTTAGGAGCATGAAATACATAGGTGTAGATATATGAATTCATTTGTCGTTCCGTTAGAGAGGGTGTGATGGGTGTGAGTGTGACTTGTTTCGATGATAGAATTTCTTTCAGGACTGTGGAATATATAACTATGGATTCATAAAATCATTTGTCATCCCGTCGGAGAGAAAGTGATGGGGGGAGGGTTGAGTTTGTCGAAAATAATCAATTATCAGTTCAAACGCCGTTGTAGAGTTTTTTAGATTGAAGCATCCCATTCAGGAGGCTGGAATACATAGCTGAGGGTATATTATTTCATTTCTCGCGCCGTCAGAGGAGTGAGTTTGTCGAAAAAAATCATTGAGCTGTTCATACGATGATGTAAATTTTTTCTATTGCAGCGTCTTGACCAGGAGACTTGAAAACATAGCTGTGGGTACATTATTTCATTTGTCGCCCCGTCGGAGATTGTGCGGTGGGGTTGAAGTTTTCGGAAAAAAAAATTGATCAGTTCAAACGACGTTGTAGAGTTTTTTCTAAGGAAGCATCTTAATCAGGAGGTTGAAATACATAGCTGATGAATTATCATTTCATTTGTTGCTCTGTCGAAGAGCTTGTGGTGGGAATGAATTCGTGACAAAAAATCATTGGTCAGTTCAAACAGGAGGTTGAAATACATAACTGAGGGTAATTCAATTAATTTTTCGTTCCGTCGAAGATGGTGTGAAGGAGGTAAGTTTGTCGAAAAAAATCATTTATCAGTTCAAACGCTGTTGTAGAGTTTATTCTATTAAATCATCCTGATTAGGAGGTTGGAATACATAGCTGTGGGTATATTTAATCTTTTTTCGCCCTTACCTCACCCTCTTCGACTAGGCGACAAATAATATTATAAAGCCATATTTATGACCTCCTGAAAAAGGTTTCTTCATCAAAAAAGTCTACTATGCCGGATGAAATTAATATTGATTTTTTTCTTCAAACGCACCCCCACCAAACCCTCTCCAAATGGGTGACAAATGAATTCATATACCTACAGTTTTGTATTTCATTCTCCTTAAAACAATTCTGTCACTAAAAATGCCCTACAGTGCCCATCAAATACTAAATTCATCCTTTTAGAAAATTTTCAGAAAAATAAACTACTTTCCCAAACACCAAAACTACGTCATAATCACACTCACATGGGTTTCACCAACATATTCAGGAGCAAAAATCTTTTGACGCGTTGAGTATAATTTTGACGTTGTTTTGGTGATTGGGTAGTTTCTCTTTCTTGAACTGTATTCACACCAAAGGTTCCTAGTATTCAGTTATACAAAAAAACTTATTGCCGGTAAAGGTTCGAGCTCATCGAAAATCTCATAGTGGATCGAACACTATTATTGAGTTTTTGGAGGAAAAAAAAATGTATTACTTACCTACCATCAGATTCAGATTGTCATTAACATACTACAATTCAAATATTGTGAATATACATATTTTGGAAAACGACGTGTTCAGTCAACCAAGCATAGAGCGTCGTAATGTGTTAAAACACCTTATCGGTCAACTAGATCAGTTGAAATTTGAATAAAGTTTCACCATGAAATAATCCGATTGGTGTTGTACATGGGAGAACCCAGAATCACCTTATAGCGGGTAAATTATGCACACAGTGATGAATCAAATCAACTTTATGAGTAAGATGTAACTTTTGAACTGCAGATATTTCGTTTTCTTCAGACAATAGATGTCCAGAATAATTGTAAATGTAACAACCTCGATTCAAAAACAAACATATAAAAAATTAAAAGTAATTCAACTTTTAGATACAGGCATGATTTCATGATATGTCGCCAAATTTCAATATTTATAGAATATCTCTTCAAAAATGATTCGAATGTTGACACGATGACGTAGCACCAATGGAATGGTTGATGATAAATCAATTCAATGAATATCTCGAATGTAACAAAACTTTTCGATCATCCATTATGAGTTTCTCGATTAGCAGTTTAATCACGATTTTTTTCTGGAGACAGAAACATTAAAAAATGTTTCCTACTTTTTGGGACATGCAATATGACGTTTTTCAGAAAATGCATTTGAATAATTATTCTCATTATTTTTTAAAGAGAAACATTCTCAATTGGAAATTGAATCAATACATGACTCCTCTGGAAATGAAAAAAAACCCTACGATAAAATTGAAGTAACTTTTTTGTAATATCTAACAGAAAACAACTACTTCAGACGCAGATGATTCCACAACTGGCTTTATAAACATCCTGTTCATATTTTCAATGAAATCAGTATTCTCATTATATTCTGATCTCTTGAACCTACCCATTCAAAATTCCACCAAGTACCGATGAGTCATTAGGTAGAGAATTTTTGATTCACTTTCAACACCGTGTATAACTCAACAACAAAGCCCGTTAGACCCATGCATTATATACTCGCCTGCGGCCACGGTGTTGGGTTGATTTTAGACAATTATGTATCTGATTTTGCTACCCTATTCACCATCACATCAGCCATATTGTCGGATAACACACCATCATTCAAATGCATGTACCCAATTAATTGACTTTAGTTAACTACTATCAAGATGAAGAATTATTGTAATGAAGTAGATTATAAATTATGATTGCCACAATTTGTTACAGTAATCCTTTTTGGTGAAACTACAATCAATAGATCAAGACACTGCTGACATAAAAAGTATTATTTAATTACTTCTAGCTATTTCTGATGAATATTCATCTTGAGTAGAGAACCACACACACTGTTTTTATAGCTTGAAGAACTTGTTTCGAATAGAAATGTTTCATGATTAAGAGAAAATCCATTAAAATTTTTGATGCATTTGAATATTACTCTCAGATTATTATAATTCTTGCTTTTCCACTACTGATTCGATACAATTCATTGCGGAGTTTATTCCAAATGAGTAGGATGTTTATCATAAAAATTCATTGAAAAAAAAAATGTCTTTCTTTATTCAACTATTTTCATTCAAAATCAACTCAATAACTCGATGAATTTTAACTAACAATATGGTATTTTATACCCACACCACCACTGAAAAATAACATTGGTAATAAAACTCAATTGTTTCAATGACATCTCTCCATTCTAGTGTTTTTCTTGGGTTTTGGTAAGAAATATAGAAATTAAATGACTAAAGATGATCACTGATTATCTATTTGTTTTATTTTGACCAAATCCCAAGAAAAAATTTTTCAAATCAGAAAAAAAAAGATATAAACGACACAAATGTACACTGAGAAAAATGTTACTTATCTGGTAAAATCGACTAAATCATGATTTAGAGATTTTTAATTGGGTCTATCGAATTTAGAAGGTTGCCTACCATGGGATATGATTGAGTAATTTCTCAAACAGTGAAAACTTTTTCGACTTCCGGCAGTGGTTGAGGTCAGACGGCGGTCTTGTGTTGGAAGTCAGGTTAATGTGTGTGATGTCCGCAGTCTTAAAGACGTGCATTTGACAGATTAAATATGAAGTGTTTTGTTAAAAATTAAAAAGTGTAAAACATGGGATGCAGTATTGCCTAGAGCAAGACAACTGCATTTCCCTGATGAAACCTTGCTGTCTACGCTAGTTAAAGGCCGGATGGGAACCGATTTCTCGCAGCAGGACATGTCCTACAAGGCGCCGAATGGAAGCCGACGGACAAAAATTGAAGAGAGAGAGAAACAGTGAAAACGGGATACAATTTTCTGAATGAATAAATTTAGTATTTGAAGGGCATTGTTGAGTATTTTTGGTGATAGAATTGTTCTTAGGAGCTTGAAATAAAGAATTCATTTGTCGTCCCGTTAGAGAGGGTGTGATGGGGATGAGTTTGACTTGTTTCGATAGTAGAATTTCTTACAGGACTGTGGAATACATAACTATGGATTCATGATATCATTTGTCTCCCCGTTGGAGAGGAAATGATGGGGGGAGGGGTGCGTTTCTCAAAAATAATGAATTATCAGTTCAAACGCAGTTGTACAGTTTTTTCGATTGGAGAATCCTAATCAGGAGGCTGGAATACGTAGCTGAGGGTATATTACTTTATTTGTCGCGATTGTCGAAAAAAATCATTGAGCAGTTCATACGATGTTGTAGATTTTTTCTATTGCAGCATCTTGACCAGGAGGCTGGAAAGCATACCTGTGGGTATATTATGTCATTTGTTGCCCCGTCGGAGAGTAAACGGTCGGAGTGAAGTTGTCGAAAAAAAATAGTTGATAAGTCCTAACGACGTTGTAGAGTTTTTTCTATAGGAGCATCCTAATCAGGAGGTTGGAATACATAGCTGAGGTCACTGAGGACATATTATTTCATTTGTTGCCGTGTCGGAAAGGGTGCGGTGGGGGTAAGTTCGTGGCAAAAAATCATTGGTCGCTTCAAACTACGTTGTTGAGTTTTCCCAATTGGAGCATACTAATCAGGAGGTTGAAACACATAACTGAGGGTATTTCAATACATTTTTTGTTCCGTAGAAGAGGGTGTGGTGGGGGTGAGTTTGTCGAAAAAAATCATTGATCAGTTCAAACGACGTTGTAGAGTTTTTTCCTATCAGAGCATCCTGATCAGGAGGTTGGAATACATAGCTGTGGGTATATTAAATCATTTGTCGCCCCGTCGCACTCATCTTACCCTCTTCGACGAGGCGACAAATTATATTATAAAGAAATAATTATGTATTTGACCCCCTGAAAAAAAATCCTGGTTCAAACAAGTCTACAAGGGCGGTTGAAATTAATATTGATTTTTTTCGTCAAACGCACCCCCACTACACCCCCTCCCAATGGGCGACAAATGAATTCATATACCTACACTTTTGTATTCCATCCTCCTTGAAACAATTCTGTCACCAAAAATGCCCCACCATGCACTTTAAATACTGAATTTATTCATTTAGAAAATTTCCAGAAAAATAAACCACTTTCCCAAACACCAAAATTAGGTCAAAATCACATTCACGTGGGTTTCATCAACAAGGTTAAGATCTTCAGGCAAAAATCTTTTGGCGCGCCGAGTATAATTTTAACGTTTTTTTGGTGATTGGATAGTTTCTTTTTCTTGAACTGTATTCTCACCAAAGGTTCCTAGTATTCAGTTATAAAAAAACTTATTGGCGGTAAAAGTTCGAGCTCATCGAAAATCTCATAGTTGATCGAACAATAATATTGAGTTTTTGGAGAGAAAAAAATTGAAAATAAAATACAAAAATTAAGTAGCTACCATCAGATTTAGATTTTCTTTAACATACTACAATTCAAATATCGTGCATACACACATTTCGAAAAATGACGAGTTCAGTCAACCAAGCATAGAGATTCGTAATTTGTTAAAACACCTTATCGGTCAACTAGATCAGTTGAAATAATTCTAAATGCAACAACTTTGATGCAAAAACGAACATATAAAAAATTAAAAGTAATTCAACTTTTAGATATAGTTACGATTTCATGATATGTCGCCAAATGTCAATATTCAGAGGATATCTCTTAGAAAATGAATCGAATGTTGATACGATGACGTAGCACCAATGGAATGTTGATGATAAATCAATTCAATGAATATCTTGAATGTAAAATAACTTTTCGATCATTCATTATGAGTTTATCGAGTAGCAGTTTTAACACGATTTTTTTTTGGAGACAGGAAAATTAAAAAATGTTTTACATTTGTTCCCTACTTTTTAGGGCATGCAGTATGACGTTTTTCAGAAAATGCAATTGAATTATTCTTATTATATTCTGACCTCTTGAACCCACCTATTCAAAATTCTACAGAGTAGTTACCGATGAGTAATTAGGTAGATAATTTTTTATTCAATTTCAACACCGTGTATAACTCGACAACAAAGCCCGTTGGACCCATGCATTAGATACT